>JAABOM020000049.1:5495742-5527595 GCA_011800125.2 Solanum clarkiae
CTCTCCCAGACCTTCATAGTGTGGCTTAACAACTTGATATCCCTGTAATTATTACAGTTTTGAATATCTCCCTTATTTTTGTACAATGGAACCATAGTACTCCTCCTCCATTCATCAGGCATCTTAGCAGTCTCCATAATAACATTGAACAATCTAGTCAACCACTCAATGCCCTCCTTAACCATGTTCTTCCAGAAGTCCACCGGAATCTTATCGGGCCCGATCGCTCTACCCCTCTTCATCCTACTAATAGCTCGTCTTACCTCCTCAACACTGAACTGTTCACAATACCCAAAATCATGATGGTTTTCGGAGTGTGCCAACTCACCCAGCTTGATATCTCTATCTCCTTTCTCATTTAAGAGTTTATGAAAGTAAGATTACCACCTTAACCTAATGGAAGTGTCATCCACCAACACCTCGCCCTCCTCATCCTTGATGCACTTCACTTGGTCCAAGTCGCGAGCCTTCCTTTCTTTTACTTTAGTGAGCATATACAATCTCTTGTCCCCTCCTTTATCACTTATCTCCTCATAAAGGCGCTCAAACGTTGCTGACTTAGCATTCGTCACTGCCATCTTTGCTTCTGACTTGGCCGTCTTATAGATTACCTTAAGCTTTTGCTTTTCCTCGTCATCCCTACACTCAAACCACGACAAAAGAAACACTCAATAAGAAATAAACTCATCATCATTTATCCCACCATAACTAATTCAATCATAACTTATATTCAAACCAAATGACTCCTTAGTATTAAAGCAGTAGTAGGGCAAGTCATTCTGTACTTTTATAAAAAACGTGTAACTTCATAGGAGGAAGTTTGGGGTGCTCACAAATAGCGGATCAATAGTAGATAGTATTTTATTTGTCTCATTTTATATGACACTCTTTCCTTTTTGATCTATCCCAAATAGAATGTGACCTTACTCTATTTGAAAATAATTTATAGCTTCAAAATTTCCCTTTTATCTGTAGTGGAATGATTCTCAGCAATACAAATATCTAAGAATTATTATAAATCATAAGTTTCAAAAGTCTTCTTTTTTTTTTTCTTAAATACGATGTCAATTCCAAGGATACCACATAAAATAAGATCAAGGGAGTATCAATATAATACTTTGTTGAATTAGTAACATTTAATTTACTTTATAAATGTTGAAAGTTAGTATAGAATTTGGTTCTACATTGAAGTGTGACATTAATGCACCCAAAATACTCTCCTATCGTTAAAAGAGTAAGCGACCACTGTCAATATAAACCAACTACAAGGAGTTGGGGTTGATCTCATAGGGATTGGAGTTGTTCAGTTCAATCCTTAAAGTTTTCACTTGAAATAGTTGCTTGTAATTGTTTTATAATTAATTTGAATTAAACTTGAATATCACCAATTGCATATTTTAATAATTAAACTATAACATATGGATGAGAATATGTCGGGGATGTATGTAATTGAATATAATTCTAATGAATGGGTCTTTAATATTGATTCTAATGGCTAATTTTATTTGTGGGTAGGCTAGAAAGCTAGTAACCACAACTATGGTTGAGTCAATTGTACAACATCGATATGAATTGGTTAAAATTTCTCACATAATTCACATAATATCGAAGGAACCTATGCAAATTTATAGCTAAATGATCTAAAACCTTAGTCAGTTGAATCTTATTATAACCCAACAAATGATACCCAAGACTATTGCACAATCCTTTCACCCTGAATACTTATTTTCAAGCAATATTCAAAGATTTGAACACGAATCTAAGTTTGTAACCATAGTTTAACAAGTATAGTTGAAGGAAAATGCAAATCCACATAAAATTAGCACATAATATTCAATTAAATCAAAGACCCATAGCATGAAATTAACATCCATATATAGAGCATCCCCAAAATAGGGTTTCTAGGCACTCATGTTCAAAATAGAAACGGAGTGACCAAAGGGATTATCCATGACAATGAAATTCAGACTTTAAGGGAAATTTGGTGTGAAATCCACTTTTTGTAACACCCCACGTCTTACAATACTAGTAATATGCAAATAAAACATGATATGGCTTTGTTAAATTAGCGCCCATTTTTAAAAGTATTTGAATCTCAAAATAGTGGGGGCGATATGAATCTCAGAAGAGGGTTGAGTGTAAATAAGTTTTATGCTAAATTCATGAGATCATGACCCTAAACAAAGTAAGAAAATTGTTGTGCTTGTAGGACTTAGGAAGCTAGAAGGTGAGTCACCTACTTGCTTAGCTTAAATTGCTAGCTAAACGGAGATGAGGCCCGACGTCGAATTTGTCCAAGTCCGATAATGAATAAAGTCCATGTAAGAGTGTAACTTTAGCCCCTGTTTTACCATTGTAAATGGAAAATACTTACAACCAAATATGAATAATAAAAGGGCCCAAGTACATCACAACCCACTTGACTAATTGGGCCCAAACTAAGTGAAGAGGAATTAGGAAAATGGGCAGCCAAGGCCCATCAATATTGAGACCCATTTAGGCCCAAGTGTGAGGGCCAAGCTGCTGCATCACAAGCTTCTTAACATGTACTAATATGTGGTAAAAAGTGCAAGAGAAAGTCGTCCAAGAGAGACTTTAAAAAGGGCTCAAAAATATCCCCTTAAATCATTTCACTTTGAAATAAATTTTCATCTTCCTAAAGACTTTTCTTTTTCTGTTTGCTTCACTTCACAAGGCAGCCAATACAACTCTCTAGGATTCTTGAAGAAAACCTTAATCTTAAAGGCTAAGGTAAGTGGAAATATCCATGTATTTGTTATACTTATGCCATGACAAACAAGAAATCTATGCTAGTTATGCTTGTTGAAATTGTTGGACAGCATGTGTTCCAAAAGTTGTTGCACATTTTTCTTGGTTATTTGGAAGCTCTTCTCTTTTTGGTTGGATTGATTATGAGGGGATTCTACTATTCTTAATGAGTATTGGTTCTATAATGATGTAACTAAGATGTTGCATAACTTTTATAGTTTGCAAAAGTGAGTTCTTATAGGATATCGCAATTGTGTTCTTAGTACGAATTTATGGGCTGATGGATGAAAGGTTGTTTCCTCACATCCTTCATGACTACTCTAGTACTGATCTAAGAATTTTTTAAGTCTATTTTTATGTATATATGTGTTGAGGACAGTTTGGGTAAAGTTTAAACGGGTTCGAGATTGTCGACGTCAAAATGTAGCAAAGGGGTGTAACGTTATACTGCCTATTTGTATATTACGTAGAATTATTATGTGTTGTGATTTGTGGTATTTTATAAGACTGTTATGGTGTTAAAACAGGCTACACATGATATGTATATGAGAATATGTATTAGAAAATACGATTAGGGGCGGAAAGGTTGAAAGAATACCCTTGGGTTTATAATTATCCGCTTGCTGCCCGTATGTTATTTTTTTATGAGATTGGGCTGCTAAGATGTATCTATTAGCTGCTAATATTTTATAACCTACTATATTGTAGATAAATATTTGGAGGAAGGGAATGTTATCTTGAGGTTAGAGCGAGGTCGTACAGAGAGGTATGTAAGGCAACTTTATTTCGTATTATTTGGCATGAAACATAGATCCCTCCTTGATACATAAAGACACTTACCGATTCCGACTCAATTACTAACTGTATCTCAACTCTTTCACATGTTCATATGGTCCCATACAAGTAACCTTCAAATCTGCATACATAATTGGATACCAATATACACGAGTTCGTTCTACTAAATAAAGTTCATGTGTTGTTCTACCTCCTATGCATTTCATTATTTGTGTAACCTACTCCTTGCATTATGGTGTTGTCTTTTGTGATTGTTTATATGTCATATGTTGTATCTACAATCCTACAGCTCCAATATTATGACCACCAAAATAATCATCTCAAAGGTAATTGAAAGGTAAAATATATTGTTTATTGATGGGTGGTAACCCGAAGGATGGAAGCATCACCTAGTTAGGGTCGATTCTATCATAGAGGGTAGCCCAAGGGGTTAAAGGAAAAGCCTATCCAGGGCCGATCCCGATATAAATTTATCACTGATCAGCTGGTCATTTGTATTACTTGTTGTGCACAGATTATACAGTATAGATAAAGTAATAAAAAGAACATAAAGTATATGATCCCATAGTATAACTAAGGGTTGTCTCTTATCCTACACTAGTGCATAGTCTCATTTCAGTTGTTACTTCATATACAATATATCCTGCCTTATATATTCAGTACATTATCTTGTACTGACATCCCTTATGAGGGACCTACATTTCATATTGCAGGTACAGGCACTAGTATGTCACGCCCCAAAGTCCCATTAAGGCGGACCAGCACCCATTGCCGATAAGGCTAGGGAGAAGTAACCTATAACTATGCGCTTTTTTAAACATATTATAAGGGATTTCTACCTTCATTGTGCCTTTAAGAAAGTAAACAGTAATAACAAGTCAAAAGAAAATGTATATGGCTAGCCGTTTGGGCCACGATGTCTAAGGTACGAGACATGGCCACACTTTAATTTACATAAGTCTGCAAAGCCTCTAGATAAGGAAAAGTATCTGATAAGGGTCGGGACAGGTCCCACCTCAACTACTGTACAATACAAACATATAAACTCTAGACACACACAAAGCTCCGAAGTAACCTGGAGCTTGGTAACAACAGCTGGATATCCTGTACTCTACTAGAGAGATCTACTAGTACCTGTACCTGCAGCATGAAATGCAAGTCCCCCATAAGGGACGTCAGTGTGAGATAATGTACTGAATATGTAAGGTAAGAAAAAATATTGTATATGACATAACAACTCAAATTAAATTATGCACTGGTGTAGGATAAGAGACCAATTTTATTTATACTTTGGGATCATTTAGTTTTTCTTTATATTACTTTACCTTTACTGTATAATTTGTGCACAACATTTAATACAAATGACCAGCTGATCAGTGGTAAATCTATATCGGGATTGTCCCTGGCTAGGTTCTTCCTTAACCCCTCGGGCTACCACCCATGATAGGATCGTCCCTGGCTAGGTGATGCTTCCACCCCTCGGGCTACCACCCATCAATAAACATTACACTTTATCTTTCAATTACCTTTGAGATAATTCCTTTGGTGGTCATAATATTGGAGCTGTAAGATTGTAGATATAGTATGTGATATGTAAATAATTATACAAGATAATATGACATTGAAAAGAGTATGTTACATAAATAATGAGATGCATATGAGATGAAATAACTCATGAACTTTATTTAGCAATAAGAACCCATGTGATTTGGTATCCAAATGTGTATGCAGATTTGAAGGTAATTATGTATGGAAGCATATGAACATATGAAAGAGTGGAGATATGGTTAATAGTTGTATCGAAGTTGGTAAGTGACTTTTTGTGCCAAGTATGGATCTATGTTTCATGCCAATAATACGAAATCAAGTAGCCTCACATACCTCGTTGTATGACCTCGTTACTACCTTAGAGTGCCTGCAGTTTCCCTCAAATATTTATCTACAGTGTATTAGGCAATAAGACCCCAGACCCCACCTGTAGGATTGCACTGGGTATGTTGTTGTTGTGTATTAGGCAATAAGACTAGTATTAGTAGCGATGAAACACTTCTTGGTAACCCAATACTATAAAACTAACATCCGGGCAACAAACTTTTAATTAGCAACGCAAAGGCATTTCTGTAATATTTTCGCTTATAATTGTACTTTCTAACACATCCAAGAATGGCTTAAATACCTTGTTTATCAAATCCTAAAAACTGCTGGTGCTTTGTTATCCCAAATGACATAACAAGAAATTCAAAGTGACCATAGCATGTTCTGAAAGCAGTCTTAGGTATATCTTCCTCCTTCACCCTCACTTGGTGATACCCTGATCTCAAATCAATTTTGAAAAGCATTTGCCACCCTGTAACTGATCAAATAAATCATCAATCCTGGGGAGAGGGCATTTATTCTTAATTGTCACCATATTCAATTGTCGATAGTCGATACACATTCTTAAGGTGCCATCTTTTTTCCATACAAATAACACTGGTGCATCCCAAGGGGACACACTAGGTATTGTAAAACCCTTCTCCAATAGGTCTTTTAGCTGCTCTTTTAATTCACGCAATTCTGTTGGGCCATTCTATATGGAGGGATAGAAATAGGTTGAGTGCCGGGAAGTAAGTCAATACCAAAATCTACCTCTCATTCCGGAGGTAAGCCTAGAAGTTCTTCAGGGAACACATCAACAAATTCATTCACTACTGGAATTGATTGAAGAGTTGGCGATTCTACCTCTATATCTCTTACTCTAACTAAATTACATGTATACCCCATAGATATCATCTTCCTGGCCTTACAATAAGAGATAAACTTACCCTTTGGCGCCCCAATATTGCCTTCCCATTCAAGAACTGCCTCATTTGGAAAGTGGAAGTACACTCTCTTAGTTCGGCAATCCACAGTGGCATAGCATGAAGCTAACCAATCTATACCCATTATAGCATCGGATTCCACCATTTCTAGATCAATAAGGTCAGCCAATGTGTCGCGATCACAAACAGTTACTACACAGTCATAATAAACCCTTGTAGCCATAATAGGTTCACCAGTTGGTGTAGACACTTCAAATGATTTGTTCAATAATTTGGGTATTCTCTTATACTTCCCAGCAATTTGTGGGGTAATATATGATAATGTAGAACCAGGGTCAATTAATGCATATACATTATGTGAAAAGATGGACAATATACCTGTGACCACATCAGGTGAAGCTTCCAAATTTTTGCGACTTCCCAGAGCATAAGTGCGATTCTGGAGTCCACTAGAGCTAGCTGCTCCTCTAACACCTCCACCACAACCCATAGGTGCTTGTTAACCCCTACCTAATGAAGGAACTAATGATGATGATGCAACAGTTGACCGAGTAGATTGTGCTATATCAGCTATACGCCTCCTCGGGTAATCCTTTATCATGTGCCTTGGCGCACCATACCAATAACAAACATTTATCCCACACGGCATATACCCGGATGACTCCTTCCATACTGGTTACAAGGTTGCCTAGGAGTCATTTGCTGGCCTGCTGAATATCCCACTGTTCGGGCACCTTGCCCTTCACTTCTTGGATCAAACTGATTTCTCCTAGACCCCTGAAGTTGTTGTAGAGCACTGGCTACAGAGTAAGAGGATGATGACCTAGGCGGTCTATTATAAAATCGAAGCCTAAGCTCACCTTGAGGTGGTGTAAACTACCCTATAGATCTGGCCCTTTTGGCCTGCCCCCTTTCCAACTCTTATGTCCTTCTTCTTTGCCTCTGATCCTCCAACTTCTATGCAAAAGCTTGCATCTTCGCTATGTCCATGTCCTTATTCAAGTAAGCAATGGTACAATCTCTTGACCAGATATGTATCCAATCTATCGACATATCGATGAACTCTATCTGCTATAGTACCAACTACATTGGGAGCATACCTGGACAGGGAATTAAATTGGAGACTATACTCCTTCACGCTCATATTCCCCTGGTGGAGATTCAAGAATTGATCTGCATGGGCCTCTCAGATCTCTAATTGTAAGTAATGGTCAAGAAAGGCCTCTTTGAACTCCTTCCAAGTGGTTCGGGGAGCATCTATATCTTTGGATTGCTTCCAAGCTTCATACCATAATATAGCCACACCCTTCAACCTATATGTCGGTAACTCGACAGGTTCTGTACCACTGACATGCATAACATCTAAAGTGCACTGAATCTGATCAATAAAGTCTTAGGGATCTTTATTAGCATCAGACCCAGTGAAGGCTGGAGGGTCCAAATTAAGGAAGTCATGTATCCTCATGCCAGTTGTCCTATTTGCACCACCTGCACCTATAACTAGACCTTCCTGTCTTGACCTTGGCTAGCTACTATATGAGTCAGTAGTTAGACTGCATTTCTCAGATCCTGCACGGTGGCATCGATAGGTGGTTCTGGGGAATTTTCACTACTTTTGGGTTCATTAGGAGCTGGAGGGGTTGGAGATGTCTGTGACAGAGACTCATCTCGAGCCTCATTTCACTGTCTCACATGACTGGGTGTACCAGGCACCACTTTTAATGCCTTCCCTTTACCTTTGTTCTTCCTGGTTTCTGGCATACTTTCTCTCTGTACAAAACAATTTAGGAGTTAGACACAATCCACCTATTACGCTTAGCTCTATGGCACGATCTAAAGAATGAAATGAAAGTAACAACTCCTAAATGCCATGTAGCCTCCTCCTTATAAATATGGTGCAAAACACATCAATAAACAAGACTCTACATAGACACGGCTTTGTAGACTCCATAGGATGACCCACTCTAATACCAACTTCTGTCACAACCCAAAGTCCCATTAAGGCGGACCGGCACCCGTTGCCGATAAGGCTTGGGAGAACCAAACTATATCTATGCGCTTTTATAGACATATTATAAGGGATTTCTACCTTCATTGTGCCTTTAAGAAAGTAAAGAGTAATAACAAGCCAAATGAAAATGCATATGGCTAGGCCGTTGGGGCCACGGTGTCCAAGGTACGAGACATGGCCATACTTTAATTTACATAGTCTACAAATCCTCCAGACAAGGAAAAATATCTGATAAGGGTTGAGATAGGCCACGCCTCGACTACTGTACAATACAAACATATAAGCTCTAGACACACGCAAAGCTCCGAAACAACCTGGAGCTTAGTAACAGCAGTTGGATATCCTGTACTCTACTGGAGAGATGTACTATCACATGTACCTGCAGCATGAAATGCAGGTACCCCATAAGGACGTCAGTACGAGATAATGTACTGAATATGTAAGGCAGGAAATACTGTATATAACATAACAACTCAAATGAAACTATGTACGGGTGTAGGATAACAGAACACCTTTAGTTATACTATGGGATCATGTACTTTATGTTCTTTATATTACTTTACCTTTACTGTATAATCTGCGCACAACATGTAATATAAATGACCAGCTGAATAGTGGTAAATCTATTTCAGGATCGTCCCTGGATAGGTTCTTCCTTAACCCCTCGAGCTACCACCCGTGATAGGATCGTCCCTGGCTAGGTGATGCTTCCACCCCTCGGGCTACCACCCATCAATAAACAATACACTTTATCTTTCAATTACCTTTGAGATGATTCTTTTGGTGTTCATAATATTGGAGTTGTAGGACTGTAGATGCAGTATGTGACTTGTAAATAATCATACAATATAATATGATAATGAAAAGACTATGTTACATAAATAATGAGATTCTTATGAGATGAAACAACTCATGAACTTTATTTAGCAACAAGAACCCATGTAACTTGGTATCCACATGTGTATGAAGATTTGAAGGTGATAATGTATGGGATCATATGAACATATGAAAGAGTTGAGACACAGTTAATAGTTGCGTCGAAGTTGGTAAGTGCCTTTTTGTGCCAAGGATGGATCTATGTTTCACGCCAATAATATGAAATCAAGTAGCCTTACATACCTCGTTGTATGACCTCGTTACTACCTTGGAGTGGCTGCGTTTTCTGTCAAATATTTATCTACAGTATATTAGGCAATAAGACTAGTATAAGCAGTGAAGAAACACTTCTTGGCGGCCCAATACCATAAAAACTAACATCCGGGTAGCAAAACTTTTAATGAGCGACACAAAGGCATTTCTTCAATCTTTTCGCTTATAATCGTATTTTCTAACAGCTATTCTTATGTACATGTCATATACATCTTATTTCAAACTCTTAACAGTCTTGCAACATCCCACAAGGCACAACACATAACAATTCTTCGCAACATACAAACAGGCGGCAAAAGGTTACATCCCTTCTCCACACATCGATGTCAACAATCCCGAACCTGTTTTAACTTTACCTAAATTGTATCCAATGTTTTCTAATATAAAACCAGTCTTATAATATTCCACAAATAGTCCCAAAATAGGTGAAGGTCATGGAACAACATATTACAATTATCAGCACCCATGTTTCTTTTAAGAGTACAATTATGACGTCGCACAACAATTCATCTTTGCAGGCTGTAAAAGTGGTGCAGCAGCTCAATTACATGACTAACAAACTATACCTTATTAAAAACATGTCTTACTTCATAATTCAGCTAACCAAGAAGAGAAAACCCTCTTAAATAACAAGAAAAGTTCACAACAATCCTTAGGACACATGTTGTCCAAATTTCCAGCACAACATACTAGCATGTACTTCTTATTTTTCATGAAGAAACCATACTAAATACACAACTATGATTACTTATCTTTTTCTTCAAGATTATGGTTTCCTTCAAGAATCCTAGAGGGTTATATAGGCTGATTTGAGAAATGAATTAAAGAGAGAAAAAGAGTTTTGGTGGAAAGCTGAAAATTTGTTTCAAGTGGAAAGAATTGAGGGCCACTTTTGAGCCATTTTTAAAGACTCTTTTGGCCGACTTTCTCTTGAAATTTTGACCACACATTAACACCTATTAATACACTTGATATGAAATAGCTTGGACCTTATGGATCTCAAAATTGATGGGCCTTGGCTGCCCATTTTTCAGCTTTCTTCTTAATTAGGTTTGGGTCCAAATAGTGAAGTGGGTTGTAATGTTCTTGGGCCCTTTTTACATACATCTTAGACTGAAAATAATGTCCATTTATGATGCTAAAACATGGGATAAAGTTACACGCTTAATACGGACTTTATTTCATAATCGAACTTGGACAAATTCGACGTCAGCCCTTGTCTCCGTTTAGCAAGCAAATTAAGCTAAGCAAGTAGGTGACTCACCTACTAGCTTATTAAGTCCTACAAGAACCTTAGTTCTCTCACTTTTTTTAGGTTTGTGATCTCCTCAATTTAACACAAAACATGTATACACTCGAACCTCTTAAGCATTAGACGCACATATCGCCTATTAACATGAGATTCAAGCACTTTTAAAAGTTGGTGCTAATTTGACCAGACCATATCATGTTTTATTTACATAGCATTAGTACATGTAAAATGTGGGGTGTTACATAGTAGATCTCCCTAGTAGGGGTACAGGATATCCTACCACTAATACCAAGCTCCAGGTTGCTTCGGAGCTTTGTGCATCTAAAGCTTATATTTTTGTATTGTATAGTTAGTCGAGGCGGGGCCTGTCCCGATCTTTATCAGATACTTTTTTTTATCTAGAGGCTTTGTCAACTATGTAAATTAAAGTATGGTCATGTCTCGTACTTTAGACACCTTGTCCCCAACGGCCTAGCAATATGCTTCTCCTTTTGGCTTGTTATCACTGTTTACTTTCTTAAAGGCATGTTGAACATAGGAATACCTTATATTATGTATAGAAAATGCATAGATACAGGTTGGTTCTCCCAGGACTTATCAACAACGGGTGCCAATCCACCTTGATGGGACTTTAGATATGATACTTCTCCTTCAATTCGTCACCTCAAAAGCCAAGTACAAAAACCTTCTTCTCCAAGCCAAGTATTCTTCGAAAAATTGTACTCTCAATCTCTCTAGAAATGCTAAAGTGTCAAAAGTGTCCTTTAGAAAATCTCCCTATGAACCTTTTATATCTTAGAAAAAATGCCCTTCAATTTCCCATGATACATAATTAAGCAGTCAAAATTGGGGCCAATGTTCATAAGACAAACTTTTTTAGCCATCATTAGACCTCTTGAAATCTATAACTTTAGGTGATGGTACTATTCAGTCACGACCTAAATTGGGCCGCAACAAATGAAAGATGAAGTAATGTGGAAACAATATTATGTAACACAAGAAATACCCCAAAACCTGGAGTCATGAGTACTAGAGCATCTAAAGTAGTACAAAGGAGTAATACAAATTGTCTCAAAGAAAATACAAAACTATCTCATAATGTCTTGTACAAGGTCTGACATATAAACAATAAGAGGAAAATCTCAAGGATACACGGCAACTCGAAGTCGGAGCCTCACCACTAAGATCTAAGGTAGATAGAAGTAAAGGTGGAATACTATCAACTACGTGGGATCCCTGTACTAGATCTACAGGGAGGAAACAAAGTAGGGATAAATACACTGAAATATACCCATTAGGTTCAACCGACAGGGTAAAAGAAATAAAACAAGTATTTAATAACCAATAATCCTAACACCTGCATCCCAAAGGTTAGTGATTAATAGAAATACATACATATCTAATAGAAATACATACAGTACTAAGAGCCAAAAATAATCAATAGATCATCACACGAATAGGCATAAATTTGGCCATGGGTCCTCATCAACTACATGTTGAAATCTCTTAGCCTTGTCACCTCAGTGCAATCGAGGGTATTATAATACCGTAGCGTTTCCACCTCAGTGTGGTCAAGGATATAGTGCCTCCACTTGAGCATGGCCAAAGATGTGGTCTTGCCGCCTTAGCATGGTCAAGTAAGGCGTCTTGCCACCTTAGTGTGGTCAAGTGAGAGGTCTCACCACCTCAGTTTGGTCAAGGAGAATATACAAATGTATAAGATATGAATGCATGTCAATGTCGCAGGTCAATAGATATATCAACAGTATAAAGAGATAATCCAGGAATCAATCTCATAGATTCTGAAAAAGGGGAAGAAGAATATGCCAAATGCCCACACTAGCCCCGCAAGTCCCCAATAGGTCTCAATTTCAATAGTCCTCCCAATGACCAAAAAACCCAATCATACCAAACTCTCAAGTCCTAACACGTGATGAGGGTTATCTATGCCTCACAATCTCAGTCCTTCCACCTCAGGGAAGTCAAGGGTATAGAAAGTAGTACAATCCTTACCTTACTATCCCTGTGTAGGCAAGGTGTCATGACGTAAGACTAGGGTCTGGACGTGACACGGCGAATGGGAACCCGAAGGGACCCAAATAAGCCTCTTAGCATATCACTTACATATCCTTGGTGACGGAAGCAAAGTAAACAAGAACAAGAATATAAACAAGGGAAAAAAGGACTAAGGGAAGTCTTGAAATTTATAAAGCATAAAGAGTCAAAGCTCTAAAGCACAGATACATCAATTGTTTTAATAATACCTCTAAACATAGATTGGGAAGGGGCCAAGACACTTTGCAGGCTTACCCTCATAGTATCAAATGTCCAACATAAGAGATAACAAAAGCAAGAGTAGCACAGCTAGTGTCACTGAACTTGATGACTCACCAAAAGCTAATCTTCAAGATGCTAAACTAGCCATGTGGAGGATGATCGTGAGGTGCTCTAGTTCCTACATGGTGATCTCATGTAGGCAAAAGTATGTGTTAGTGCATGTGAATGTACTAAGTAAGTAGGATGCAATACAACAAGATATAATCAAATATAGTCAAAATACATAGTAATAGGCAATAGATAAGTATAATATCAATATGGCATGCATGATCAATCTTTGAAGTAAAACATACTTGTAAATCATATAACTTGTAAATATAGATTACATGTGTATGAAGAGACCATATCAACATAGTCCAAGAAAACTTGAAATGACCCCAAAACGTGCCCGAAAATGTGCCTCAAAGGTGCCTGAAATCAAAATTTTTATATATCTCAAAATCCATGCGTGATATCTAAAATCTAACTTCATATTCTTGATTGGGGGCATAATTGAGTGGGAAATAGGTCTAACCCCGATTTTAGAGCAACTGTATCAAAACTCAAAAATCCAAAAATGATGAATTCCAGTGTTGATCCGCGCCCCTGGCACGACGCGGCTGGGGCATGAACCAATGTTATTTTTCCCCAGTTTTATTGAGTCAGTCCAAGGCCTTTGGGTCTTGATCCTAAGTCTTCCCATGGGTGAAAATACCTATACTTAGCCATATTTTACCTTCATATCATACAAGAAATTCCCCAACACTCTCTCAAACACTTAAAAAAATATTTCGCCCCAAATTTCAAGCTCCAAAACTCATTCGGATCTTAAGGATTTCACTCAAACTTCAAGTGTCCATTTTCAATCTTCATCAGTAATTCTCCAAAGACAAGGTATGTGGGTTTCAACTGTTGGTTCCTTTCACCCATGGTGCACAAGCTTCTTTTTTACCTAAATTACATGTGTTCTAAGTTGATTTTACTTATGGGTCTTCTATTGTGAACTATGTTAGAGTTTTGTGAAAGTGTGATTGTTTAAGAATGTTTTGAGCCATGAATCTTAGATCCATCTTGAGATTTGATGAAGAGTTTTGATATAGGTTACATGAGGGTATTACCAAGTGGGTGGTTTTATATTAAGTTTTCTTGAATTATTTCACTCTCTAATTTTATGGTTTTAAACTAGCATTGCACACCTACCAGGTGTTTGATAAAATGTACGGTTATTGTATCTTCAGTTGTTGAAGGACTAACGCTTGGCATATGAGTTAAGTGACTTTATAATGATGAAAGGATGTTATGTATATGTTGATTCCATGAGAAATATCTATTGTCTTGTGAGTTGACCATATCCAATTTAGAGGTTGATACCTCAATCATCTCGGATGGGGGTGGTAAGCCATCAATCAATTGAAGGGTTGATATCTCAATCATCTCAGATGAGGGTAGTAACCCATCAACCGATCGAGGGGTTGATTTCTCAATCACTTCTAAGGGGTGGTCTACCTTAGATTCTAAGTTCTAGGTTGTTTGGTCTATGATGATGATCTATTCCTACATATGTACCATGATCTATGTATAAGCATGTTTACTCCAAGTATCATTCATCCATGTCATATTGTTATATGTTCATCTATTGCCTAATTATGTATTTTGACTATGTTGCCTATCTATTGTTCTATTGCATCCTGCATACTTAGTACCTTCAAATGTACTAACGCATACTCTATGCCTACATAATGTTAATATGTAGGAACTGGAGCCCCACTTGATCATCCTCCTCCTCCACGTGGCTAGTACGATATCTCTCAAAGCAAGTTGGTGAGTCCTCAACTTAGAGGAAATACTTTTCCTAATTTAGGTTATGTATAGACTCTCTTTTCTTTATTGTATGCTTGTATAGACTCTCTTTTCTTTATTATATGCTTGACTATGAGGGTGAGCTTGATTGTTTCTCTTGGCACCCGCTAAGTTCTATGTTTAGAGGTGTTGCTGGAAAAGGTATGTAATGATGCTATGAGCCTTGACTCTCTTGACTCTTTTGATGTTTCATGATATGAAAGATGTCCCTTAGCCCCATGTCCCCTTTTTACTATCTCTTATTGTTTTTTATTGCTTCCTTGACCATGGATGTGTAATGATAAGTTAAGAGGCTTGGTTGGGGTCCCTTCGGGTTCCCCATTCGCCGTGTCACGTCTAGGCCCTAGGCTTGGGTCGTGATAAACTTTGTATTAGAGTACTGGGTTGTTAATGGTCCTCAACATCCAACACACCGCGTTGATTAGAGTCTTATTCATGATTGTGTTGTGCAATGCAACTATGACTACGAGGCTATGAGACGATTTAGTAAATGTTTTCCTTCTTCTTGATCTATGTCATTCTATAAAAGTTAAGATAGGTTCCCCCCCCCCCTCCAACAATTCTTCTTTGCTATGCTAGATCATGCCTACAAGGGGAAGAAAAGCCCGCATGCCCAAGGAACAACCGATTCATAGTGAGCTCAGGGATGCTCTCACTTTACTAGAACAAATTGTGGTTAACAAGCCAACCAAGGGGCCCAACCCCCTCATCCTCCTACTCCGGCATCTCAGGCAAGGGACTTTATGAGGATGAACCCACCGGAACTCAATGGGTCTAAGGTGGATGAGGACCCTCAAGAATTTATTGATAAGGTTTACAAAGTGTTGGTTATCATGGGTGTGAGGACGGAGTAAAAGGCGGATTTGGCAGCTTTCCAACTCAAGGGGATGGTTAAATATGGTACACTCAATGGAAGGAGGAGAAGGGGAACAACAATGTGGTTCTATGGGAGGAGTTTAAGGTGGCTTTCCTCAATCGGTTCTTTCCTCTTGAGCTTAGAAAGGCCAAAATGGAGAAGTTCATGAATTTGAAGAAAGACTCTATTAGTGTGAGGGAGTATGCCCTCAAGTTCAACCAAGTCTTAAAATATGCTTCACATTTGGTTGCCGACCCAAGGTCTAGAATGAACAAGTTCGTGATGGGTGTATCCGACTTGGTGAGTAAGGAGTGCTGGTCCGCTATGTTGATTACTGACATGGATTTGCCCCGCTTGATGACTCATGTCGAACAAATGGAGGGGGAGAAATTGAGGAAGAGAAGGGGTCATGAGGCCAAGAGGGCCCGTTTTGATGGGAAGTTCTAAAGTCACAAGGGTGGTCGATTTCACCAAGGCTAAGGGTCTTCTCATGCTCCTAGCGAGAGATTTGCCAATGACTACCCAACGTCCCAAGAGGTTGGTGGAGTGATGCCTATACTCATGTTTCCAAAGTATGGTAGGGGTCATAGTAGCCCATGCCTGAGGGATACAAATACTTGTTTTTGTTATGGGGAAGTAGTCCACAAGATGATTGATTGTCCACGAAATCGTAATAAGGGTAAGGATGTTCATCCTCAAGGTTGGGGTCCTAATGCGGTTCCTTTGGGTAGAGGAGGCGAACAAGGTGGTTCCCTAAGGTACAATCAATTTTATGCTCTCCATGGAAGGAAAGTGGTTGAAGAGATGCTCGATGTCGTCATTGATATGTTAAAAGTCTTTGATTTTGATGTGTATACATTGATAGACCTGGATGCCACTCTTTTTTTTGTTACTCCTTTTATTGCCGAAAAGTTTCATGCTGAGCCTGAATTGTTGTGTGAGTCTTTTGGCGTGCCTACACCTATTGGTGCATTTATTATTACTAGAAAGGTCTATCAAAATTGTCCAATTTTCATCTTGCATAAAATATTCCCTTGTGGTCTTGTTGAGTTGAATGTGGTTGATTTTGATGTTATTCTTGGGATGGATTGGTTGCATGCATATTATGCCTCTATTGATTGTAGAACCCATAAGGTCAAATTCCAATTCCCCAATGAACCCATCCCTGAGTGGGAGAGTCATGATGTGGTGGTCAAGGGTAGGTTTATCTCTGCATTAAAGACTAAAAGTTGATCTCTAAGGGGTGTCTTTATCATCTTGTGAGGGTTAGGGATCTTGAGTCCAAAGTACTTCCTATAGAATTAGTTCTGGTGGTAAATGAGTTCCTTGATTACTTTCCAAGTGACCTTCCCAGAGTTCCTCTTGAAAGAGAAGTAGACTTTGGCGTAGACCTCCTTCCCGATACTCAACCCATTTTTATTCCTCCTTACCGTATGGCCCCGGTGGAGTTAAAGAAGTTGAAGGAGCAATTGAGGAACTTGTGAGAAGAGTTTTATTAGGTCTAGACAATAACCTTGAGGTGCACCAGTGTTGTTTGTGAAGAAGAAGGATGGGTCTCTTAGAATGTGTATTAACTACCGGCAACTTAATAGGGTTACCATCAAGAATAAGTACCCTCTCCCAAGAATTGATGATTTGTTTGACCAACTTCAAGGGGATAGTCACTTCTCTAGGACTGACCTTCGGTCCTGGTATCATCAAGTGAAGGTGACAGAGTGTGATATTCCCAAGATGGCATTTCAAACTAGGTATGGCCATTATGAATTTGTGATTATTTTCATTTGGGTTGACCAATGCACCGGCTATCTTCATGGATCTTATAAATAGGAAATGAACATTTCTCCTTTTGAACTTATTTTTTTATCATATAAAAGTGATGCTTGAGTCCTCAGAAGAGTTTTAGAGTAAGCAATCAATTACGAGATCGAAGCAATGACAGGAGGTATGTCAATTTCTTATTCCATAGTGATTTTCTCTGTGTATGATTCTAGATATGTAGAAGTAGACTTTTTGGATGATAAGATCCATAGTCGAGAGGGAAACAACCCAAGTAGAGTCATTCGCAAGAATCCCCTATTTTGGATGGTCTTTAATTTTGGCCCAAAACTTGAACTTTTACACAAAAGTCATTTTGATATATTGACTATTGGAGGCCCAATTTGATGCTTCAAAAGAGTTTGTCATATAGTTGAGCTTCAATTTTGGGACAATATAACCAAAAAAAAGGTAGTTGAAAGAGATTACCTTTCTAGGTAATGTGGTGTCGTAGGATGGTATTAAGGTGGATCCTAAAAAGAACAAATGTGATTAGAATTTGGCCTAAAGCATTGACATAATCGTACATTAGAAGCTTCTTGGGCTTAGCGGGTTACTACCAGAGGTTTGTGCATAGGTTCTCTTCTATTGCTTCTCCCAAGACTAAGTTAACTCAAAAGAAGGCTAAGTTTGTGTGGACTGATGAGTGTGAGAGTTTCCAAACCTTGAAGGATAAACTTGTGTTCGCTCCTATCTTGTCTCTACCAGAAGGGTTGGAAGGATTTGTTGTTTATTGTGATGCTTCCCACATTGGTTTGGATTGTGTTTTTATGCAAAATGGTAAGGTGATAGCCTAAGATTCTAGGCAACTTAAGGTACAAGAAAAGAATTATCCTACTCATGGTCTTGAATTGGCTGTTGTAGTATTTGCTTTGAAGGTTTGGCGTCATTATTTTTATGGGGTGCATGTTGATGTGTTCACTGATCATAAGAGTCTCCAATATGTGTTGACTCAAAAAGATCTTAACTTGAGACAAAGAAGGTGGTTAGAGTTTCTTAAGTATTATGATAGGAATGTGCATTATTATCCCGATAAGGCTAATTTGGTGGCGGATGCTTTGAGTAGGTTGTCTATGTGTAGCCTAGCTCATGTTGATGAAGGGGCCAAAGAGGTGGCTAGGGAGGTTCATCGGTTGGCTAGGTTAGAGGTTAGGATGGAAGAGGTCAATAATTGAGGTATTATTGTTATTGATAGTTCAAAATCTTCCTTGGTTGATGAGGTAAAAGCAAAGCAAGATCTTGATCCCTCCTTGTTAGAATTGAAGGCCTTGGTAAAAGAGGGCAAGGTGTAGGTTTTCTCCCAAGGGGGAGATGGTGCCCTTAGGTACCAAGGTAGGTTGTGTATGTCTTGTTTTCATTATTTGAGAAAGTGGATTCTTGATGAGGCTCATAATTCTTCCTATTATATTCACTCCAGTTCTACCAAGATATATAGAGATTTGAGGGATGTGTTTTTGTGGGGAGGTATGAAGAAAGATATTGCCAAATTTGTATCCGGTTATCATAGTTACCAACATCTCAAAGCCTAACACCAAAGGTCGGGTGGCCTAACCCAAGACATAGAGATTCCTACTTGGAAGTGGGAGGAAATTAACATGGATTTTTTGGTAGGGTTGCCTAAGACTAGAATTGGTTTTGATTCTATTTGGGTTGTGGTTGATAGGATGAAAAAGTCGTTTCCTACTAGTTAAGACCGCTTATGGGGCCGAAGACTATGCTAAATTGTATATTAATGAGTTGGTGAGATTTCATAGGGTTCCCTTGTCTATCATACCGGATCGTAGTGCTCAATTCACTTCATACTTTTGGAGGTCTTTCTAAAGGGGTCTTGGTACCAATGTTAAGCTTAGTACGACCTTTCACCCTCAAACGGATGGCTAAGCCGAAAGAACTATTCAAACTCTTGAGGATATTCTTAGGGCTTGTATTTTGGAGTTTAAGGGTAGTTGGGATGATCATTTTTTATTGATTGAATTTACTTATAATAATGGCTATCATTGTAGCATTAGTATGGCTCCTTTTGAGGCTCTCTATGCTAGGCATTGTAGATCATCGATTGGGTGGTTTGAAGTGGGAGAGATGGCTTCGTTGGGTCTTGATTTGGTTATGGAGGCTATGGAGAAGGTAAGATTGATTAGAGAAAGATTGAAAATAGCCCAAAGTCGTCAAAACCTCTATGCGAATGTGAGGATAAAGGACCTTGAATTTAAAATTGGTAATTGGGTCTATTTTAAGGTGTAACCTATGAAGGGCGTGGCTCATTTTGCAAGAAGGGTAAAGTAAGTGCAAGATTTGTGGGTCCTTATAGGTTGTTGAGGAGGACTCATAAGGTGGCCAATGAGTTGGAGTTTGCTAGTGAAATGGACTTGGTTCATCCGGTGTTTCATGTATCCATATTGACAAATGTGTGGGTGATCCGAATACTATTATCCCATTAGATGTTGTGGGTGTTGTTGAATACAACTTTTCTTATAAGGAGGTTCCAGTAGAGATCTTGGATAGGCAAGTGAAGAGGCTAAGGAACAAGGATATCGCTTCCGTTAAGATCCTTTGGAGGAATCAACAAGCCGAAGTGCTACATGGGAGGCCGAAGTGGCCAAGGGAAAGCGATATCCTTATCTCTTCCATTCTACTCAAGCCTAAGGTACTAACTCTAAGTCCCCTATGTGATTTTAAGTCTTATGTTTTAGCCCCTATGTCATTTTCATGCATTCATGTTTATATTGACAAAGCTCATGGTGATTCTAACACTTATGTTGAGATTCTTTAAAATGGTGTTTAAGTTATTGTTGCATTCTTGTTGGGGCTGATTTTGTTTATGCCTACTCTTCCTATGTATGCTTCTTTGACATTTAGGGACGAATGTTCCCAAGGGGGAGATATTGAAACGACCCCAAAAACTGCTCGAAAATGTGCCTTGAAAGTGCCAGGAATTGTAATTTCCCTATATCTCAAAATTCATGTGTGATATTCAAAATACGTCATTCATATTCTTGATCGAGGGGGGGGGGGGGAATTGAGTGGTAAATTGGTCTAACCCCAATTTTAGAGCAACTGTATCAAAATTCAAAAATCCAAAAATGACGAATTCCAGTGTTGATCTGCACCCCTGCACGAAGAGATTGGGGCACTAACCAATGTTATTTTTGCACAATTATTTTAGTCGGTTTAAGGCCTTTTGGGTATTGGGCCTTCCCATGCATGAAATACATATACTTAGCCATATTTTACCTTCATATCATACAAGACATTCCCCAACACTCTCTCAAACACTTAGACAAATATTTCACCCTAAATTTCAAGCTCCAAAACCCGTTAAGATCTTAAGGATTTCAATCAAGCTTCAAGTCTCCATTTCCAATCTTCATCAAAAATTCTCCAATATCGAGGAATGTGGGTTTTAAACATTGGTTCCTTTCATCCACAGTGCCCAAGCTTCCTTTTTACCTAAATTACATGTGTTCTAAGTTGATTTTACTTATGGGTCTTCTATTATGAACTTGACTATGAACTATGTTGGGGTTTTGTAAAAGTATGACTATTTAAACATGGTTTGAGCTATGAATTTTAGATCTATCTTGAGATTTTATGAAGGATTTTGATGTATGTTATATGAGAGTATTACCAAGTGTTGATGGGTGGTTTTACATTAAGTTTTCTTTCATGATTTCACTCTCAAATTGCATGGTTTTACACTAGCATTGCACACATACCAAGTGTTTGATAAAATGTCAAGTTAATGTATCTTGAGTTGTTAAAGACCTAATGCTTGGCATATGAGTTAAGTGACTTTATGATGACAAAAAGATGTTATATAAGTGTTGATTCCATGAGAAGTATTTATTGTATTGTGAGTTGACCATAGCCAATTGAGGGATTGATAGCTCAATCATCTCGATAGGGGTGGTAAGCCATCAACCAATTGAAGGGTTGATACCTCAATCATCTTGGATGGGAGTGGTAATCCATTAACCAATTGAGAGGTTGATTCCTCAATCCTTTCTAAGGGGTGGTTTACCTTAGATTCCAAGTACTAAGTTGCTTAGTCTATGATGATGGTCTATTCCTACATATGTAATATGATATTTGTATAAGCATGTTTACTCTAAGTATTATTCATGCATGTCATAGTGTTATATGTTCATCTATTGCCTAATTATGTATTTCAGCTATGTTGTCTGTCTATTGTTGCATTGCATCCTGTATACTTAGTACCTTCAAATGTATTAATGCATACTCTATGTTTACATGATACTACCATATAGGAACCGGAGCCCCACTTGATCATCCTCCTCCTCCACGTGGCTAGTGAGGTATCTCTCAAAGAAAGTTGGTAAGTCCTCAACTTTGAGGACATACTTTTCTTGATTTATGCTATGTATAGACTCTTGTTTCTTTATTGTATTCTTGACTATGATGGTGAACCAAGTTTTTTAACTTGGCCCCCGCTAAGTTCTATGTTTAGAGGTATTGTTGGACAAGTTATGTATTGATGCTATGAGTGTTGACTCTCTCGATTCTTTTGATGTTTTATGATATGAAGGATGTCCCTAGCCCCATTTTCCCTTTTAACTATCTCTTATTGTTGTTTTACGACTTTCGCGACTAAGGATGTGTAATGATAAGTTAAGAGGCTTGATTGGGGTCCCTTCGGGTTCTCCATTTGCTGAGTTATGTCTAGGCCCATGCGTAGTCCCTTTTCGAGTATTATCTTCATCGTGTATGATCCAATAAGTTCTTAGGTTGTGACAAAACTATCTCTTGAACTCCAAGGCATCCCAGCCCCTTGGAAGGTGATTGAGGTACATACCCCTCAACGTGGTAGTACGGGCATGCCACCCCTGACAAGGTGATTGACGCTTATCACCCCCTCAACAAGGTGGTTGGGCATGTTAACCCCCCCCCCAACAAGGTTTGGTCAACTTACAATACTATAGATACTTTCATGAAATCAACACATACATATAATCCCTTAATCATCATATAGTAACTTGATTAATAACTCATGCAACAGATCATCAATAGCTCAACAATCTTTGTCAAGACATTTTATCAAACACTTGGCAGGGGTGCAATGCTAGGTCAAATCATCCAATTCAAGAGTGAAATAATGTGAGAAAGGTTAATATAAATCAACCCACCAACACATAGCAAAACCCTCATGTAAATACCTTGAAATCCTTCATCAAATCTCATAATAGATCATAGTTTTATAGCCCAAAACATGCATAGTAACAATAGACAAACCATCTCATAGTATAGGTTTGAAATAGGTAGATATGTGATTCCAATCAACATTTCATAGAACCCCACAAAAATTATTTATCATAATTCATAATAAATAATACCCATAAGTAACACAACTTGGAAACATGCAAATTTCATAAAAAGGAAGGTTGGGCACCATGGGTGAAAGGACCCGATGGTTGAAACCCACATACCTCAAATTTGGGGATTTCCTTGACGTAGATTTGAATGAAAAATTGAAGTTTGAATGAATTTCTTGAGATCCGAAATTAAGCTTGAGACACTTGAATTTGGGTGAAATATTTGGTTAAGTGTTAGAGAGGGTTTTGAGAGTGTCTTAAGTGATATAGAGTTGAAAAATCGCTGAATATAGGTGTTTTTATCCATAAGAGGGTATGGGTCCAAGACCCTAATGACTTAGGCCAAGACAGGAAAAATAAGAAAGTCACAACATTGCTCCGCGACAAGTCCAGGTCATGAAGCTTTTGTGAACAGCTTGTGGAAATGAAAATTTTCGAAAATCAATTTTTTGCTATGGTTCTCTAAAATCGGGGTTATACCCATGTCTCACTCAATTTTGCCCCCTGATCAATAATATGAAGTTGAATTTTTTATATCACTCACGAATTTTGAGATTTATTGAAATTACGATTATGTGCATTTTCGAGACACATTTTCGAGCATTTTTGGGGCATTTCAATATCTCCCCTTGGGAACATTTATCCCTGAATGTCAAAGACATGTACATAAGAGAAGTAACCATGAAGAATTCAGCCCGACAAGAATGCAACAATGCATTTAAACACCATTTTCAAAAATCTCAATGTAAGTGTCAAAAATCACCATAAACTTGTCAACATAAACATAGATGCATGAAAAATCGCATAACGGTTGAATCTTAAGACTTGAAATCATATAGGGGGACTTAATATAGTACCTTAGGCTTGAGTAGAGTGAAAAAAATATGAATATCATTTTTGCATGTCCGCCTCGACTTCCCATGTGGCACTTTCAACTTATTGGTTTTTCCAAAGAATCTTGATGGAAGCTACAACCTTGTTTCTCAACCTCTTTACTTGTCTATCCAAAATTTCTACCGAAACCTATTATAAGTCAAATTATCTTCTACCACACCCACAATATCCAAAGGTACATTAGCACTTGGGTCACCCACATATTTTCTCAACATATATACATGAAAAATCGGATGAACCATGTTCATATCAATGGGAAACTTCAACTCATAGGCCACCTCACTAATCCTCCTCAAAATTCTATAAGGACCCACAAACCTTGGGCTCAACTTACCCTTCTTGCCAAATTGAACCACACCCTTCATGGGTGAGACCTTCAAACCCAATCACCAACCTTAAATTCAAGATCCCTTCTCCTCAAATCGGAATAGGAATTTTGTCTATTTTGGGTTATTTTCAATCTTTACCTTATTAACCTCACCTTCTCTAAGGCTTCCATGACCAAATCTGAACCGAGCAATGCCATATTCCCCACTTCAAACCACCCAACCGGGGATCTACAATACCTACCATAAAGAGCTTCAAAAGGAGTCATACCAATGATTGAGTGCTAGCTATTGCTGTAAGAAAATTCAATGAGTGGAAGATGATCACCCCAACTACCCTTAAACTCTAAAATACAAGCTCTAAGCATATCCTCAGGAGTTTGGATAGTTCTTTTGTCTTGGCCATCCATTTGAGAGTGAAAGGTC
The DNA here is from genome assembly GCA_011800125.2 of Solanum clarkiae. Taxonomy (NCBI): domain Eukaryota; kingdom Viridiplantae; phylum Streptophyta; class Magnoliopsida; order Solanales; family Solanaceae; genus Solanum; species Solanum clarkiae. The sequence goes on from JAABOM020000049.1 coordinate 5,520,340, forward strand.
GTGCTAAGCTTGACCTACATACCAAGACCTCTTTGGAAGGACCTCCGAAAATGAGAAGTGAATTGAGCACCATGATACGATATGATAGACAAAGGCACCCCATGAAATCTAACCAACTCATGAATATACAATTTGGTATAATCTTCAGCACCATAAGTAGCTTTGACCGGTAGAAAGTGACTGATGTTTTCATTCTATCCATAACAACCAAAATAAAATCAAAATGCTTTCTAGTCTTAGACAACCCAACCAAAATATTCATGTTGATTTCCTCCCATTTCCAAGTAGGAATCTTTATATCTTGGGCTAGGCCACCCGACCTTTGACGTTCGGCTTTTACTTGTTGGCAATTGTGATATCCGGATATGAACTTGGCAATGTATTTCTTCATCCCACCCCACCAATACACCTCCCTCAAATCTCTATACGTCTTTGTAGAACCGAGGTGAATAGAATAAGATGAATTATTAGACTCATCTAAAATTAACTTCCTTAAGTCATCGACATTAGGCACACACAATCGACCTTGGTACCTAAGGGCACCATCTCCCCATGGGAGAAAACCTCCACTTTACCATCTCTCATCAAGGCCTTCAATTCTAGCAAGGTGGGGTCAAGAGCTTGTTTGGCCTTTACCTCCTCAATCAATGAAGATTTAGAACCATCAACAACCACTATACCACCATTATCAACCTCTTCCAACCTAACCCCCAATCTAGCCAACCGATGAACCTCTCTAACCACCTCTTTACCACCATCATCAACATGAGCTAGACTACCCATAGATACCTTACTTAGAGCATCGGCCACAACATTACCTTTATCGAGGTGATAATACACACTCATATCATAATCTTTAAGGAGCTCTAACTACCTTTTTTATCTCATGTTAAGATCTTTTTGTGTGAACATATATTGGAGACTCTTATGATTGGTGAACACATCAACATGAACCCCATACAAGTAGTTATTTTCAAAGCAAATACTATGGTGGCCAATTGAAGATCGTGGGTAGGATAATTCTTCTCATGTGCCTTAAGTTGTCTAGAGGCATATGCTATTACATTACCATTTTGCATCAAAACACAACTTAAAACAATTATGGGGCATACTTGGAGAGTTGGTTGAACTTAGGGGCATACTCCCTCACACTCATAGACCCTTGCTTCAGATTCATAAATTCTATCATTTTCTCCTTCCTAATCTCAATAGGAAAGAACCGGTTAAGAAATGCCGCTTTGAACTCTTCCCAAATGATAGCATCACCATTCCCCTTCTCCATCTTCCAATGAGTGAACCATATTTGGGCTTCCCCTTTGAGTTTGTAGGCCGCCAACTCTGCCTTTTCGTCCGAGTTAACCCCCATATTTATTTTTCTCATTGATTATTGCAAAACCCCCTTTGGGGAATTGAGTCAGTTAACTACTCGAATTGCATATTGGTGAATTTATCTTGAGTCTACGTATTCCCTGTGGGTTCGACCTGAACATTGCTTGGGTTCTATTTCTCGACAGTGACTGTTTTATCCTTTAAAAAGGAGGTGTAACTTGGGCAACATCACTTATCCTCTTACAAGTTGACCAGCCTAGCTAAGGAGTGGTGGAGGTCATTTGTGGCTTGTAGACTGATTGGACATCCAGTCATAACCTGGGAGTAGTTTACAAAGTTGTTTCTAGAGGGATTCACTCTATATAGCCTCCGAGATAATTGTCGGGATGAGTTCAACAAACTTTAGCGGGGTTCTATCTCAATTTCAGACTATGAGGCCAGATTTTATGCATTGTCTAGATATGCCCTGTCCAGTATCACCACTGAGTTTGAGATGATTCAAAAGTTTGCCAAAGGATTGGCAGGGTACCTTTAGGAGGCTACAACTTCTTTGAATCTAGCCGGAGGATCATTTTAGAGTGTAGTGGATCACACTCGCTAGATAGAGCGTATCAGACATGATAGGTAGGGTGGTCGGAAGAGATTCCATGAGCACAATCAATTTAGTAAACCTTCACTACGAGATAGAGAGTTACAGAAGAAGGTCTATCAGGGCTAGGCAGTTTATGTATCCATTCCAGCATCTGACAGTAGTGATCAGTCTAAGCCTATCCAGATAGGGCGTGAAACTCTTTAGGATAACCATCTCAGTGGCAGGAGCGCATAGCTTGTTATATTTAGGATGAGGTTGGGCATGTAGCTATGTGTTGTCCCCATCGATTATTTTCCACCCAGGCTTCAAGATCTCATCCAACCCCGATATTAGCAGCTCGATATGTCACTTAAGGCTTGAGGGGCAATACTAGAGGAGGTCGTGGTCCTGTGAGAGGCGGAGCCCGCGAAGGCCCCCTTATGGATATTCCATGTATGGTTCTAGTGTGCAACTACTCTATTTTGTTTTATTTGAATCAGGCCCTATTTATTCTTTTGTGTTGGTCTATCTTGTTTTCGAATATTGATGTTAGGTATGGGCCCTTGCTGAGCTTATTATGTTCCACCCTGATAGGTGAATCTTTAGTGGTGAGTCGGGTGTATTGGGGCTATGTTGTGACTCTTATTGGGAGAGGTAGTACGGTAAACTTAGTACCATTGGTATATTTGATCATTGACATGGTTTGTGATACCAGACGTGGAACTTGATTTTTACTCTCCACGATTATCTGACTTTGTGGGATTCATGTTTTGGTATGCTTGTCATAATGCAACTTTATGGGTCTAAATTCGTATCTGGAATGTACCACAGGCTTGTATCTGTTCTGTGTTTCTTTCTACTAAACATTGACCACGAGCAGGTGACAAGGTTGGGACATTTTGATATTACCTTGACCTCACTAGTAGATGGCAAGGATGACGGGTACTTGGTACTAGATCATATAAGGCCCTAACTATTGTTTTTACCCCTATTTCAGAGATATGCCATTGGTGATACTATTATTCCTGCTATGCCCGAGGAGGGGGAATCAGATGTGGTGTTTGTGTGGATTCTGGAATAGGTTTAATGGTGAATTACAATGGAGAGGGAGAGTAAACTTATGTTTCTAGATAGTTGGCTCAGTTGCGTATCTCTCATTCTCAAAGTACTTTGTCCCTTGTAGGGTTAGAATTTTTGTGGCTTCATTATAATTGTGCATGTCAGTTTGAGGATGCTGAATTGAGTATGATTCGTGTTAAGTGTGGAAAAATGAAGCCAAGGTGGCTATTACTGGTTTTTGGTAGGTGTTCGATGATAAATGATAAAGACTGTATGCCTAAGGTAAGAGGTTAAATGAGGTTGATGTTCTTGGATATTACCTCCACTTGGTGTGGTAAAGTGGTACTACATTTTGAGACAATGTTATTAGTGGTTTGGGGTGAGGAGGACAAGTTTAGCTCCAGATTCACTAGCTTATTTGAGATTTTGAGAAGACTTAGTGAGGTGGCCTATGAGTTGGCCTTACTACCTATATTATCAGATGTTCATCCTACTTTAAATGTTTCTATGCCTTGCTGGTGCACTCTTGATGAGTCCCATATGATCTCCAGTGATTTTATTGAGTTAGGTACGGTTTGGTCCTTTGAGGAAGGACCTATAGCTATTCTGAAAAGATAGGTCAGGAGATTGACATCTAAGGATTACCTTTGGTAAAGGTTCAGCGATGCCACTGTTCTATTGATGAGGCTATTTGGGAGTTGGAGTCAAGCATGCGAGCCAGGGAACCCAGCCATCGTGAGGATTGTGATATCTTCCTTCTTTTTATGTTCGAGGATGAACCTTTTTTAGTGGTGAATCATGTAATGACCTGGTAGGTCATTTTTGGCGTTATCTGTAGAAATTACAGTTTTACCTATTCGTAAGTTTCTTTGGCCTATTTTGAACTATTTGAATAGTTAGAATTGCAAACCTCAGTTTTGAAAGTTGAAAATACGCATTTTGGTCTTTTTTGAGGCTTAAGTATTGAAAAAGTGAGTTCTCATGTCAATTTGATTTTCAAAGGTCAGATCGGGGATTCATAAATTCCATTAGATCTGGAACATCGAAGCTGAACTATAGGAAGTTACAAAACTGAACATGGAGTTAAAATGAGGTTTTTAGGCCCAAAGTTGTGATTTTAGTCATTTTTGAAACCAATGTTTGACTTTGGTCAACATTCAGAGTTTGGAAGCTCGAATTGGGATTTCGGCAATTTCATAAGTTTCAGATGGTGAAACTAACGATAAAAATGGCATCGTCATAATTTTTGGAGTTTTCGAGGGTAATTTTGGTATTTTGAGTCTTAAACTAGTTTTATTAACTTGCATTGGTAAATGTGTTATGGAGGACATGGAATCGAATTCTGTTGATTCCATTGAGTCTGGATAGCCATTTCTGCTATGGATACATTTTCGTTTTGTAAAATTTTGATTTCGGATCTGTTTCGAGTACTATTTTCGAGTTTTCAATGTTAGATGCTTTTGTTGGTGCAGGTACTGTGCTCTGCATTCGCGAACCTGGTCCCCTCATTCGTGGACAATTGGGCTTGGTTAGGCTCCGCGTTTGCGAAGAGCATTTCACTGGTCAGTAATAAAAACCCAAGAAACACCATTTTTTACCCATTTTCGAACTTCTAAGCTTTTTGGGGAGATTTTGAAGAAAGGTTTTCGAACATCTATGTTGGGTAAGTGTTTCTAACACTAAACTAATCATTTTCATGAGTTCTATCTTGATTTTATCCTTGATTTCATGGAATTAATCACCCCAAATTGATGATTTTTCGGCTATGTTTTCCAAACTTTAACCATTGATTTCTCATTCAATTTAAATTCGATTTTAGTGATATTTTCACCCACGAACTTCCTTTTTTGTGTAGAGTCCAATTTTGAAATCAATTTTCAGATTTGAGACTTTCAAATTTTATCCCCAATTTTGACCATTTTGCCCCTAAACTTAAACTATGCCAATATGGGTATCAAAATGCATCTCTAGATGAGTAGTAACCATTGTTCATAGTGTTTGATCCGATTGGAGGCTCAATTTGAGTTGATTGAAAGCTTGTCCGAGTGCGGATTCGACATCGAGGTAGGTTTGACTAACCTTTTGAGATTGGATTTGAGTTATTGAGCATGTTTATGTGGTAATTGTGAGATATAAATTGAGTCTTGGGTAGTTGAGACAATGTGATGAATTATTGATGGAATTGTTATTCTAGTTAAGTCGAATTTTGGGTAAATTGCTAGTCTATTGGTGATTTGAGATAGAATCTTGTGAATTGAGATAACCTTGTACTATTAGTAAGATACTATTAGACTCGTGATATAATTCGAGTACTTATGGGGGAATTGATGTTTTGTGTTAGACCCTTTGGGGGGTATTTTGCTGAATTACTATGAAACTTTGGAGTTTGTTGAGCATATGTTGATATTTGTGGGGGTCGAATGTTTTGAAGTAGCTTTTGGTGAGGAATGAAATTCTTATTCGGGGTATTTTGATATTAAAATGTTGCCTCTAGCTTAATGTGCCTAAGACTAAGGCCAATGCATACATCCCCTACCATTTGCATTGATGCTATATGTGTTGTAACACCCCACACCTTACAATACCAGTACAATGCAAATGAAACATGATATGGTTTGGCCAAATTAGTGCCCATTTTTAAAAGTGCTCGAATCTTATGTTATAGGCGATATGTGCGATTAACGCTTAAGAGGGTCGAATGTATACATGTTTTGTGTCAAATTGAGGAGATCACATCCTTAAATAAAGTGAGAGGATTGAGGTGCTTGTAGAACTTAAGAAGCTAGCAGGTGAGTCACCTACTTGCTTAGCTTAAATTGCTAGCCAAACGGAGATGAGGCTCGACGTCGAATTTATCCAAGTCCGTTTATGAATAAAGTCCATGTTAAGGATATAACTTTAGCCCATGTTTTAGTATCAGAAATGGACTATATGTTCAGCCTAAGGAGGATATTAAATGGGCCCAAAGACATCACAATTTCTTGAATAGTTTAGGCCTAAACTAATTAGGAAAGAAGCTGAAAATGGGCAGCAAAGGCCCAACCAATTTGGAGCCCCAAAAGGCCCAAATGAAAGGAGAAAGGAGCTGCATCACCAGCTTGGTGAAATAAGGCTGAGAATGCGTTAGTAAGGCGACAAAATCCCACTTTAAAAAGGGTTAAAGCAGCTCCCACAAGTCATTGTTAACTTGACCAACAAAAAAAAATAGATTGTCTCCAAGTTTTCTCTCAACGTCTCTTGACTTTGTAAAGCAGCTAAAAGGAACTTCTAGGGTTCTTGGAGATGACCTACACCTTGAAGGTAGTGGTAAGTAAATTTACACATGTGTTTAGTATGGCTTTCTTATGAAAAACAACAAGTATATGCTAGTATATTTGTGCTGGAAATTTGGGACAACATGTATTTAGAAAGTTAATGCACACTTGCCTTTTGTTTTAGTCACTTCTTTATGGTTTGTGGGATGTATTATGAATAAATGTTGATGTTATTAATATGGTTTGAGGTATAAATATTACGCTAAGGTTGCTGCCCTGATTTTGGTTTCATTTAACAAACACATTTTATTGTGTTATCTTAACCGTAATGTTGATTGGAAATTGTGGGCCGTTGGATGGAAGGTTATTGACTCACGAGCTTCACGACTTATTGGGTGCTGTTCCAAGACTGTTTTAGTACTGTTTTTATGTGTAAATGTTGTTAGAACAGTTGGTTAAAGTTGGAATAGGTTTGGAATGGTCGATGTCGAAATGTAGCGAAGGGAGGTAACGTTATGCTGTCCAATTGTAGGTTGTGTAGAATTGTTATATGTTGTGCTTTATGGCCTGTTGTAAGACTGTTATGGGACTAAAAAAGTCTAGACATGATGTGTACATGCAAATGTGTATTAGAAAATACGATTAAGGGCGGAAAGGTTGAAAGAATATACTAGGGTTCATAAATACCCGCTTGCTACCTGTGTTTTTTTTTTAATGTGATTGGGCTGCCAAGATGTATCGATTGGCTTCTAATGATAGTTTTATCACTTATAATGTTGTAGATAAATATTTGGAGGACAACAAGGTTAACCCAAGATAGTAATGAGGTCATACAACGAGGTATGTAAGGCTACTTGATTTCACATTGTTTGGCACGAAACATAGATCCTTCCTTGGCACATAAAGGCACTTACCAACTCCGATACAACTATTAATTGTTTCTACACTCTTGCACATGTTCATATTCTCCCATACATAGTCACCTTCAAATCTGCATACATATATGGATACCAAGTTACATGGGTTCTTTTTTCCAAATAAAG
>JAABOM020000049.1:5527695-5549634 GCA_011800125.2 Solanum clarkiae
AGAGGGTCGAGTGTATACATGTTTTGTGTCAAATTGAGGAGATTACGGCCTTAAATGAAGTGAGAGAATTGAGGTGCTTGTATGACTTAACATGCTAGCAGGTGAGTTACCTACTTGCTTAGCGTAAATTTGCTAGCTAAACGGAGACGAGGCTCATCGTCGAATTTGTCCAAACTCGATTAGGAATACAGTCTGTGTTAAGGGTATAACTTTGGCCCATGTTTTAGCATCATAAATGGACTATATTTTCAGCCCAAGAAGGTTATTTAAAAGGGCTCAAAGACATAACAACACACCTAACAAATTGAACCTAAAATAAGTGAAAGTAAAGTTGGAAAATAGGCAGCCCAAGCCCATCAACTTGGAGACCCATTTAGGCCCAAGTGTGAGGGCCAAGTTGGTGGATAACCAGCTTGATAATGTGTATCATAAGGTGGTCAAAAATTCAAGAGGATCTCGGAAAAATACCCCTTTTATAAAGGGCTCCAAAGCAGCTCCACCATTCATTTCTCAACTTGAACACAAAAAAATTAGATTGCTCTCTCTATTTCCTCTCAACTTTTTTTAACTTTGTAAAACAACTAAAAGGGACTTCTAGGGTTGTTAGATAATCCCTACACCTTAAAGTAAGTGATAAGTAAGTTTACACATGTGTTTAGTGTGGTTTCCTTATGAAAAACAAGAAGTATATGCTAGCATGTTGTGCTGGAAATTTGAGATAGCTTGTGTTGAGAAAGTTGCTGCATACTTGTCTTTTGTTTTTGTGATCTTTCTATGGTTTATTTGCTATATTATGAAGAGAAGTTGATTTTCTTATCATGGTTTGAGATATCGATATTATCCTAAAGTTGCTACCCTGATTTTGGTTTCATTTAACAAGCATGTTTTATTGTATTATCTTAAGTGTCATGTTGATTGGAACTTGTGGGATGATGGATGTAAGGCTATTGCCTCATTTCCTTAATGACTGATTTATTACTGTTTTGGGACTGGTTCAAGGCTGTTTTTATGTGTAATATTTCTGAAACAGTTTGGTTAGATATGGAATAGGTTTGGAGTTGTCGACGTCGAAATGTAGCGAAGGAAGGTAACGTTATGCTGTCCATTTTTAGGTTGTGTAGAATTGTTATATGTTGTGCTTTGTAGGTTGGTGTAAGACTGTCATCACACTAAAACAAGATGGACATGATGTGTACATGAGAATATGTACTAGAAAATATGATTAGAAGTGAAATGGTTGAAAGAATATGCTAGGGTTTACAATTGTCCGCTTGCTGCCCGTATATTATTTTCTATGAGATTGGGCTTCCAAAGTGTATCTATTGGGTGCTAATACTAGTTTAATCATCTACTATGTTTTAGACAAGTATTTGAAGGAAGTCAAGGTTATTTTGAGGTAGTAATAAGGTCATACAATGAGGTATGTAAGGTTACTTGATTTCGTATTACTTGGCATGAAACATAGATCTCTCCTTGGTACATAAAGGCACTCGCCAACTCTGACACAACTATTAATCATGTCTCCATTCTTTGATATGTTCACATGCTTCCATACATAATCACTTTCAGATCTGTATACATGCTTGTATACCAAGTTACATGGGTTCTTATTACTAGATAAAGTTCACGAGTTGTTTCAATTCATACGCATTTTATTATTCGTGTAACATACTCTTTTTTATTGTCATATTGTCTTGTATGATTATCTACATGTCATATGCTACATATACAGTCCTACAGCTCTAATTTTTTGACCACCAAACGAACCATCTCAAAGGTAATTGAAAGATAAAGTACATTGTTTACTGATAGGTGGTAGCCCGAGGGGTGGAAGTAACACCTAGCCAGGGATGATCCTATCACGGGTGGTAGCCTAAGAAGTTAAGAAAGAACCTAGCCAGAGATGATCATGATATACAGTTTTTGATAGGTGGTAGACCGAGGGGTGGAAGTAACACCTAGCCAAGGACGATCCTATCACGGGGGGTAGCCCGAGGGGTTAAGGAAGAACCTAGCCAGGGACGAACCCGATACAGTTCATGACTGATCAGTTGGTCATTTGTATTACAGTTGTGCACAGATTTTATAGTAAAGATAAAGTAATACAAAGAACATAAAGTACATGATCCCACAGTATAACTAAAGGTGGTCTCTTATGCTACACTAGTGTACAGTTTCACTTGAGTCGTTATATCATATACAGTGTTTTCTGCCTTACATATTTAGTATACTATCCCGTACTGATGTCCCTTACGGGGGGCCTGCATTTCATGATACAGGTACCGGTGCTAGTAGACTTCCCCAGTAGGAGTATAGGATATTCAGCTGTTGTTACCAAGCTCTAGGTTGCTTTGGAGCTTTGTATACGTCTAGAGCTTATATGTTTGTATTGCACAATTTGTTGAGGCGGGGCCTGTCCCGACCCTTATCAGTTACTTTTCCTTATCTAGAAGCTTTGTAGACTATGTAAATTAAAGTGTGGTCATGCCTCGTACTTTAGACACCGTGGCCCCAATGGCCTAATCATATGCATTTCCTTTTGGCTTGTTATCACTGTTTATTTTTCTTGAAGGCATGTCAAACGTAGAAATCCCTTATAATATGTATAGAAATAGCATAGATATAGGTTGGTTCTCCCGAGCCTTATCGGCAACGGGTGCCAGTCCACCCTAACGGGACTTGGGGCGTGACAAAAGGGTCCTTATAAAAAGTCTTTAGTCTCCAAACTATGTGCCACCATATATTATGCCCTTGCTATACTAGAGGATTCATCTAGTTCATGCAATAATGTTTGGTTTGTCATGGCAAGTAGACCGCACTCCACCAGGGGGTGTCATGCCCGGTCACCTATATCGGGAGGTGTCATGACTTAGAGTCCAAGTTGTAGCTGCTTGGTCTGTGTCGGTTAAGGTCTCTCCCCATATATGTGTGATATATTATGCAAATGAAATGTCTAACAAACATCTTCTATTACGACCATTGATCATGTATATTATATTGAGATTATATATCCATTGATTATGATTATGCCTTTTGAATATATTAGTCAATGTCCTTGTTGCATTGCACCTTGCATATTTAGTACATTCAAACGTACTAACTCATACTATATGACTATATGATAATACCATGTAGGGACCGGAGCTCCTTTTGATCATCCTCCTCCACGTGGCTAATTTGGTACTTTGGAGATAAGCATTGGTAGTCCTCAAGTAAGAGGACACTATCTACATTACTCTTGCTATTCTAAGACTTCATTATGTTGAACACTTGTTATTATGAGGGTAAGCCCGAAAAGTGTCTTGGCCCCAGCTCCATTCCAAGTTAGAGGTGTAGTTGGGTGCAATGATTTATTTATGTTATGGGCTTGGACTCTTTTATGCTTTTGTGATTATCAAAGACTTCCCTTAGCCCTGCTTCCCTTAATCATATCACTTGTTGATGTTTATTTGCTTCCATGATAAAGGATGTGTGAATGATATGCCAACAGGTTTGTTTGGGCTCCCTTCGAGTTCCCCCTTCACCATGTCACGTCGAGGCCCTAGGCTTGGGACGTGACACGGCTGATAGATTTGTTTTTATGCTAAGAAAATAGTAAAACTTGTGATTATCAAGAAAATAGTAAAACTTGTTAAAACATGTTAAGATAGACATTTTCTTGATTATAACAAGTTTTACTATTTTCTTAGAATAAAAACAAATCCATCAACAATGTCACATCCCAGGCCTAGGGTCTAGATGTGACACAGCGAATGGTGAACCTGAAGGGATCCCAAACAAGCCTCTTAGCTTATCATTCACAAATCCTTAGTCGCAAAAGAAAATAAACATCAACAAGTGATATGATTAGAATGGAAGCAGGGCTAAGGGAAGTCTTTGATAATCAGAAAAGTATAAAAGAGTCAATCTCATATCATAAACATATTATAGCATCCAACAACACATCTAACTCTTAATGAAGCGGGGCTCAAGACACTTTCTAGGCTTACCCTCATAATAACAAGTATTCAACATAATGAAGTCTCAAAATAGCAAGATTAATGTAGATAGTGTCCTCGGCCTTGAGGACTCACCAATGCTTCTCTCCGAAGTATTGAACTAGCCACGTGGAGGAGGATCAAAAGGAGCTCTGGTCCCTACATGGTAATATCATGTAGGCATAGAGTATGTGTTAGTACGTTTAAATGTACTAAGTATGCGGAATGCAATTCAGCAAGACACAAGCCAATATAGTCAAAATGCATAATCATAAACAATGGATATATATAATCTCAATATGGCATGGATGATCAATGCTCATAATAAAACATGCCTATAAATCATTCATCTTTCAAAATAGGTATATCATACAAATGTGTTAAGTGACCTCAATTGACATAGACCAAGCAACTACAACTTGGACTTCGAGGCCTGAGACCCTCTCGGTTCAGGTGACCGGGCATGACACCCCCCAGCAAAGTATGGTGTACTTCCCAAGGCAAACCAAATATGATAACATGACCTAGATGAATCCACTAGTGTAGCAAGGATAATAATCATAATCCTATGGTGGCACATAGTTTAGAGATTAAAGACTTTATATAAGGATGTCTTGAGTCAAGCCCTCATCTAAAGCCTTAATTGGTGCCAAGTCAAATCTCACAGAATACTTGAAATAATAATACCTTAATCATAACATGAATAGCTTTTAAGAACGTGACTTGAGTAGCTCATAAGTATGCTTGACTTCTAATAGTTAGCATAACTTGAATATGCGAGTAGATCATAATCATACATGAACCCTTACTTTAACATGAATGGCTCACAAGAGGTCAAAATCTTGAAATGGGGCTTAACTTGATACTTGAAAAATCATAGATACTTTTCATGAATTCAATACATACTTGAAGCCCTTAATAATCATGAAGTCACTTTCCACCTGACATGTAAAACATGTAATACATCATCAATACCTTGAGAATTCTAATCATGTCATTTGATCAAATACATGGTGAGCCCATGGATGAAGACCCACATACCTTAAACCCTGAATTCCTTGAAATGAACTTGAAGTGGCTTTAGAGCTTGAAATGAGTCCTTGAGTCCCAAAGTTGAGCTTGAATTTCTTAGATTTGAATGAGAGAATTGATAGAGTATTAGAGAGGTTTTAGAGAGGGTTTTGTGAGCTTAAGAGTTGAAATATGGGTAAGTATGGGCGATTCCACGTTTAAGTGGGCATGGGGTTATGGACACAATTCCCTTGGGCAAAATAAGAAATCCAAGGAAAATAATACACTATTCTATTCCCCTGGCGCATCACGGACCAGACATAGACTTGGAATTACACAGTGGCGCAACCCAGGTGCATTGCACCCTAGGCGTGGACAACCATTGGAATCATAAAATTAGCAAAAATTATTTTTCGCTACATGTCTTCTAAAATCTGAGTTATACCCATTTCCTACTCAATTTTGTCCCCTGATTGAGAATATGAAGTCGAATTTTCAAAATCACACACGAATTTTGAGATATATGGAAATTACGATTATGGGGCATTCCAAAGAATACGAGGGGTGTTTCAATATCTCCTCCTTGGGAACATTCGTCCCTGAATGTCAAAGAAACATGCATGAGAAAAGTAATTATGAAGATTTAAGCCCGGCATAAATGCAATAAATACACTTAAACATCATTTTCAAAAAGTCTCAACATGAATGTCAAAAATCACCATAAACTTATTACCATAAACATAAATGCATGCAAAATGACATGAGGGCTGAAACATAAGAATTGAAAAATCATATAGGGGAGTTCAATTATTTCCTTCGGATTGAGTAGAGTGGAAGAGATATGGATATCACTTTTTCATGTCCGCTTCGGCTTCCCATGTGGCACTTTCAACTTGTTGATTCCTCCAAAGGACCTTGATGGATACTACATCCTTATTTCCAAACCTCTTCACTTGTCTATCCAAAAACTCCACCGGTACATCCTCATAGGTTAAATTATCTTCTACAATACCCACAACCTGTAAGGGAACCATAGCACTTGGATCACCCACACACTTCCTCAACATAGACCATGGAAGACAGGATGAACCATATCCGTCTCCATAAGCAACTCCAACTCATATGCAACCTTACCCACTCTCCTAAAAACTCTAGAAGGACCCATAAACCTTGGGCTCAATTTCCCTTTCTTGCCAAACTGGACCACACCCTTCATGGGCAAGGCTTTCAAGTAAACCCAATCACCAACCTTAAACTCAAGATCTCTTATCCTCACATCAGAGTAGGACTTTTGTCTACTTTGGGCTATTTTGAATCTCTCCCTTATCAATATCACCTTCTCTAAGGCCTCTATGACCAAATTTGTACCTTGCAAAGCCATCTCCCCCACTTCAAACCACCCAATTAGGGATCTAGAATGCCTACCATATAAAGCTTCAAAGAGAGCCACACCAATGCTTGAGTGGTAGCTATTGTTGTAAGCAAACTTAATAAGTGGAAGATGTTCATCAAAACTACCCTTAAACTCCAAAATACAAGCTCTAAGCATATCCTCAAGAGTTTGGATAGTCCTCTCGGCTTGACCATCCATTTGAGGATGGAAAGTCGTGCTATGCCTAATCTTGGTACCAAGACCTCTTTGGAAGGACCTCCAAAAGTGAGAAGTGAATTGAGCACCATGAGCCAAAATGGTAGACAAGGGAACCCTATACAATCTAACCAACTCATGGATGTACAACTTGGCATAATCTTTGGCACCATAAAGTAGTTTTGAGCAGTAAAAAGTGAGCTGACTTTGTCATTTTATTTACAACAACCCAAATAGAGTCAAAGTGTTTCCTAGTCTTACACAACCCAACCACAAAATCCATGTTGATCTCTTCCCACTTCTAAGTGGGAAGTTCTATGTCTTGGGCTAGGCCACGTGGACTTTGATGTTCGACTTTCACTTGTTGGTAATTGTGACATCCGGATATGAACTTGGCAATATCTCTCTCCATACCACCCCATCAATACAACTCCCTCAAGTCTCTATACATCTTTGTAGAATGGCGGTGAATAGAATGGGATAAATTATGGGCCTCCTTCAAGATCAACTCCCTTAAGTCATCAACATTAGGCACACACACAATCTACCTTGGTACCTAAGGGCACCATCTCCCCCTTGGGAGAAACCCCTACTTTACCACCCTTCACCAAGGCCTTCAACTATATCAAAGAGGGGTCAAAATATTGTTATGACTTTACTTCCTCAATCAAAGAATATTTAGAACCATCAACAACTACTACAACACCATTTTCAACTTCATCCAACCAAACCCCCAATCTAGCCAACCGATGAACTTCTCTAGCCACCTCTTCGCCACCATAATCAATATGAGCTAGAATACCCATAGACACCCTACTTAGAGCATCTGCCATAACATTAGCTTTGTCGGGATGATAATGCATACTAATATCATAGTCTTTAAGGAGCTCTAACCACCTTATTTGTGTCAAGTTAAGATCTTTTTTGTGAACACACAATGAGATTCTTGTGGTCGGTAAACTCATCAACATGAACCCCATACAAGTAGTGACGCCAAATTTTCAAAGCAAACACCACGGCCACCAATTTGAGATCATGGGTGGGATAATTTCACTCATGCAACTTATGTTGTCAAGAGGCATATGCTATGACCTTGACATTGTGCATCAAAACACACCCTAAATTAATTCTTGAGTCATCAAAATAAACCACAAACCCTTCCAACCCTTGTGGTAGAGCCACGATATGAGCTGAGACAAGCTTATCTTTCAAGGTGTGAAAACGTTTTTCACATTCATCAGTCCAGACAAAGTTTGCCTTCTTTTGGGTTAACTTTGTCATAGGAGAAGCAATAGAAGAAAAGCCATTCACCAAACCTCTGGTAGTACCCCGCTAGTCCCAAGAAACTCCTAATATCCAATGGAGTCAAGGGTCTAGGGAAATTTTGTATCACCCCTGTCTTCTTAGGATCCACCTTAACGCCATCACTTGACACCACATGCCCTAGAAAAGCAACCTCTTTCAACCAAAAATCACATTTTTCATATTTAGAAAAGAACCTCTCCTCTCTCAAGATTTGCAACACCACCCTCAAGTGATGCACATGCTCTTCCTCATTCTGGGAATAAATCAATATATCATCAATAAAGACCACCATAAACATGTCAAAGTAGGGTTTAAAGACCTAATTCATGAGATCCATAAATATAGTCGGTGCATTAGTCAACCTAAATGACATAACCACAAACTCAAAGTGCCCATACCTAGTCCGAAAAGCCTTCTTGGGAATATCACACTCCCGCATCTTCACTTGGTGGTATCCAGACCGAAGATCAATCTTAGAAAAGTGACTAGCCCCTTGTAGTTGATCAAAAAGGTCATTAATCCTTGGTAGAGGTTACTTGTTTTTATGGAAACCCTATTAAGTTGTCAGTAATCAATGCACATTCTAAGAGAACCATCCTTATTCTTCACAAATAATACCGGTGCACCCCAAGGTGACTTACTAGGCCTTATGAAACCCTTCTCCAACTAATCCTTCAATTGATCTTTCAACTCCTTCAATTCCGTCGAGGCCATATGGTAAGGAGTAATAGAAAAGGGTTGAGTATTGGGAACAAGGTCTATACCTAAGCTTATTTCCCTTTTGGAAAGAACACCAGGAAGCTCATCAGGAAAGACATCAGGAAACACATTGACCATCAGAACTGACTCAATAGGAAGGACTTTGGCCTCAATATCCTTAACCCTCACAAGATGGTAAAGAAAACACTTAGAAATCAACTTTTAGGATTTAAGACAAGAAATAAATCTATTCTTGACCACCACATCACGACTTTCCCACTTAAGGACGGGCTCATTAGACAATTGGAATTTAACATTAGGGTTTTACAGTCAATGGAAACATAATATGCATGCAACCAATTCATCCCAAGAATGATATCACAATCCACCATATCTAATTCAACAAAATCACAAGGCAAGACTTTATGCAATATTAACACGGGATAATTTCTATAGACTCTTTTAGCAACAATGGACTCACCAATGGAGGTAGACACTTCATACGGTTCACACAACAATTCGTGACTCACATGAAGATTTTTGGCAACAAAAGGAGTAACGAAAGAAAGAGTAGCTCCTTGCCTTCCTTGAAGAGCAAAGAATCTATTTTGCCTTGGAGCACCCCCTTGTTGGCCTCCCTTTTCCCTTGGACCCTCATTAGTACCTTCGTCTTAAGAAAGACCATCTCTACCATTGTTTTGAGCATGATGACAATCAATAATTTTGTGTCCCATTTCACCACAACTAAAGCAAGCATTAGAATTTTTCAAACATGGGCCACCATGGTTTCTCCCAAACTTTTGGCACTTAGGGTGATTCATCCCACCATTACCACCTTGGAATCTTCGATTATCATTAGAAAATCTCTTATTAGGATCATTGGAAGACCCTTGGCCTTGGAACTTGTGGCCCTGAGGAAATCGGCACTCTTGGAACCTTGGAAACCACCTTCAAAACGAGCCCTCTTAAGACTCACCACTTCTTCTTTTTCTAAGCTTTTGCCCCTCTAGTTGCTCGTCATAGATCATGACCTGAGACAAACCCATATTATTCACTAGCATGGCAGTAGGACAATCTTCATTAACCATGTCGAACACCCCCAACATAAATTTATTCATTCTAGCTCTAGGGTCGGCCACCAAATGTGGAGCATACTAGGAAAGCTTGTTGAACTTGAGGACATACACCCACAAACTCATGGAAGCTTGCTTAAGTTTCATAAACTCCATTATCTTAGTCTCTTTTACCTCGATAAGGAAGAACCGACTGAGGAATGCTGCTTTGAACTCCTCCCAAGGAATAGCATCTATCACCTCCCTTCTCCAATTTCCATTGGGTGAACACCTTTAAGTTGGGGATCCTACTAACTTTGCATTCTCTTCCGAATTGACCCCCATGATAGATAACACCTTATACACCTCATCAATGAACTCTTGGGGATCCTCTTCCGGCAATGATCCATTGAACTTTGGTGGGTTCATTCTTGTGAAATCCCTCACCCTTAAGGCCGGAGTGGGAACATGAGGGGTTTGGGCCCCTTGGTTCATTTGGTTGGTCATACCATGAGCCAACATTGTGATAGCATCTTGAAACTCTTCTTGGTCTACCCTCCATCTTGAGGAGCGAGAAAGTCCGGATGCTCCTCGGGAGTGTGGGATCTCCTCAGTCTTTCCCTTGGAATCGGCATGATCTAGAAGGAAACAAGAGCATTCATTAGGGGAAAACCTTGTAGTTACACTTAAAGCATGATATAGACCATGAAGAAGTGGAACATTTCTTAAAACGCCTCATAGCCTCCCATTCATTGTTGTGGCGCGCTTCACAACCATGAATAAGACTCTAATCGATATGGTCTGTTGGATTTCCGAGGACTATTAAAAACCTAGTGCTCTAATACCAAGTTTGTGACATCCCAAGCCTAGGATCTAGACGTGAACGACGAATGGGGGGACTCGAATGGGCCCCAAACGAGACTTTTGGCACATCATTCACACATCCTTGGTCGCGGAAGCAAATAAACATCTACAAGTGATATGATTAAAAGGGAAGTAGGGCTAAGAGAAGTCCTTAATAATCACAAAAGTGTGAAAGAGTCAACCTCATAGCATAAATACATCATAGCATCCAATGACACCTCTAACGTGGAATGGAGTGGGGGCCAAGTCAAAATAGCAAGAGTAATGTAGAGCATCTCGGAGCTCTGGTCCCTACATGGTAATATCATGTGGGCATAGAGAATGTCTTAGTACGTTTGAATGTAATAAGTATGTGGATAGTGCAACAAGACATAAGCCAATATAGTCAAAATGCATAATCATAAACAATGGATATATATAATCTCAATGTGGAATGCATGATCAATGCTCATAATAAAACATGCTTGTAAATCATTCATCGTGCAAAACATTTATGTCATACATATGTGGGAAGTGACCTCAACTGACATAGACCAAGCAGCTATAACTTGGACCTCAAGGCTTGACATCCCCTCAGTTCAGGTGACCAGGCATGACACCCCCCAGCGAAGTATGGTCTACTTGCAAAGGCAAACCAAAAATGATAACATGAACTAGATGAATCCACTAGTATAGCAAGGGTAATAATCATAATCTTATGGTGGCTTATAGTTTAGACACTGAAGACTTTATATAAGGACCTCTTGAGTCTAGCCCCCATCTTAAGCCTCAATCGGTGCTAAGTCAAATCCTATGGAATATTTGAAATAATCATACTTTAATCATAACATGAATAGCTTGTAAGAACATGACTTGAGTAGCTCATAGACATGCTTCACCTCTAGTAGTGACCATAGCTTGAACATGAGAGTATTCATGATCATACATGAACCCTTGCTTTAACATGAATGGCTCACAAGATGTAAAATTCTTGAAATGGGGCTTAACTTGACACTTGTAAAATCATATATACTTTTTATTAATTCAATAAATGCTTGAAGACCTTAATAATCATGAAGTCACTTGACTTGTAAATCATGTAATAGATTATCAATAACTTGAGAATTCTTGTCATGTCATTTTATCAAACACATGATGGGTTCATGATACTTGGTCAAAATCATGCAATTCAAGAGTGAAATGAGATGAGTAAACTCAATGTAAATCAACCCACAAACATGGTAATAAAACCCTCATGTAGGGTACCTTGAAATCCATCATAAAAGCTCATGATAGTTCATAGTTTCATGGCTCAAAACAGGCATAGTCTCAATAGCCAAAATCAATTCATAGAATAAGCTTGGAATAGACATTAATGCATAATCAATCAATACTTGATAAAACCTCTACATGATTTATACTCATATTTAATAATAAAAAATACTCATAGGTAATACAACTTGAAATCATGAAATTTTCTAAAAAGAGGAGGTTGGGCTCCATGGGTGAAAGGACCAATTGATAAAGACCCACACATCTTAAACCATGTATTCCTTGAAATGAATTTGAAGTGGTTTTAGAGCTTGAAATGAGTCCTTGAGTCCCAAAGTTGAGCTTGAATTTCTTAGATTTGAATGAGAGAATTGATAGAGCCTTAGATAGGTTTTAGAGAGGGGTTTGTGAGTTATGTAGTTGAAAAATGATTAAGTATAGGTGATTTCACATTTTAGTATGTATGGGGCTATGACCTCAATGCCTTTAGACGAAATTAGAAAGAGAAGGAAAATAATATACTGGTTAGTGCCCCTGGCACGTTGTGGACCAGACGCGAACGTGGAATTAAACAGTGGCGCACCCCAGGAGCGTCGTGCCCTGGGCGATGACAACCACTGGAAATCGTAAAATTAGCAAAAATTATTTTTTGTTAAGTCTTCTAAAATCAAAGTTATACCCATTTTTCACTGAATTATGTCCCCTAATCGAGATATGAAGTCGTATTTTCGAAATCATGCACAGATTTTGAGATATATGAAAATTATGATTATGGGACATTCCAAAGCACATGTGGGGCATTTCAAACTATTTGCTTTTCGAATAATGAAATAAGATTTTGAATTAGAGAATTAATCTTCCAAGTATAAATAGGTATGATATCTATTCTTAAAAAAACTAGAGAAAAGGATCTAAACTACCCCTGAACTATTTGGAATGGAATAGAAATACCCCTTCCTTACATTTTGGTTCAAAGTTACCTCTCCGTTATATTTTTGGCTCAAAAATACTTCTCCAATAAATTCTGGCTCAAAAATACTCCTCGTCCTAACTGAAATGAAAAAAGGATCAAAAATACCCCTTAACTATTAGAAATGGATTAAAAGTGTCCTTCGTTAGTTTTCGGCTAAAGAACACCCCTTCGTTAAAATTTTAAAGTTATTACATAAAATATCTCTCTTCTATTAAAAATTCAACTTTACCCCATCTTCAAATCAATTTTTATCCGACTTTCAGTAGTCCAGATTCTACTATATTAAAAAAGAACTTTTATTAATAATTGTAGTTGAATTATTTCTTGAAAAATATAACTTATATTAATTGTGTTGCATTGCTAATAAAAGCACAATAATTTCTAGGCAAGCATTGTGTGCTCGAAAAATCTAGAGAATTGGATCCTATTGAACTCGAGAAACTGATTGAAGGAAGAGACAATGATTATAACGATGGTGAACCAATATTATCATTCAGAGATTGACTTTTTGAAATGTTTGCAAATGAAATAATAGTCTCTTTTGACATGAAAAGGCTAGTCTCGGATTTAATATTGGATGAGAAAACCTCTTGGGTGCCTAAATGGGGTTTCACATGGACGGATCATGTGTCCTTTTTTCTCCACAAACTATGCATGGTGTTATTTCTATTAGAGGGAGGGGTACCTTTTTTTTTGCAATGTTTCAAGGGAGGGGTATTTTGAACTAAAATCTATCCAAGGGATATTTTTGCTCCATTGTTGATAGTTCGAGGATATTTTTAGCACTTTTTTGTTTTTGTTATAAAGAGGAGTATTTTTTTAGCCAAAAATTTAATTGAGGGGTATTTTGAGCAAAAATGTAATGAAGGGGTATTTTTGACCATTTTCCCAAGAATCTATATTATTTGTATAATCATTTGTACTTGCATATCCTTTGGATACAATAAGCCTTCACACTGAAACTCCTAATATTACTGTCATGACCCAAGCCTCGGGCCTAGACGTGACACAACGAACGGGGAACCCGAAGGGACCCAAACAAGCCTCTTAATATATCATTACACATCATTGATCATGGAAGCAATTAAACAACATAATAAGAGCAGAAATGAGGAAAAAGGGATAAAGGGATACTTTTGTAACATAAGCACCAAAACAAGAGAGTCAAGCCTCAATACATAACATATCCAACAACACCTCCACTACATAGATAAGAGCGGGGGCCAATACAAGTAACTAGGCTCTCCTTCATAGTCAATACATACATAAAAGAAAGATAGTCATAGTACATAACATAAGATCATAAATATTGTCCTCAGGATGGACGACTCACCAACTAACTTGAGAAAATTTGTACTTGCCACGTGGAGGAAGATGCTCAAGAAGGGATCTGGTTCCTACATGGTGACATCATGTAGGCATAGAGTATGCACTAGTACGTTTGAATATACTAAGTATGTAAGATGCAATGCTATAAGAGATAAGCAACATAATCAAAATGCATAAGCATAGGTAATGAGTAGCATATAGCAATATGGCATGCATGGAAGATGCTTAAAGTAAATCATGCTAACAGAAAACATAATACATGTGTAAGAAGAGACCATTATTAATGACTTCATAGTTTATCAAGGTATAAACCCCTTGATTAGTTGGTGGATTGTCGCACCCTACCACCCCAAGTGATTGAGGTACAAACTCCTCAACCCGATTATCAAGGTAGAAAGACCTCGATTAGTGGGTGGATCGTCGCATCCTACCACCCCTGGTGATTGAGATACAAACCCCTCAAATCGGTTATTAAGGTACAAACCCCTTGATTGGTTATAAAAATACAAACCTCTTGATATGATTACCTGGTTTCTTAACCCCCCCTCCCTCCCCCCCCTCACATCCCCCGAGTAGGGTATGGTCAATTTCCAACACTATATAGGAGAATATCATATACATATACTCCTTTCATCATCATGAAGTCATTCAACTCATAAGACATGCATTGGACCTTCAATTCCTCAAGAAACCATAACCTGAAATTTTATCAAACATTTGGCAGGTGTACAGAGCTAGTGTAAAACCATAGAATTTAGGGATGAAATATCATGCAAGAAAATCCAATGTAAAATCATATATTAATACTTGGTAATATCCTCAAGCAATATACAGCAAAATCCTTCATCAAATCTCATAATAGATCTTAGATTCATAGCTCAAAACATGGTAACACAGTTACAATTTCATGAAACCCCAAGATAGTTCATAGTCAAATTCATAGTAAGTAAGACTCATAAGTAAATCAACTTAAAGTCATGCAATTTAAGTAAAAAGGAAGCTTAGGCTTCATGGGTGAAAGGAACCCATGAATGAAACCTACATACCTTAGCTTTGGAGAATTCCTCGATGAAGATTGAAATAGAGACTTGAAGCTTAAGTGAAATCCTTAAGATTCGAAAGAGATTTGGACACTTGAATCTTGAGGTGAAATATTATCTAAGTGTTTGGGAGAGTATTGGGGAATATCTTGAATGATATGAAGGTGAAATATAGCTAAGTATAGGTATTTTTATGCATAGAAAGGCTTAGGGCCAAGAGCCAAAATCTTTGGACCGAGATAGAAAATTGACACATTTTTAACACTGTGGCATGCCCCTTGCATGTGCTCACTGAAATCACATGTTTGCAATTTCTGAATTTTGATACGGTTTCTCTACAATAAGGATTAAACTCATTCCCCACTCAACTTTTCCCCCTGAATAAGAATATAAAGTCAGATTTTTGATATCATGCACGGATTTTGAAATATATGAAAATTACGATTCCGGACACTTCCAAGGCACATTTTGAGCACTTTTTGGGGTCATTTCAATATCTCCCCCTTGGGAACATTCGTCACTGAATGTCAAAGAAACATATTTGATAGACATAAACAAGATAGTTTCAGCCCACATAAGAATGCAACAATGCACTTAAACATCATCTCAAAAATCCTAACATAAATATAAACTCATCATGAACTTTGTCAACATATACATGATGCATGCAAATTACATAGGGGCTGAAACATGAGACATGAAATCACATGGGAGACTTTGATTAATACCTTAAGATTGAGTAGAATGGAAAAGATAAGGATATCCCTTTTGCATGTCGTTTCGGCCTCCCATGTAGCACTTTCGACTTGTTGATTAAGGACCTTGACGGAAGCAACATCCTTGTTCCTTAGCCTCTTCACTTGCCTATACAAAATCTCTACTAGAACCTCCTCATAAGTCAAGTTGTCTTCAACTACACCCATAACATCCAATGGAACAATAGCATTCGGATCACTCTCACACTTCCTCAATATAGACACATGAAACAGCGGATGAACCAAATTCATTTCACTAGGCAATTCCAACTCGTAAGCTACCTTGCTAATCCTCCTCATCATCCTATAAGGACCCACATATATTGTACTCAACTTGGCCTTCTTACCAAAACAAACTATACCCTTCATAAGTGACACCCTGAAATAAACCCAATCACCAACCTTGAATTCAAGATCCCTTCTCCCCACATAGACATATGACATTTGGCGACTTTGGCCCTCTTCAGCCTTTCTTAATCATCCTAACCTTCTCAAGAGCCTCCATAACCAGATCTGGTCCTAACAAAACCACCTCTCTAACCTCAAACCACCCAACCGATGATCTACAACGCCTACCATAGAGGGCCTCAAAAGGAGCCATACCAATTCTAGAATGATAGCTATTGTTATATGCAAACTCAATCAATGGAAGATGATCATTCCAACTACCCTTAATGTCCAATACACAAGCCCTAAGCATGTCCTCAAGTGTTTGGATAGTTCTTTCGGCTGGCCATCCGTTTGAGGGTGAAAGGTCGTACTATCTTTAACTCTTGTACCAAGACACCTATCAAAGGACCTCCAACAATGTGAAGTAAATTGAGCACCGCGATTCGATATGATGGACAAAGGAACCCCATGCAACCTCACCAAGTCATGAATGTACAACCTAGCATATGTGGCTTAACCAGTAGAAAGTGAGCCAATTTCGTCATCCTATCAACCACAACCCAAATGGAATCAAAACCCTTTATAGTCTTGGGCAACCCAACCACAAAATCCATATTAATCTCCTCCCATTTCCAAGTAGGAATCTCTATTTCTTGTGCTAGGCCATCTGGCCTTTGGTGCTCTTATTTGACTTGTTGGCAACTACGACAACCAGATACAAATTTTGCAATGTCCCTCTTCATACCTCCCCACCAATACACGTCTCTCAAATCTCTATATATCTTAGTAGAACCAGGGTGAATAGAATAAGAAGAATTATGGGACTCATCAAGGATTTTTCCCTTAAGCCATCAACACAAGGTGCACACAACCTACTCTGGTACCCTTGGAAGAAAACCTCCACTTTGCCATCCATCACCAATGTCTTCAATTCTAACAAGGTGGGGTCGAGATCTTGGTTTGCTTTCACCTCCTCAACCAACGAAGATTTAGAGCCATCAACAACCATAATACCACCATTATCAACCTCTTCCAACCTAACCCCCAATCTGGCCAACCGGCGGACCTCTCTAGCCACATCTTTACCACCACCATCAACATGAGCTAGGCTACCTATAGACACCCTACTCAAAGCATCGACCACCATATTAGCCTTATTGGGATGATAATTCACACTCAAGTCATAATCCTTAAGAAGTTCTAACCATCTTCTTTGCCTCAAATTAAGATCATTTTGTGTGAATATTGGAGATCTTATGATCGTTGAACACATCAACATGCATCCCATACAAATAATGACGCCAAACCTTTAATGCAAGTACAACGGCGGCTAGCGCAAGATTATGAGTAGGATAATTCTTTTCATGCACTTTGAGTTGTCTAGAATCATAGGCTATCACCTTGTCATTTTGCATTAGAACACAACCCAAACCAACTCTAGAAGCATCACAATACACAACAAACCCCTCTAGCTTGTCCGGTAGTGACAAAATAGAAGTGGACACAAGCTTATCCTTCAATGTTTGAAAACTCTTTTCATACTCATCGGACCACACAAATTTGGCTTTCCTTTGAGTCAACTTGGTCATAGGAGAGGCAGTAGAAGAGAACCATTCACAAATCTTCGATAATAATCCATTAAACCCAAGAAGCTCCTAATATCTGATAGGGTCAATGGTCTAGGCTAATTTCTAATCACATCCGTCTTTTTAGGATCCACCTTAATACCATCCCCCGATACCACATGACCTAGAAAGGCAACCTCTTTCAACCAAAATTCATACTTGGCATACAACTTCTCTTCCCTCAAACTTTATAGCACTACCCTCAATTGGCTCATATTCTCCTCCTCATTATGTAAATAGATCAAAATATTATCTATAAAGACCATAACAAACGAATCAAGGTAGGGTTTGAAGATCCTATTCATAACATCCATGAAGATGGTCGGTGTATTGGTCAACTCAAAGGATATCACAACAAACTCATATTGCCTATACCTAGTCCGGAAGGTCATCTTAGGAATGTCACAATCCCTCACCTTCACTTGACGGTACCTGGACCAAGCTAAATCTTAGAGAAATGACTAGCCCCTCGGACTTGGTCAAATAAATCATCAATCCTTGGAAGATGATACTTATTCTTTATGGTGATCCGATTAAGTTGCCAGTAGTCAATACACATTCTAATGGACCCATCCTTCTTCTTCACAAAAAACACCAAAGCACCCCAAGATGATTGGCTAGGCCTAATGAAACCCTTCTCCAACAAATCCCTTAATTGTTCCTTCAACTCCTTTGACTCCACTAAGGCCATACGGTGTAACACCCCACACCTTACAGTACTAGTAAATGCAAATGAAATATAATATGGTTTGGTCAAATTAGCTCCCATTTTGAAAAGTGCTTGAATCTTATGTTACAGAGGGGTATGTGCGTCTAACGCTTAAGAGGGTCTAGTGTATACATATTTTGTGTCAAATTGAGGAGATCACGGCCTTAAATGATGTAAGAGAATTGAGGTTCTTGTAGGATTTAAGAAGCTAGTAGGTGAGTCACCTACTTGCTTAGCTTAAATTTGCTAGCTAAACGGAGACGAGGCTCAACGTCGAAGTAGTCCAAATCCGATTATGAATAAAGTTCATGTTAAGGGTGTGACTTTAGCCCATGTTTTAGTCTCATAAATAGACTATCTTATCAGCCCAAGAAGGATATTAAAAAGGGCCCAAAGACACCAAAACCCACTTGGCTATTTTGGCCCAAAACTAAGTAAGAGAAATTGGGAAAATGGGTAGCCCAAGCCCATCAACTTGGAGACCCATTTAGGCCCAAGTGAAAGGGGAAAGGAGCTGCGTCACCATCTTGATAATGTAAAGATAAAGTATCCTTAGTAAGTTGGCCAAAGACCCCTTTATAAAGGGGTCAAAACAGCTCCCACAAGTCATTGTTAACTTGACCAACAAAAAAAAATCAGATTCTCTCCAAGTTTTCTCTAAACGTCTTTTGACTTTGTAGAGCAGCTAAAAGGAACTTCTAGGGTTCTTGGAGAATCCCTATATCTTGAAGTTATTGGTAAGTAAGCTTACACATGTGTTTAGTATGATTTTCTTATAAAAAATGAGAAGTATATGCTAGTATGTTTGTGTTGGAAATTTAAGACAGTATGTATTTAGAAAGTTGCTGCACACTTGCCTTTTATTTTAGTGACTTATCTATGGTTTGTGGGATGTGTTATGAAGAGAAGTTTATGTTATTAACATGGTTTGAGTTTTAAATGCTACCCTAAGGTTGTTGCTCGGATTTTGGTTTCATTTAACAAACCCGTTTTATTGTGCTATCTTAAGTTTAATGTTGATTGAAACTTGTGGACGGTTGGATGGAAGGTTATTGGATCACGTCCTTCATGACTTCTTGAGTGCTATTATAAGACTGTTTTAGGTCTATTTGCATCTGTAAATGTTGTTGAAGCAGTTTGGTTAGAGTTGGAATAGATTTGGAATTGTCGACGTCGAAACGTAGCGAAGGAAGGTAACGTTATGCTGTCCATTTTTAGGTTGTGTAGAATTGTTATGTGTTGTGCTTTGTGGGCCGTTGTAAGGTTGTTCTGGCACTAAGATAGGATAGACATGATGTGTACGTGCGAATTTGTATTAGAAAAATACGATTAGGGACGGAAAGGTTGATGAAATATATTCGGGTTTATGAATACCTGCTTGCTGCCTGTGTGCTATTTTTTTATGGTGATTGGGCACCCAAGATGTATCCATTGGCTGCTAATGCTAATTTTATCACCTACTATGTTGTATATAAGTGTTTGGAGGAAGGGAAGGTTATCTCGAGGTAGTAAGAAGGTTATACAATGAGTTGTGTAAGGCTACTTGATTTTGTATTATTTGGCATGAAATCTAGATTCTTCATTGGCACGTAAAGGCACTTGTCAACTCCAACACAACTATTAACCATGTCTCTACTCTTTGAGATGCTCACATGCTCCCATACATAGCCACCTTCAAATCTGCATACATACATGGATATCAATTTACATGGTTTTTTTTTGCCAAATAAAGTTCATGAGTTATTTCATCTCATATGCATTTCATTATTTATGTAACATACTCTTTTTCATTGTCATATTGTCTTGTATGGTTATCTACATGTCACATGCTACATATACAGTCCTACATCTCCAACATTGTGACCACCAAAAGAACTATCTCAAAGGTAATTGAAAGATAAAGTATATTGGTTATTGATGGATGGTAGCCCGAGGGGTGGAAGAATCACCTAGCTAGGGATGATCCTATCATGGGTGGTAGCCCAAGGGGTTAAGGAAGAACCTAACCAGGGATGTTCCCAATCCAGTTTTACCATTGATCAGTTGGTCATTTGTATTACAGCTGTGCACAGATTGTACAGTAAAGGTAAAGTAATATAAAGAACATAAAGTACATGATTCTATAGTATAACCAAAGGTGGTCTCTAATCTTGTACCAGTGCATGGTCTCATTTGAGTTGTTACTTCACATACAGTATATCCTGCCTTACATATTCAGTACATTATCTCATACTGATGTCTCTTACGAGGGACCTGCATTTTATGCTACAGGTATAGGTGCTAGTAGATCTCCCAGTAGGAGTACAGGATATCCAGCTGCTGATACCAAGCTCCAGGTTGCTTCGGGGCTTTGTGTGTGTCTAGAGATTATATGTTTATATTGTACAATTAGTTGAGGCGGGGCCTGTCCTGACCCCTGTCAGATACTTTCTCTTATCTAGAGGCTTTGCAGACTATGTAAATTAAAGTGTGGTCATGTCTCATACTTTAGACACCATGGCCCCAACGGCCTAGCCATATGCATTTCCTTTTTGGCTTGTTATCACTATTTATTTTGTTAAAGGTATGTCAAACATAGAAACCCTCATAACGTGTATAGAAAGTGCATAGATATAGGTTGGTTCTCCCGAGCCTCATCGGCAACGGGTGCCAGTCCACCATAACGGGACTTTGGGCGTGACAGTACAAACCCTAGTTATGGGGATTGGGATTCACGGACCAGTTCCTGAGTCATAGAATTTGGTACGTCTTGTAGAGTTGGTTGTTCAACCCCCAACAATTAGTAAATTCAATAGAAAACTTACTTGGGGTCCACGAACCCCATTTACGGCTCATAGTTGTATAAACGGATCATAAGTTAGCTCGTGTACTAGAGTGTATGACTTTATGCTCAACTAGAAGTGTTCTACGAGACAATGTACGAGTATAAATTTGCATATGGCCTGTAGAACCAGTCGTAGAAACACGTCATGATGCTTTTCCATTCAAGGATGGCTGACTCAGTCATATACCTGCACATTCTTCATAGAACACACTATTACCCTATATGCAACCAGGCCAATGTCCAAAATTACAACCTAAATGAGAAATATTAAGCTACTTACAAATCAAAAAGCTAAAAACGAAAAACGAAAAACAACTATAACTATTATATCAAATATCTTGGGTTGGCTCCCAAATAGCGCCTGATTTATTGTCGCAGCATGACTTTGAAAACTTGGTTACTCAGAC
The DNA here is from genome assembly GCA_011800125.2 of Solanum clarkiae. Taxonomy (NCBI): domain Eukaryota; kingdom Viridiplantae; phylum Streptophyta; class Magnoliopsida; order Solanales; family Solanaceae; genus Solanum; species Solanum clarkiae. Next base: position 5,549,495 of record JAABOM020000049.1, read on the forward strand.
TTCACTAAGTGCCCAAACATCCTTTGTCACGCCCTAAAGTCCCGTAGGGCAGACCGACACCCATTGCCGATAAGGCCCGGGAGAACCAATCTGTAACTATGCATTTACTGTACGTTTCTACCTTTAGAATGCCTTAAAGT
>JAABOM020000049.1:5553063-5585534 GCA_011800125.2 Solanum clarkiae
ACCTTAGAGAAGTGACTAACTTATTGTAGTTAACCAAAGAGATCGACCATCCTTAACTATCATATTAAGACCTTACTAGTTCTACACTCATTGAAATCAGTCCAACTACCCTAAAACCTCCAACCCGTCTGGCTAAGATGTCATTCCACAAGAATACTTATAATATGCATGTACATACATTCAAACAGGCAATAGTCATTTTTTTTCCAAATTATTTTAATGCAAAATTGGTCTTAAAAGTCAAACTCTTTAATAATAATTCATACTTAGGTTCAAATGCCTAAATCATAACTTCATAGTCACAATACTAATGCATAGGAATAGCCCGTTCATATATACAATAGTGCAAGCACCCAAAATGCTTAAAGAGACAAAATCAAAGACATATATGTGATCACAATATTGTCATAACTAACCTTTTATCAAAATCATATCATAAAATAAAATTTGGCATACCCATAACATAATTTTTTTTTCAAAATAATCAGTGTACATGAATGCACATGCTATGAATAATTAGTAAATGACATGGGTAATTAAGACTTCATTTAAAAATCAACATTTATAATATGAAGTTGAAGTGCAACATAATTAATTCCATATTTAAATCCATAGTATAATCTCTCATGCATAAATGATTTCAAAAGGGGAATATGCATACTCATAACATCATAAACCCAAAGTAAATCCTCATATAATGGTTTAAATCACATCAAAATCATCAAATAAGCAGTATCCATGCATCAATAGAATTTTAGAAATCATAATACTCAAATCCCAAATTAAAATAAGTAAAATCCATGTAGGTTTTCTTGAAAATAATTTTGGGTCTCCTTGATTGGAAGGGATTAATGATCAACCCTGATACACATGAATCCTACTAGCATCAAGGAATAACACAAGAAATAGCAACTTCCGGACCTATCAAATCAATCTACTCAAAACATTGGTCACAACATGGCCTTACATCGGGTCAACTAAGTCATAGGAGTAACAATAGAAGAGAACCTACTCACGATCTCCGGTAATAGCCCACTAAACCCAATAGCTCCTAATACCCAAGGAATTCAAGGTCTAGGCTAACACCTAATCACCTTTATCTTATTAAAGTACACCTTGATACCATCATCAGGCACCAAACAACCTACGAAGGCAATCTCGTACCACCAAAATTCCCATCTCTCCTACTGCACCCGACCTTCTTCCTTAAACTTGTAATATAACCTCAAATGATTCACATACAGTACCTCATCAGGGAATGAACCACGTTATCATCACCAAAACCACCGTAAACATATTAGGATATGGACTAGAGATCTTACTCAAGAGACTTAAAGGCATAACCAGTGTACTAGTCATACCAAAGGACACTACTCCAAAATTCAAAATATCGAAAAGGACATTCTAACCCTTATCCACCACCACTAACAATTCTAAAGACAAAACAACTTCGGTTCAATACCTTCATTTCTCACAAGATAAGAAATGTAATCCCTTAGAGACCAATTGTAACTTAAGTCAAGAATGGACTTACCTCCCTTGCTACCACTTGATAACCTTCCACTAAAAGACAGGTTCATTAGGGAGTCAGATTCTAACTTTACGGATCCCACTATCCATGGAGATACAACATGCATGCAACTATTACATCCCAGGTACAACATCAAAATCCACCACATCAAATCCATTAAGCCACAAAGCAAGACCTAAAGCAATACAAACCCGGATCAACACCTATCAACTTTCTAGCAACAATATACCCAACCAAGAGAATAGGCATCAAAGATCCATACAACCACTTTGGCACACAAGAAGCCCCACCATAAATTAAAAGAATAGAGAAGAAATAGTGAAACTCGGATCCATCAATATTAAAACCTTCTACTTACCTTCCTTCACCTTCGTCCTTGAAGTGGCATGATCAACTAAAAGAGCAAAGAACATTCGTTAGAAGAGAAAGCCTTATTTCGCTTCCAAAGCATGAGATAGGCCATGAAGAATGGAAATATTTTCTAAAACATCTCATAGCCTCCTACTTATAGTTGTGGTGCACAATACAACCAGGAATAAGAGTCTAATCGACATGGTATATTGGACTACGGTGATCTATCAATCCAGTACTCTGATATCATCTTTGCCATGATCTAAGCCTAGGGCCTAGACTGACTGGTGAATAGGGAACCCAAAAGGACCCCAAACAAACCTATTCCATATCATTACATATCCTTTATTGTGGAAGTAGTATAAAATAATGTAAGAAACATAAAAAATGGGAAATTGGGACTAAGGGAGAGAGAGAGAGAGAGAGATTTATACTTAAATAGCTTGAATATCATAAGTGAGTCAAAGCTCAAGCATAATACATAACATGTTCAACAACACCTTTAATACATTAGATAAGAGCGGGTGCCAAGACAAGCAACCTCGCTCACCGTCATAGCTAATACATATATAAAAGAAAGATAGTCTTAGAACATATTATAAGAGAATAGTCACTGTCCTCGGAATTGATGACTCACCAAAGGCTAACTTGAACAATCCATCTAGTAATAAGAAGAATCAATAGGAGCTCTTGTTCCTACATGGTAGCATCATATAGGCATAGATTATGCATTAGTATGTTTGAATGTACTAAGTATGTGGGATGCAATGCAACAATAGATAGGCATCATACTCAAAATGCATACATTAGACAATAGGCATAGTATAACAATATGGCATGTGTGATCAATGCATAAGTAAAACATGTTTTTAGTAACTGATGCTCATATAAGATATCATATGTGTAGAAGAGACCGAGCTAGAATCCCAGCAATGGTTGGGAGATTCCATTCACACCTAGAGACCCTGGTGGCAAGGTATGAAACCCCTGACATATTTGATGCCATTCACACCTGGACACCCAGGTGGCAAGGTAAATACCCCTCACGTGGTTGATGTCATTCACACCTGGACACCCAGGTGGAAAGGTACTTACTGTTCACATGGTTATCCAGGCTTTTATAACTCTCGAATCGGGCATGGTCTAATACAACACCATATATAGAACATATATTATGTACATAAGCTCATTTCATCATCATAATATTAATCATATGATATCTCGTGCTTTGGACCTTTAATTCCTCAAGAACCCATAACCGGACATTTTATCAAACACCTTAGGAGTGTGGAATGGGGTTAAAATACATGTAATTTAGAGATAATATTACGCTAGAAAATCTGTTATAAATCCATCATTCAATACCCTGCAACACTCCTTTGGCATTCCCATCCTTATCAAATCTAATATTAGATCCAAGATTAAGAGCTTAAAACATGCTAAAACAACCATACTTTCATGAACTAAAATCACTATGCAATAAATTTCTCAATATGCAAGAACCACTTGTAAAATCAACATTAGATCATGCAACATTAGTAAAAAGGAGGATTATGCACCATGGGTAAAAGGACCCAATGGTCTAACATCACATACCTTGACTTTGGAGAACTCTTGAAGAAGATTGGAAATGGAGAATCGAAGCTTGAATGAGATCCTTTCTGAAATTCTTCATATTGGACTTGAGTTTGGGACTTGAATAGAGGGTGAAATATGAGTCTAAGTATTTGAGTGAGTATTGAGGAATGTTTAGAATGATATGAGGGTGAAATAAAATTATGCATATGTATTTTCAAGTTTAGGAACCCTTAGGCCCAAGACCTAAGAGTCTTGGACTAAAAAAATTTAAAAAGGCAACAGGGGTACGTCGCGAAGCCCACTAGAATCTACATTTTCTACACAAATGTGCTCTATGAAAATGGGCATAAATCCTTCATTAGAACTTTAAATAAGGTGAAACCAAGTGCATTAAAAACCTAACTCAAATATATTTTATTTGGTAGGTGATGGGTCACCAAATTTTTTTTGTGCTAAGAGATATGTCCCTTCAAATTTGACCCTCCTAAATAGCATTTTTTGTAATTTTTGGGTTTTGATATGATTGCTCTAAAATTTGGATTAGACCCATTTCTCACTCAATTTGATCCTCTGAACAAGGATATGAGGTTGGATTTTAAAAATAACAAACAAAGTTTTAGATATATGGAAAATAAGATCCCTAGCATATCCAAGACACATTTTTAGGCACTTTTGGAGGTCGTTTCAGGTTTGTACTCCATCAACCTCATGAAGGGGTTTGTCCCTCATGCGTCTATAAAAGGGGTGGTAGGACTTGGATTGCACTAAGAATGGTCACTGCTTACACTTACTTTATATCCCATATAAGCATGGTTTACTACGAGCATCTTCCATGCATGCCGTATTGCTATATGTACTCAGTGCCTATGCATATGCATTTTGATTATGCCGTTATCTTTTTTTTCATTTCATCCTACATACTTAGAACATCTAAACATACTAACGCATACCTTATGCCTACATGATGTCACCATGTAGGAACTGATGCACCGTTTGATCATCCTCCTCCTTCACTTGGCTAATATGATTGTCTCTCAAGCTTATTGGTGAGTCCTCCATTTCGCTGACGTGACTTATGATATCTTCCTATGTACTAAGAGATCTTACCTTTATTCATGTATTAACTATGAGGGTGAGCTTGGTTGTTTGTCATGGCCCCCGCTCTTATCTATGTAGTAGAGGCGTTGTTGAACATGTTATGTATCTATGCTATGGGCCTTAACTCTCTTATTTCTTGACATTATGATATAGAAGTTTATCCTTATCCCTAATTCCCTTGCTTATGCTTATCTCTTATTGTCATTTTAATTACTTCTGTGACCAAGGATGACTAACGATGAGGCTTGTTTAGGGTTCTTTTGTGTTCCCCATTCGAAGGTCACGTCTAGGAGCTAGGCAAGGGTTATAACAAATATTTTATTAGAGCACTAGGTTGTTAGATTCTTGGAGTCCAACACACCGCATTGATTAGAGTCTTATTCATGGTTGTGTTGTGCACCACAGCTATGAGTAGGAGGTTATGAGATGTTTAGGAAATGTGTCCCTTATTCATATTCTAAGTCATTCTATATAGTGAAAGCAAGTTTTTCCTCCTAACAATTGTCCGTTGCTATACTAAATCATGCCTAACGCGAGCTAAATATGATCCCACACACCTAAGCCCCTCATGCTCCTATACCGGCTTCTTGAGTGAAAGACATCATAAGAATTAATTCCCCAGAATTTCATGGGTCAAAGGTGAGTGAGGACCCTCGAGAGTTCGTTAATGAGGTCTATAAGATTTTGTCTATCATGAGTGTGAGGTCAGAGGGTAAGGGGGAGTTGGCGGCTACCAACTCAAAGGGGTGGCACAAATATGGTACAATCAATGCAAGGAGGAAGAGGGAGTCAATAATGTGGCCCTATTGGAAGAGTTGAAGGTGGCCTTCCTTAATCGTCGGTTCTTCCCCCTTTAACTTAGGGAAGCTAAGTTAGTGGAATTTATGAATTTAATACAAGGGTCTACGAGTATGAGGGAATATGCCTAGTTAAGTTAGTGGAATTTATGAATTTGATACAAGGGTCTATGAGTGTGAGGGAGTATGCCCTCAAGTTCACTCAACTTTCAAAGTTCGCTCCTCATTTGGTGGCCGACTCAAGATCTTGGATGAACAAGTTCACGATAGGTGTGTCCGACTTAGTGAGTGAAGAATGTTGGTCCTCCATGTTTATTAGAGACATGGACTTATACATGATTGACGACCTATGTCAAACAAATGGAAGAGGAGAAATTGAGGAAACGGAGGAGTCATGAGGCCAAGAGGGCCCGTTTTGAGGGTAAGTTCCAAAAGAGTGGCCAGTTCCATTGAGACCAAGGGTCTTCTCATGCAATTCAAAAGAGGGTTGTAAATAACTTTCTGAGGGCCCAAGGTATTAGGGGTGTGGCCCCTAGTGGTGTGTGTCCGAAGTGTGGTTAGGGTCATGGTGGCCCATGCTTAAGGGACACTGGTGCTTGTTTGGTTATGGGGAAATAAGACATAAGGCAATAGATTACCTTCAAAAGCACAACAAGGGTAAGGAGTTTCATCTGCAAGGTGCTAATGTTGTTCCTTTGGGGAAAGGTGGCCGATAAGATGGTGCCCCGAGGCACAATTGGTTTTATGTTTTGCATAGGAGGCAAGGGATTGATGAGATCCCCGATGTTGTTACTGGTATGTTGAAAATCTTTGACTTTGATGTATATTCATTGATTGATCCGAGTGTCACTCTTTCTTTTATTACACCCTTTCTCGCTAAAAAGTTTCATGTTGAGCTCAAATTATTGCATGAGTCATACGAGGTGTCTATTCCTATTGGTTCATCTATTGATGCTAGAAAAGTTTATAATAGTTGTCCTATATGCAACTTGCATAAAATGTTGCCTTGTGACCTTGGTGAGTTGGACATGGTTGATTTTGATGTCATTCTTAGGATGGAGTAGTTGCATGCATATTATGCTTCTATTATTTGTAGAACTCATAGGGTCGAATTCCAATTCCCAAATGAGCCAGTCCTTGAGTGGGAAAGTCATCATGTGGTGGTCAAGGGTAGGTTCATCTCTTGAATTAAGGCCCGTAAATTGATCTCTAAGGGGTGTCTTTACTATCTTGTGAGGGTTAGGGATGTGGAGTCCAAGGTTCGCCCTATTGAATCAATTCCGGTTGTAAATGAGTTTCTTCATTTCTTTCTAAATAACCTTCTTGGTGTTCCTCCTGAAATGGAAATAGATTTTGGTATAAAACTCCTTCCCGTTACTCAACCAATTTCTATGCCCCCTTACCGTATGTCCCTGATGGAGTTTAAGGAGTTGAAGAAACAATTGAGGCACTTGTTGGAGAAGGGATTTATTAGGCCTGGCCAATCACCTTGGGGTGCACCAGTGTTGTTTCTGAAGATGGGTCCCTTAGAATGTGTATTGACTACTGGCAACTCAATAGGGTCACTATCAAGAATAGATATCCTTTTCCGAGAATGATGATTTGTTTGACTAATTACAAGGGGATAGCCATTTCTGTAAGATTGATCTTTGGTCCGGGTATCATCAACTGAAGGTGAGGGAGTGACATATTCCCAAAATGGCCTTCCGGACTAGATATAGGCATTATGAGTTTGTTGTGATGTCTTTAGGGTTGACCAATAAACCATCCATCTTCATGGACCTTATGAGTACGGTCTTCAAACCCTAGCATGATTCACTTGTTATGATATTTATAGATGATATTTTGATCTGTTCTCATAGTGAGGAGGAGCATAGGGCTTTTTTGAGGGTTATGTTGCAAAGTTTAAGAGAGGAGAAATTGTACGCTAAATATGTAAAGTGTGAATTTTTATTGAAGGAAGTTGTCTTCCTAGGATATGTGGCATTAGGGATGGTATCAAGGTGGACCCTAAGAATACCAATGTGATTAGAAATTTTCCTAGACCATTGACCCCATATGGATATTAGGAGTTTCTTAGGCTTAGTAGGTTACTATTGGAGATTTGTCAATGGGTTCTCTTCTATTGCTTCTCCTATGACAAATTGATTCAAAAGAAGGGTAAGTTTGTGTGGATAGATGAGTGATAGAGGACCTTCCAAACCTTGAAAGATCAGCTTGTGTCCCCTCCGATATCGTCACTACCGGATAGGCTAGAGGGATTTGCTGTGTAATGTGATGTTTCTAGAGTTGGGTTGGGTTGTGTTCCAATGAAAAATGATAAAATGATAGCCTATGCTTCTAGGAAACTCAAGGTTCATGAAATAAATTATCCTACTCATGATCTTGAACTAGCCGCCATGGTATTTGCATTAAAAATTTTGCATCATTACTCATATGGGATGCATGTTAATGTGTTCACCGATCATAAGAGCCTCCAATATGTCTTCACTCAAAAAGCTCTTAACTTGAGGCAACAGACAAGGTTAGATCTTAACAAAGACTGTGATATGAGTGTGCATTATCATCTGAGTAAGGGTAATGTGGTGGCGGATGCTTCGAGTAGGGTGTCTATTGGTAGCCTAGCTCATTTTGATTGTGGTGATAAAGAGATGGCTAGGGAAGTGCATCAGTTGGCTAGTTTGGGAGTTAGGTTGGAGGAGATTAGTGATGGTGATGTTGTGGTTGTGGATGGTTCTAAGTCCTCCTCGGTTGATGAGGTGATAGCAAAATAACATCTTGACCCCTACTTGTTAGAATTGAAGACCTTGGTGAAAGAGGGCAGAGTGGATGTTTTCTCCCAAGGGGGAGATGGTGCTCTTAGATACCAAGGTAGATTGTGTGTACCTTGTGTTGATGGTTTGATAGAAAAGATCCTTGATGAGGCCCATAATTCTTCTTATTCTATCCACCTAGTTCTACCAAAATGTATAAAGATTTGAGGGAGGTGTATTGGTAGGGAGGCATGAAGAGGGATATTTCCAAATTTATTTCTTGTTGTCATAGTTGTCAACAACTCAAAGCCGAACATCAAAGGCTAGGTATCCTAACCTAAGAAATAGAGATTCCTACTTGAAAGTAGGAGGTGATCAATATAGACTATGTCGTTGGGTTGCCCAAGACTAGAAAATATTTTGATTCCATTTGGGTTGTGGTTCATAGGATGAAGAAATAGGCTCACTTTCTAATTGTTAAGACCATATACGGGGATGAAGATTATGAAAGGTTGTCCATCTATGACTTGGTTAGGTTGCATGGGGTTCTTTATCCATCATATCGGATTGGAGCTCAATTTACTTCACATTTTTAGATCTTTCCAAAGGGATCTTGGTACTAGAGTTAAGCTTTCTACGACCTTCCACCCTCAAATGGATGGCCAAGCCGAAAGGACCATCCAAACCCCTGAGAACGTTCTTAGAGCTTGTGTGTGGGAGCTTAAAGGTAGTTGGGATGATCATCTCCTATTGATTGAGTTTTCCTACAACAATAGCTATTATTCTTGCATCGGTATGGCTCCATTTGAGGCTCTTTATGGTAGACGTTGTAGATCACAGGTTAGCTGGTTTGAGGTTTGTAAGGTGGCCGTGTTAGGACCAAATCTGGTTATGGAGGCACTTGAGAAGGTTAGGATGATTATGGAAAGAATGAAGATGGCCCAAAGCCATCAAAAGTCTTATGCAGATGTGAGTAGAAGGAAGCTTGAATTTAAAGTTGTTGATTGGCTTTACTTAAAGTTGTCACCCATGAAGGGTGTGATCTAGTATGGTAAAAAGTGCAAGTTGAGCCCTATATACGTGGGTCCTTATAGGGTGATGAGAAGGATCGGCAAGGTGGCCTATAAGTTGGAGTTGCCTAAAGAAATGGAATTAGTTCATCTGGTCTTTCATGTGTCTATGTTGAGCAAGTGTATGGGCAATTCAATTGCTATTATGACTCTTGATGTTATGGGGATAGTTGAAGACAACTTATGAAGAGGTTCTAGTTCAGATTTTCGATAGGCATGTATATAGATTGAGGAACAAAGAAGTGGCTTCCATTAAGGCCCTTTGGACTAATCAACAAGTCGAAAGTGCTACTTGGGAGGCCAAAGCGAATATGCAAAAGCGATATTCTTAACTTTTCCACTCCACTCAAGCCTAAGGTATTACTCTAAGTCCTCTATGTGATTTTAAGTCTAAGTTCAACCCATGACATATGCATAGATTCATGTTTAATTCGACAAGTTCGTGATTATTTTACTCTTATATTAAGATTTTTGAAATGATGTTTAAGTGCATTGTCGCATCCTTATGAGGGCTGAAAGTTTTCATGTTTACATCTCTCGTATACATCTCTTTGACATTCAAGGATGAATGTTTCCAAGGGGGAGATATTGTAACGACCCCAAAAAGTGCCCGCAAAGGTGCCTCGGAAGTGCCCGGAATCGTAATTTGCATATATCTCAAAATCCGTGTGCAATTTGAAAATATGACTTCATATTCTTATTCAGGGGGCCAAATTGAGTGGAGAATGGATCTAACCCCGATTAAAGAGAAATCGATTAGCAATTTCAATTTTACAAAAATGCAAATTATAGTGAGGTTTCCGAAGCCTTGGCACAATGCACCAAGGGCATCCCTTAGTGTATTTTTTTTGCCCAGTTTTGACTTTAGTCCAAGACATTTAAGTCATGGACCTGAGTGTTTTCAAATATGGAATTACCTATACTTAGCCATTTATCACCTTCATATCATTCTAAATATTCCCCAATTCTTATTCAAACACTTAGCCAATGTTTCATATTCTAAATTCAAGTCTCAAAAACCTCTCCGAATCTAAGAATTTCCTCTCAAGCTTCAAGTCTCCATCTCCAATCATCATCAAGTTCATCTCCAAAGCTAAGGTATGTGAGTTTATTTCATGGGTTCCTTGCACCAATGATACCCAAGCTCTCTTTTACTCTAATTGGATGATTTAAAGTGAATTTACTCATGAGTCTTACTTATTTTGGAATTTAGTGCTCACTATGTTGGGGTCTATGAAATTGTGACTGTTTTACTATGTTTTGGGCTATAAATCTAAGATCTAATATGAGATTGATGAAGGATTTGTTGTATATTGCTTGACGGTGTTACCAAGTATCTGTTGATGGTTTTACATTGAATTTTCTAGCATAATAACACTGATGAATTGCATGGTTTTGTACTAGCACTTCACACTTTCGAAGTGTTTGATAAAACTTCTATTTATGGTTTCTTGAGGAATTAAGGGTCCAATGCATGCCTTATGAGATGAATGACTATATGACGATGATATGTTGATGGAATGATGCTGAAAGGAAATGTGTGTATATGATGATGAAAGGAATGTGTGTGTGTGTGTCAATATATATGACATTATCTCTATAGTGTTGGAGATGACCAACCCTAGCTCGAGGGTTTATAGGCCCGAATAAGCTTCTTGAGGCATTGGTACCTCAATCCCGTAGCTTGGGGGGTGGTAGGCCTTGGTAACCTTGTTGGGGTTTTGTACCCATCAACCTTGTTGAGGGTTTGTACCCATCAACCTTGTTGGGGGGTTCATACTACATCAACCTTGTTAGGGGGTTTGTACTCCATCAACCTCATGAATGTGTTTGTACCTCATGCCCCTATCCAAGCAGGAGGTAGGCCTTGGATTGCACTAAGAATGGTCACTCCTTACACATACTTTATGACCCATATAAGCATGGTTTACTACAAGTATCTTCTATGCATGCCATATTGTTCTATGTACTCATTGCCTATGCTTATGCATTTTACTTATGTTTCTTTCACTTTTCATATTGCATCCTACACACTTAGTGTATTCAAACATATTAACACATACTCTATGCCTACATGATGTCACCATGTAGGAACCGGTGCACCACTTGATCATCCTCATCCTCCACGCGGCTATTACGATTGTCTCTCAAGCTTGTTGGTGAGTCTTCCATTTCAGGGATGTTGCTTATGATCTTTTGATATGTACTGAGACTATCTTACCTTTATTCATGTATTGACTGTGAGGATGAGCCCAGTTGTTTGTCGTGGCCCCCGCTCTTATCTATGTAGTCGAGATGTTATTGGACATATTATGTATCAATGCTATAAGCCTTGACTCTCTTGTTTCTTGATGTTATGATATTGAAGGTTATCATTAGCCCTAATTCCGTTGCTTATGTTTCTCTTATTTTCATTTTAGTTGCTTCCGCGACCAACGATGTGTAATGATATGCTATGAGTCTTGTTTGGGGTTCCATCGGGTTCCCCATTCGCCGGGCATGTCTAAGCCCTAGGCTTTGGTCATGACAATAAGTCAAATTATCTTCAACTATAACCACAACATCCAATGGAACAATAACATTCGAATAACCCACACACTTTATCAACATAAACACATGGAAAATCGGATGAACAAAATCCATTCCACTAGGCAACTCCAACTCATAGGACAACTTACTAATCCTCCTCATCATCCTATAAGAAGCCACAAATACTGGACTTAATTTACCCATCTTACCAAAACGAACCACACCCTTCATGGGTGACACCTTCAAATAGACTCATTCACTAACTTTGAATTCAAGCTCCTTTCTCCTCACATCGGCATAGGAACTTTGATGAATTTGGCTATTTTCAACCTTTCTCTAATCAACTTTACCTTATCCATAGCCTCCATAACCAGATTTGAACCTAATAAAGCCATTTCTCCCACTTCAAATCACCCAACCAGTGATCTACAATATCTAACATAGAGAGCCTCAAAAGTAGTCATACCAGTGCTAGAATGGCAGCTATTGTTATAAGAAAACTCAATCAATAGAACATGATTATCACAACTACCCTTAAACTACAAAATACAAGACCTAAGAATATCTTCATGACTTTGGATATTTTTTTTAGCTTGACCATCAGTTTGAGGGTGAAAGGTCGTACTAAGTTTTACCTTGGTTTCAAGACCTCTTTGGAAGGACCTCCAAAAGTGTGAAGAGAATTGAGCACCAAGATCTAATATGATAGACAAAGGCACCCCATGCAATCTCACCAACTTATGGATGTACAATTTAGCATCATCTTCATCCTATAAGTAGTCCTAACCGGTAGGAAATGAGCCGAATTTGTCATCCCATCAACCACAACCCAAATGGAATCAAAACCCTTTCTAGTCTTAGGCAACCCAACCAACAAATCCATCTTAATTTCCTCCCACTTCCAAGTAGGAATCTCTATGTCTGGGTTTAGGCCACCAAGACTTTGGTGTTTGGCTTTGACTTGTTGGCAACTATAACCACAGGTTTACAAACTTTGCAATGTCTTTCTTCATACCTCCCTACCAAAACACATCCCTCAATTCTCCATATAATTTGGTAGAACTAGGGTGAATAGAATAGGAAGACCTATGAGCCTCATTAGGAATCCTCTTTCTCAAGTCATCCACACAAGGTACACATAACCTTCCTTAGTAACTAAGGTCACTATCTCCTCCATGGGATAAAACCTCCTCCTTCCCCTCTTTCACCAAGGCCTTCAATTCTAACAAGAAGAGATCAAGATCTTGCTTTCCTTTTACCTCATCAACCAAGGAAGACTTTGAACCATCAACAATCATAACACCACCATTATCAACCTCTTCCAACCTAACCCACAATCTAGCCAACCAATGGACCTCCTGAGCTACCTCTTTGCCCCCACCATCAACATGAGCTTGGCTACCCATAGACATCCTACCCAAAGTATCCGCCACCACTTTAGCCTTACCGGGATGATAATGCATGCTCATACCATAATCCTTAAGAAGTTCTAACCACGTTCTTTGTCTCATGTTAAGATCCTTTTAAGTGAACACATATTGGAGACTCTTATGATCGGTGAATACATCAACATGCACCCCTATAAATAATGATACCAATGTTTCAAATCAAACACCACGGTGACCAATAAAAGATCATGAGTAGGATCATTCTTTTCATGCACTTTGAGTTGCCTAGATAAATAGGCTATCATCTTACCATTTTGCATCACAACACAACCTAAACAAATCTGAGAGGCATCACAATACACAACAAACCCTTCCAACCCTTCTGGTAGGGACAAGATAGGAGTGGAGAGAAGCTTATCCTTTAAGGTTTGCAAACTCTTTTACACTCATCGGTCCACACAAACTTAGGCTTCTTTCGAGTCAACTTAGTTATGGGAGAAGCAATGGAAGAGAAACCATTCATAAACCTTCGGTAGTAACCCACTAAGCCCAAGAAGATTCTAATGTACGATGGAGTCGATGGTCTAGGCCAATTTCTAATCACATCCGTCTTTCTAGGGTCCACCTTAATACCATCCCCTGGCACCACATGACATAGAAAGGTAACCTCTTTCAACCAAAATTCACATTTCTCATATTTAGCATGCAACTTATCTTCCCTCAATCTTTATAGCACTACCCTCAAATGAGCCATATGCTCCTCCTGAATATGAGAATAGATCAAAATATTATCAATGAAAATCACAACAAACAAATCAGGATGGGGTTTGAAGACCCTATCCATAAGATCCATGAAGATGGTCGATGCATTGGTCAACCAAAAAGACATAACCACAAATTCATAATGCACATACCTAGTCCGGAAAGCTTTTTTGGGAATGTCAAATTCCCTTACCTTCACTTAATTTTACCCAGAGCAAAGATCAATCTTAGAGAAGTGACTAGCCTTTTGAAGTTGGTCAAACAAATCATCAATTCTTGGGAGTTATTAAGTTGTCGATAGTCAATACATATTCTAAGAGACCCATCCTTCTTCTTCACAAACAACATCAGTGCACCCCAAGGTCATTGGCTAGGCCTAATAAAACCCCTCCATCATGTCCCTCAATTGCTCCTTCAACTCCTTTAACTTCGCCAGGGCCATATGGTAAGAGGGAATAAAAATGGATTGAGTATTGGGAAGGAGGTCTATGCGAAAGTATGTTTTCCTTACGGGAGGATCATCGGGAAGGTCACTTGGAAGGACATCGAGGAACTCATTTACCATTCAAACCAACTCTAAAGGACTTTAGACTCAACATTCCTAACTATCACAAGAAGGTGGAGACACCCCTTGGAGATCAACTTATGGGATTTAATGCGAGAGATGAATCTACCCTTGACCACCACATGATGACTCTCCCACCCAAGAATGGGTTCATTTGGGAATTAGAATTTGACCTACGGGTTCTATAATTGATAGAGGCATAATATGCATGCAACCAATCCATCCCAAGAATGATATCAAAATCAACCATATCTAACTCAACAAGATCACAAGGCAATATTTAATGCAAGATCCAAATGGAACAATTCTTATAGACCTTTCTAGCAACAATAGATGTACCAATGGGAGTAGACACCTCATATGACTCACACAAAAATTCGAGCTCAATATGAAACTTTTTGGCAATAAGAGGAGTAACAAAAGAAAGAGTGGTACACTGGTCTATTAAGGCATATACATCAAAATCAAAGACTTTTAACATACCAATGACGACATTGGGTACCTCATCAACCCCTTGCCTCCCATGCAAAGCATAAAACCGATTGTGTCTTGGGGCACCACCTTGTTGGCCACCTCTGCCCAAAGGAACTATATTAGTAGCCCAGCCTTGAGGATGAACATCCTTACTCTTGTTGCAATTTCGTGGACAGTCAATCATCTTATGGCCTACTTCCCCACAATCAAAACAAGTATTGGTATCCCTCAAGCATGAGCCACCATGACACCTACCACACTTAGGACACCTAAGTCTAGGCATCACCCCACCACCCTCTTGGGGCCTTACGTGGCCATTGAAAAATCTCCCACTAGGAGCATGAGAAGACCCTTGGCCTTGGCGAAACCGGCCACCTTGGTGACTTTGGAACTTACCATCACAGTAGGCCTTCTTGGCCTCATGACCCCTCCTCTTCGTCAATTTCTCCCCCTCCATTTGTTTGGAATAAGATATTAAGTAGGACAAATCCATGTCACTAATCAACATAGTGGACCAGTACTCCTTATTCACCAAGTCGGATACACCCATCACGAACTTGTTCATTCTATACCTTAGGTCGGAAACTAAGTGTGGAGCATATTTTGAGAGTTTGTTGAACTTGAGGAAATATTCCCTTACACTATGCATCCTTTCTTCAAATTCATGACTCAACCATTTTGGCCTCTACAAGCTCAAGAGAAAGAACCGATTGATCAAGCCATCTTAAACTCCTCCCATAGAACTACGTTGTTGTCACCTTCTCCTTCTTCCGTTGAGTGTACCATATTTGAACCACCCCTTTAGTGGGTAAGCGCTAACGCTGCCTTTCCTTCCGACCTCACACCCATAATAGACAACACCCTGTATATCACATTAATAAATTCTTGAGGGTCCTCATTCACGTTAGACCCATTGAACTCTGGTTGGTTCATCTTCATGAAGTCCCTCACACGAGATGCCAGAGTAGGAGTATGAGGGGTTTGGTCCCCTTGGTTGGCTTGATCAGCTAGAACTTGAGCTAGCAAAGTGAGAGCATCCAGGAACTCACCATGAGCTAGTTGTTCCTTGGGCTCCTCTTGTGTTAGGCATGATCTAGCATAACAAAGAACAATCAATAGGGGAAAAACTTTACCTTAACTTCTATAGCACGACATAGAGTAAGAAGGAAAATATTTCCTAAAACATCTCATAGCCTCTTATTCACTATTGCGGTGCACAACACAACCATGAATAAGACTCTAATTGATGCAGTGTGTTAGATGCCAAGGACCACTAACAACCTAGTACTTTGATATCAAGTTTGTCATGACCCAAGCCTAGGGCCTAGACCTAACACGACAAATGGAGAGCCCAAAGGGCCCCTAGACAAGCCTTTTTACATATCGTTACACATCCTTGGTCACTGAAGCATTAAAACAACAACAAGAGATAGTATAAAAGGAACATGGGACTAAGCGACATCCTTCATTTCATAGAAACATAGTAAACTCAATAGAGTATAACATGAATACATCATAAGGTTTCAACAATACCTCTATTACATATATAGAAGCAAGGAGCCAAGATTAGCAACCGATCTCACCTCTCTTACTCATACTTATATGTTAAAGAAAAGAGTCTTATACATAGCATAGGATCAAAGAAATTGTTCCCAGAATGGATTACTAACCAAGCTTGCATTGAGAGATATCACACTAGCTACGCAGAGGAGGAGATGATCAAATGGGGCCCTAGTTCCTACATGGTAACATCATGTAGGAATAGAGTATGTGTTTGGTCATTTGAATGTACTATGTATATAGGACACCATACATCAATAGATAAGTAACATAGTCAAAATGCATAGTTAAGCAATAAGTGATCATATAACAATATGACATGTATGAATGATACTTAAAGTAAAGATACTTATATAAAGAACATATCACATGTGTAGGAGTAGACCACCATCATAGACAAGCAACTTAGTACTTAGAATCTAAGGTATACAACCCTTTATAAGTGATTGAGGTACCAATCCCTCAATTAGTTGATAGCTTACCACCCCCATCTAGGTGATTGAGGTACCAACACCTCAATAGGTTGATAGATTACCACCCCCATCTAAGATGATTGAGGTACCAACTCCCCTATTGGTTGATGGCTTACCACTGTCATTTAGGTGATTGAGGCATCACCCCTCAATTGGCTATGGTCAACTCACAACACAATAGATACTTCTTTTGGAATCAACACATGCGTATCATTCTTTCACCATCATAAAGTCACTTAACTCATATGCCAAGCATTAGGACTTCAACAAATTAAGATACATTAACTAGACATTTTACCAAATATTTGGTGGGTAGGCAATGCTAGTGTAAAATCATGTAATTCAAGTGATATCATGCAAGAAAACTTAATGTAAAACCACCCACCAATACTTGGTAACACCGTCGTGGAATATATATCAAAACCCTTCATCAAGTCCTACAATGGGTCATAGAGTCATAGCTCAAAACATGCTTAAACAGTTACATTTTTACAAAGTCATAACATAGATCATAGTCAAATTCATATTAAGTAACACCCATAAGCAAATCAACTTAGAAAAAGGAGATTTAGGTAAAGAGGACGCTTGGACGCCAACAGTGAAAGGACCCAATAGTTGAAACTCATATACCTTAACTTTGGAGAATCACTTGATGAAGATTGGAAATGAAGACTTGAAGCTTGAGTGAAATTCTTAAGATCCAGATGAGTTTTGGGACTTGAAATTTGGGGTAAAATATTTTTCTAAGTATTTGAGAGAGTATTTGAGAATGTCTTGTATGATATGAAGGTGAAAAATGACTAATTATAGATATTTTCATGCATGGAAAGGCTTAGTCCCAATACCCAAAAGCCTTGGACCAAACTAAAATAACTGGGCAAAAACAATACTAGTCCACGCCCCAGACGCGTCGCCCTAGAGGCGCAGATCAATGCTCGATAATAAATTTTTAGGAATTTGAAATTGTGATTTGTTAGCTCTAAAATTGGTTTAGACCTAATTCTTACTCAATCTTGCCTCCTGAACATGAATATGAAGTCAGATTTTTGATATCACGCATGCATTTTGAGATATATGGAAATTAGAATTTTGGGCACTTTTGAGGCATATTTTTCACACTTTTTGGAGTCGTTTCAACAGAAATGACCTGGTGGGTCATTAAACCATAATGCCTCATTGTATCCTACTCATAGATGTGGCATACTTCACACCCACAAATAACACTATACTTGATGTGGTATATTAGACTCCTTACGATACATTAAACATTATCCTCTATACCAAGTTTGTCGCAACTCAAGTTAGGCCCTACATGTGACACAACAATTAGAACACTGAAGGAACCTAACCAAGTCCTCATATCATATCAATAAGCATACGTAAGGCAATCAAGCAAAAGCCAATAATCTAAAATAAAACAAAATATAATTCTCAATATGAAAGCCTCAAAAGGAAGCTGATATCCTTAGTATGTAATAAAAGATAACATAGACTCCATACATCTGACATGCCTCCATTAATCTATTCATAGATGGGGCCTTAGGAATTTCTCCTAGATTACTCTTAACTTAGAAAATAAATAGTGTATATTAGAAACATAGATTAAAAGATAGTAAAGTAAACTTGATAGATTTGTCCTAGGAACATTTGCACTCACCAATCAATCATCAAATGTATCTCTGAAGCTAGCAAAGGGTGGGGTGAGTTGGGATTTCTCCCTC
The DNA here is from genome assembly GCA_011800125.2 of Solanum clarkiae. Taxonomy (NCBI): domain Eukaryota; kingdom Viridiplantae; phylum Streptophyta; class Magnoliopsida; order Solanales; family Solanaceae; genus Solanum; species Solanum clarkiae. The sequence continues at coordinate 5,571,714 of JAABOM020000049.1, forward strand.
TACATTATAAAATTATATAGTCAATGAACTATGTGTTAGTATTTCGAAAGAACTACGTATGTGAGTAAAACACATGAAGTAAATATAGTAACATGAAATATGGAACATGAGATGCAAGACCAAAATCAATGATCACAAGGTAAAGTTTAATGAAAACATAAGATGAAATCATAAGTAAAATAAATGGTCAATGTGCCAAATCATATAGAAGCTTGAAAGTAGGCTTATTCATTTTGTGGAATATTAAATTTAATTGATGATAACACCATACAAGCTTATTAACTCCCACTCCAAAAAGGGTGAGGCTACTTTGTCAAAGTAGACTCAGTGATGGTATATTTATTCAACATCATGACCTTTTTGTGGATCCACTAGCTAAGTTTACAAGGCGGACAAGGGTGGCACATAGTTTTGTATTAGAGGCTTACTAGGATTTGCTTGGAAGATAACCTTATCTCATTCAAACTAAACCCACCTCAAACATTTCTGATGCTAATTCAAAGCTAAATAGAAAGTAACAACATGATACATAAAATCAATCATATCTTGAAATCATTAAAATATCATTCACATAGAGTAGATCATTAATACCTTTGTGATTTAGTCAATGCGAGAATAATTCTTATCATAATTAGGATCAATTTATTGAATCACCAAGGTTTTAATGAGCTAGTATATATTATTGATGTTTTAATGATCAAGTTATGATTGGTCTAATGCATTCTGCAATTACCATTCTGTTGGAATTTGACTTAGCGTAGAGAATGGCTAAGGTGGGGTTCAATATAGAAGACATAACGTAATCTTCCCAAAAGAATTCTAGTAGAAATCTCTAGCCCGAAATGACGTGCAAGCATAGGTTTTTTTTTATAGACTTAGCTAGTGGATCCATGTGTAGATCACCATCATGGAATCTACCTTTAAAAAGTAGCCTCTCTCTCCTCAATCTCTCTTCTCAATGTGAGAGTTACATTAAATCTTATGTTACAACTTAATGATCATATCATCGGTTAAGGTTTATTTCTCACCAAAAGATTTAAATTACGTTCAAGTTTTACTATGATTTGATGCATTGATCATGTATTATACATATTTTTCCATCTTATGTTATGATTAAATTTTACCACATGATCATTGATTTTAATTTTGTATATCATGTTTTATATTTCATGCTACCTATATCTACTATATGAATATTACTCATTTAGTACATTCAAAGCACTAACACATGCTTCTTTGCCTACATTGTGTTATAATATAGAGGTGCACATCCCAACTCATTTCACCTGAGGCTAGCTTCGGTGCTATATTCAAAGATTGATGGGTGAATCCTCATATTCTTAGGGACTTTCCATCAACTTTACTTTACTATCTTTTGAAATATGTTTCTACTTGTGGCTATTTCTTTTCAATTTAAAGGGTGAGCTAGGGATATGTCCTAAGTCCACCCCCCTTCCTCGATTAGATTAGTAGAGGCATGTTAGATAAATGGAGTCTAGTTTGCTTTTAATTTTTATACTAAATATGTTTCCTTTCGTTTGAAACTTTCAAATTGAGACTTATCTTCACATTTATTTTAGGTTGTTGATTGATTCTTGGCTTCCCTAAGTATAATTAATTATATGCTAAGATGACTCATTTTTGGTTTCTTTAGAATTTTGATCACCGTGTCACGCCTAGAGCCTAATTTGAATTGTGATAGAATATAAGCTATGTTATAGTTGCAATTGCATATAATCTTTTTTTTTTTGAGCTATATTATAATAAAATATAAGAATTCTTCTTTGAGATACCAAGTTATTTTTTCAATAGACCTTTTAACTAAATATTAGTATAATACATTATTTGTAATTAACAAAATATGTTTTAAAAAAAATAAAAAATAAGAAATATTGGAGAGGACGCATGTAAAACAAAACATATAAGTAATGAGATAATTTTTAAAAATAAAATTTTGCATTGAATATGAAATATATAGGATATTATTTTGTGGCTGTGCTAAATTGTTTACTTGCGTAGGGCTTTCCAAAATCTTCGGAACCTATAATCATGCATTCTCGTATTTTTTAAAAAAAATTTCATGGAGACTTTACATATCAAACTATTTTTACCCTTTTTATCCTTCATATTTCATTCTCTTGGTTTTGTCTTTCTTCAAAGAAACTTATCTAAGAATATTTTCTTGGAAGTCATCAGAGATCAAACAAAAGTGTTATTAGGTTGTCTTCTTTGACTCCTATAATAATTCTCTTTCTTTTTTTGTCTATGCCATTTTAAGAATTCTGGTTGCTAAATAATAATGGTGAAACTACTTTTGTTTGTCATAATAAATCATGGGATCTATTCTTTTTTCATCACTAGCCTCTAGTGGAGGCAGGGTCATTAAATTTGAATTGGCTCAATCTTTTCATTGAATTTATTTTTCTCCAGAAATTGGATGCACAAATTCTAAATAAAATTTTATTATCGCTTCACATTTATGTAACCCAATTGTTCTGTAGTTATTTTTACATCTACTTTTATGCACGTGTTCGTTTAGATTTTCAAAATTTTAAAATAAAAGGGGACAACATAATTTATTTGTATTTGATATTTGTAAATAAAATTAAATATATGCATGAAAAACATAATCCATATTTAATGTTCAAAAATATTATATTAATTTTAGAGATTAAGAAATCATCAGTTAAATATTATTATGTTCCAAGTTAATAAGATTCAACATTCATATGGTGAGGTATGTATATTCATACTTAACTTTCTCAAATGAGTATTAAGTTTTAATAAGTATTTGAGATATTTTATAAATATTATTAATTTATTCTTCTTGTGTTCCAGGGTGCCAAGATGGTGGCACAAGGATTCACAGTGGATTTAAACAAGCCACTCGTTTTTCAAGTTAGATATCGTTATTTTTTTCATTTTTTTTAATTTATTTTGGAAGAAAGCAAATGCATATGTTATGTTTTGAATGAATTAGGTGGGCCATCTTGGAGATTCATATGAGGAGTGGGTTCATCAGCCAATAATTACAAGAGAAAGTCCAAGATTTTTTGAAAATAGTATTTTAGAGTTTTTCACTCGAACGACATGGTGGGCAATTCCATCAGTATGGGTACCTGTAGTAGGGTGGTTGGCTTGGACAACATTGAAGAGAGGTGGTGATGGTAGTGGACTTGTTTTTACACTTGCTGGTGGCATATTTTTATGGACATTCTTGGAGTACTCTTTACATCGTTTTGTATTCCACATGAAGCCAAGTGGATACTGGGGAAATACACTTCATTATCTTATTCATGGATGTCACCACAAGCACCCTATGGATGGACTAAGGCTTGTCTTCCCTCCTGCCGCAACTGCTATTCTCCTACTCCCAGTAAGTAAACTAGAGCACATCCTATTGTGTTGATTATTTTATTAATACTAATAGTAACTAATCATGTCTTAATTATGCATGCAGCTATGGAGTGTAGTTAAATTTTTACTACCTTTCACATATGCCCCTGCATTTCTTGGAGGAGGTTTGTTAGGTTATATTATCTATGACTGCACCCATTACTATTTACATCATGGCAAGCCGCATAAAGGACTTTCCCATTCCCTAAAGAGGTATCATATGGACCATCATTTCAAACTTCAAGATAAGGGATATGGAATCACTTCAAATTTTTGGGACAACATCTTTGGGACACTACCTCCTAAACCTATCAATAAAATTTGATGAGAATTAATTAATATTTCTTCTTCCATGAAAAGGAGAAATTAAATAAATAGTATAATATTCCTTGTGTAAAAATATAAGTATTAAAGAGGCTCCTTCAATATGCATGACTGATTAATTCCCTCCTGAAAAGTATTTATGTTTGGATCTCTATTCATTTTTTTGTTCAATTTACTTCTATTAGTTTTGATCTTTGATTTTTAAGTCTTTAGGAAATTTTAATTTGTGGCAATGAAATTCATTAGGGTGAATGACACTTTATGTGGTTCACATTGTAATTCTATGTTTCAAAGAAACAATTAGATAGTCACTTCATATCATCTTATTTTGAATGCCTCTTGATGTTTCTTTTTCTCAATTATATTATTAATATTACTTGTATCATTCAGAAGAATAATTTAAGTCATTTTTCACAACAATAAATAAATCACTCACAAATCGTGTATTTGATAGAGATAGATTTTTATGATGTTAAAAAAGTTTTCCCGTATAGGTGGGCTTGAAAAAAATTCTACACAATATTTTAGTTATTAGGTCTTATCAAGGAAAAAGAGCTCAATAAAATTGAAACTTTTGCCCATGGAATAGACTGACCGCTAAAACATCCTTCATCAAAAATTAAAATAGGACTTGACAAAAAAAATTCAATTATCTTAAAATATGTTGTCAAAGTCAACCATCTATATCAATATCTATATTTACTTTCAAGCATGAATATCTTTAGGAATAATTATATTAATTAAAAGACTCAATAGATAAAAACATCATATACTATTTTTTCAAATAATTGTCATTTAATTATTATCATAATATTTAAAACTTTAAGTTTATTTAAAGTTATAAATATAAATTTTTTATTATATGCAAAAGGTCTGAATCCTAATATTTAATGCTTTATAATTGAATAAAATTTTGCTTCACAAACCTTTTCTTATCTGAACCATAACAACAATTATGTCATTTAAGATTATAAAAACAATCGAAATTGTGTTATTTCATTAAAAAAAATCTTTACTAAAAAAATTAGGAGTCAAATATGAAACGACACCAAAAAGTTCTCAAAAATGTGTCTCGAAAGAGTCCGGAATCATAATTTCTATATATCTCAAAATTCGTGTTTGATATCGAAAATCCGACTTCATATTCTTGTTCAGGGGGGCGAATTGGGTGGAAAATGGGTCTAACCATGATTTAAGAGCAACCTAGAAAATTTTTAAAATCGCAAAAATGTGATTTCTAGAGACCATCCGCACCCATGGCACGACGCACCAAGGGCGCACTATAGTGTATTTTGTGCGATGTTTTTCTTATCCGGTTCAAGGTCTTTGGGTCTTGGGCCTAGGTGTTCGCATGCGTGAAAATGCCTATATTTAGCCTTATTTCATCCTCATATTATTCAACACATTCCCAAATACTTTCTCAAACACTTAGACAATATTTCATCTCCAAATTGCAAGTATCAAAAAACTCATCCGGATTTTATGATTCTCATTCAAGCTTCACGTCTCTATATCCAATCTTCATCAAGTCATTCTCCATAGCTATGGCATGTTGGTTTATTTCATGGGTTTCTTTCACCTGAGGTACCCAAGCTCTCTTTTGCCTAAAATTGCATGATTTAATGTTCATTTACTCATCGGTCTTAGCTATTATGAATTTCACTACACAATATGTTGGGGTTTATGAAATTGTGATTGCTTTACTATGCTTTGAGCTATGAATCTAAGATCTATAGATAGATTTGATAAAGGGTTTTGATGTATATTGCTTGAGGGTATTACCAAGTATTGATTGATGACTTTACATTAGATTTCCTTGCATGATTTCATCCCTAAAGTGCATGGTTTTACACTACCACTACATACCCACCAAGTGTTTGATAAACTGTCCAGTTATAGAATTGAAGGCCCAATGCATGTCTTATGAGTTAAATAATTATATGATGATGAAATGAACATAGGTATATGGTTTTATCCCATATAGTGTTGGAATGTGACCATGTCCTACTCGGGGGTTACGTGCCGGGTGACCATGTCTAGGGGAATGTACCTTGATAACCATGTTGGTGGATTTGCACCTCAGTCACCAAGGGTGGTAGGGTGTAACGATCCACCAACAATGTCGGGGGTCTTGTACCTTGATAATTATATTGGGGGATTTGTACCTCGGTCATCAAAGGTAGTAAGGTGCAATGATCCACTAACCAATTGATAGGGTTGGTACCTCAATCACCAAGGGTGGTAGAGTGCGATGATCCACCATCCATGTCGGGGGGTTTATACCATGATAACCATGTTGGGGGGTTTGTACCTCGGTCACTAAGGGTAGAAGGGTATGACCACCAACTAATTGATAGGGTTGGTACCTCAATCACCAAGGGTGGCAGAGTGCGCCGATCCACCAATATGATAGTGGTCTCTTCTTCCACATGTATTATGTTATATATAAGCATGATTTACTGCATAGAATCTCACATGCATACCATATTGTTATATGCTACTCATTGCCTATACTTATGCATTACAAATATGTTACTTATCTCTTGTTACATTGCATCCTACATACTTAGTACATTCATATGTACTAACATATATTCTATGCCTACATGATGTCACCATGTAGGAACTGGAGCCCCAGTTGATCATCCTCCTCCATGAGGCTAGTACGACCTCTCTCAAGCTCTTTGGTGAGTCCTCCATTTTGGGGATGATGTTTATGATCTCATATCATACTATGTTTCAAGACTATCTTCTTTTTTGTATATGTTGACTATGAGGGTGAGCCCGGTAGCTTGTATTGGTCCCTACTAAGTATCTAAGTTTTAGAGGTGTTGTTGGACATATTTTGTAATATGCTATGAGCTTTGACACTCACTTGACTCTTGATGTTTATGATATGAAAGCCATCCCTAAGCGCCACTGTCCATATTTACTAAGTCTTATTTTATATTATTTCTTCTACTATAAAGAATGTGTAATGATATGTTAAGAGGCTTCCTTAGGGTCCCTTTGGGTTCCCCATGCGCCATGTCATGTCTAGGCCCTAGGCTTAGGTCATGACAAACTTGGTATCATAGCACTAGGTTGTTAGATACTCGGAGTCCAACACACCACGTCGATTACAGTCTTATTCATTATTGTGTTTTGCAGCACAACTATGAGTAAGAAGCTATAAGGCATTTAGGTAATGTTTCCCATCTTCTTACTCTATGTCTTGCTATAGAAGTTAAGGTAAGGTTCTCCCCCTAATGATTCTCCTTTACTATACTGGATCATGCCTAACATGAGAGGAAGGAGATCCCATACACCTGAGGAGCAACTGGCTCATGGAGAGCTTCGGGATGCTCTCACTTTGCTTGCACAAGTTGTGGCTAGACAAGCCAACCAAGGGGCCCAAGCATCCAATGCTCCTACACTGGCATCTTTGGTAAGATATTTCATGAGGACGAATCCCTTGGAATTCTATGGATCAAAGGTGAATGAGGACCCTCAAAAGTTCATTGATGAAATTTGCAAGATTTTGGCTACCATAGGTATGAGGTCAGACGATATGACGAAGTTGACGGCCTACCAACTCAAGGGGGTAGCAGAAATATGGCATAATCATTGGAAGGAGGAGAAGGGAATCAACAATGTGGTGCTTTGGAGGAGTTCAAGGCAGCTTTTCTTAATTGGTTCTTCCCTCTTGAGCTTAGAGAAGCTAAATTTTTGGAATTTATGAATTTAAGACAAAGGTCTATGAGATTGAGGGATTATTCCCTCAAGTTCAACCAACTTTCAACATATGCTCCACACTTGGTGGATGACTCAAGGTCTAGAATGTATAAATTTGTGATGGATGTTTACTACTTGGTGAGTAAGGAGTGTCATTCTGCTATGTTGATTAGAGACATGAATTGGTCCCGTTTTATGACCTATGCCGAACAAATGGAGGAGGAGAAGCTGAGGAAGAGAAGGGGTCATAAGGCTAAGAGGGCTCGTTTGGATGGCAAGTTCCAAAGCCGAAGAGGTGGACAGTTCAACCAAGGTAAAGGGTCTTCTCATGCTTCAAGTAGGGGGTTTACCAATGACTTCCCAAGGACCCAAGATGTTGGCGTCGTGGTTCCTAATGATGTGTCTCCAAGATGTGGTAAGGGTCATAAGGACCCATGCTTGAGAGACACTAATGCATGTTATGATTATGGGGAAGTGGGTCACAAAAAGGTTGATTGCCCTGTGATCGCAACAAGGATAAGGATGTGTGTCCTCAAGACTAGGGTGCCAATGCGGTTCCTTTGGGTAAAGGTAGCCAACAAGATAGTGCCTAAGGAACAATCAGTTTTATGTTTTGCATGGGAGGCAAGGGGTTGATAAGCCCCAATGTTGTCACCGGTATGTTAAAAGTCTTTGATTTTAATGTGTATGTATTGATTGATCCGGGTGCCACTTTTTCCTTTGTTACCCCCTTTATTGCCAAAAAGTTCCATGTTGAACCCAAATAGTTGTGTGAGTCATGTGAGGTGTCTACTCCTATTGGTGCATCTATTATTTCTAGAAAGGTCTAAATAAATTATCCCATTTGCATATTGCATAAAAGATTGTCTTGTGAACTTATTGAGTTGGACATGATTGATTTTCACATTATTGTTGGGATGGATTGGTTGAATGCATATTATGCTTCTATTGATTGTACAATATTCCAATTCCTAAATAAACCCATCCTTGAGTGGGAGAGTCATGATGTGGTGGTCAAGGTTAGGTTAAAATCTTGCATTAAAGCCCGTAAGTTGATCTCTAAAAGGTGTCTTGATCATTTTGTGAGGGTTAGGGATATGGAGTCCAAAGTCCTTCCCATAGAGCCGGTTCTAGTTGTAAATGCGTTCCTTGATGTCTTTCTAAATAACCTCCATGGTATTCCTCCCGAGAGGGAGATAGATTTTGGTATAGACCTCCTCGCCAATACTTAACCCATTTTTATTTCCCCTTCCTGTATGGCCCCAGGAGTTAAAGGATTTGAAGTAGCAATTGAGGTACTTGTTGGAGAAGGGTTTTATTAGGCCTAAAGAATCACTTTGGGGTGCACCGGTGTTGTTTGTGAAGAAGAAGGATGTGTCTTTTAGAATATGTATTGACCATAGGCAACTTAATAGTGTCACCATCAAGAATAGATATCCTCCTCCAAGGATTGATGATTTCTTTGACCAATTGAAAGAGGCTAGCCACTTCTCTAAGATTGATCTTCGGTCCGAGTATCATCAAGTGAAAGTGAGGGAGTGTGACATTCCTAAGATGGCCTTCCGGACTACGTATGGGAATTATGAGTTTGTTGAGATGTCATTTGAGTTGAACAATGCACTGGCTATCTTCATGGATCTTATGAATAGAGTCTTCAAACACTACCTTGATTCACTTGTTGTGGTCTTCAATGATGATATTTTGATCTATTCACATAGTAAGAAAGAGCATATGGGTCATTTTGAGGGTAGTGTTGCAAAGATTTAGGGAAGAGAAATTGTATTCTAAATATGAAAAGTGAGAATTTTTGTTGAAAGAAGTTTCCTTTCTAGGTCATGTGCTGTCGGGCGATGGTATTAAGGTGGATCCTTAAAAGACGAATGTGATTAGAAATTTGATAAGATCATTGACCCCGTCAGATATTAGAAGCTTCTTGGACTTAGCGGGATACTATTAGAGATTTGTTAATGGGTTCTATTCTATTGCTTCTCCTATGACAAAATTTACTTAAAGGAAGGCTAAGTTTGTATGGACCGATGAGTGTGAAAGGAGCTTTTCAACATTGAAAGATAAGCTTGTTTCCACTCTTATATTATCACTGCTATAAGGGCTAGAGGGGTTTGTGGTGTATTGTGATACTTCTAGAGTTGGTTTGGGTTGTGTTTTAATGCAAAATGGTAAGATTATAGCCTATGCTTTTAGACTCAAATTGCATGAAAAGAACTACCCTACCCATGATCTTGAGTTAGCCGTCGTGGTTTTTGCTTTGAAAATTTGGTGTCAATATTTATATGATGTGCATGTTGATGTGTTCACCGATTATAAGTGCTTCGAATATGTCTCACCCAAAAAGATCTCAACTTAAGAAAAAGGTGGTTAGAACTTCTTAAGGATTATGATATGAATGTGCATTATCATCCCGGTAAGGCTAATATAGTGGCAGATGCTTTGATTAGGGTGTCTATGGGTAGCCTATCTCATGTTGATGGTGGTGATAAAGAGATGGCTAGAAAGGTGCATTAGTTGGATAGATTAAGGGTTAAGTTTGAAGAGGTTGGTAATGGTGTGTTGTTGTTGTTGTTGATGGTTCTAAGTCTTCCTTGGTTGATGAGTTAATAACTGATGTCCTTTCAAATTACAGCACATTTGGTGACTAAAACAAGGGATTTGATTAGTTCTTAAAATGACTATTTAGTTTTTGGATTTGTATTTGTGTTAATCTTGCAGAAAAGTTAGGTTGGTATAATTTTTGAAGAAAAGCTGTAGATTTTGCTGAAACATAGGCCATAAGAGGCCTTCTACGAATTGTCGCTCATGGTACGAGTCGTAGGTTATGTCATAGCAGGAATCAGAGACCAAAAATCAGAAATCTGCGAAGTGAAGGCCACCCCTACGAGGCCAGCCTATGAGTTGTAAGACACATTATGACTCATATAGGTGGACTCGTAGCAAGAATCGGAGAGCCAAAATGTTGGATCAAAAATTGAAAACCAAAACTACGAGACCAACATACGAGTCATAACTCTGGTAATGACTCATACCAATGGGTAATACCATTTCGGCCAAAAATTCCATGAACCTAATACAAGACCCTGACTACGACTCGTCGGCCAACCTACGAGTCGTAACTGTGAAATTTATCAAATGCCAGCTGTCTTTTCTGCATAATTCCTAGGGTTATTTTGTAAATACTATAAATACTTTAGGTTAGGTTTTTGAAGGGACTTCAAACATTAGACATTTCTCCATTACGTTTTGAAGCTTTTCTTAGGTTTTTAGAGCAGATTATTATTCTCTTTGGAAAACCCATTTTGGGGATCGCAAATCTTGCTTTGTACTTTTTGTTGATCAATCAATCTTGTGGGTTTGCAACTCAATGGTGCCTATCTCTTTCATTGTTATTGGTGAAAATCTCAACTATGTCTATGATGTGCATTTTTATGTGTTTTATCTTAGCCATGAGTAGCTAAACACCCACAACATGGAGTTATGGGAACCATGGGTAGTTGACTTGAGATGACCTAGTTTTCGTGCATGCTATGATTGGGGTTTTACATGTATAGTTTATTTCCCTTCAGGACTAATGTTGTTTGGTGGTGGACAATACCAAACCTCACCTAGTATCATGATCCTGACCAAGGTGGTGACGAATTGAAAAAGGGAAGTAGATGATAGGATTCGGCTAATATTGTCCCGTCTAATCGACCAAACCTGACCAATAGGAGGTTGACTAGGGTAATGATTAGTTGTCATGTCATGGCAGCCGACCAAGCTCTATAGTGAAATTTGACCTTCACCTTCACAAGAGGGATGGAAGAACATAAGTTACCGTCCTACATGCGAGTCACCAATCATAGTTATGTTATCAGGGGTAATTGAGTCAACGAACCATGGGAAACACAATTCCCAAGTTGTCCCCAGAATTGAATGTTTTCTCGAATTTTAATAGTGTTTATTTTTGTTGTTTTTGAATCACAACTCCCCCATCTACAGATTGTAGTTATAGATACTAAGAATGATTAACAGTGAAATCTTATAGTCAAGCCCCTGTATTCCCTATAGATTCGACCCTAACCTCGTTTAGGTTAATTACTAATAGGAACCGCTTTCTTATTGGAGCGTGACCATCAAAAAAATTATGGCACAGTTGTTGGGGAATACGGCTAGGTTTTTGCTTGAATTTATTATTAGTTAGTTCTAGTGTTGATTTCTAGAGTCTCTTGTACTTTTTTTATTTTTGTTGTTTGATTTATTTTGAAAGGTGTACTAGGTTGTATGCCCAACACAATGAGTCAAGGCAATCCCTTAGCTCCACTAAATTTGGAGATCCATTGACTATCGAGAAGGATGGCTCGAGTTAGTGAGGTTATTGAGATTGAGGAGGATATGCATACAAATGAGGGAGACTTAAGAAGAGAGGAGAATCCACCACCAATGGTTAACCGGCCACAACTTAGAGATTTTAATGTAAATGCTTATGGTTGGAATCAGTACGAATTAAACCCTATGGCGATGGATGTTACCGGTTTTGTAGTACTGCCCCCTCTATCGGCAGATGCAAAGTTCACAGTATCAAGTGGATTACTCCAGATGCTCCAAAATCGTGGTCTATTGACAGGGCTACAGTCCGAGGATCTCCACTGTCATCTCCAAAATATCGTCTTCATGTGCAAATGTGTCATGGGGACAAAATGTTTCTGTTGACGTTGTTGGATTAAGGGCATTTCTATTATCACTGAATGGCAATGCAGCTGTATGGTTATCTGAACTTCCTCCAAGTATCATCACGAGTTAGGCTGAGCTACAGAGGATTTTCCTAGAAAGATATTTCCCAAGGTCAAAGAAGCTAAAGCTTAAGGACCAAATAAATAACTTCGAGCAATCGCCTGCAGACTCTATTAGCACTACATTGGAGAGATTCACCAAATGCTTAAGGATGGTCCCTTATCAAAATATTATTGATGATGCTTCGGTCAAGATCTTCGATAGAGCACTTGATTATAGTAACAAAGCTTGTGCCAACAGGATCATGGGAGGTGTTTTTCTTGATCAACCGTTTGAGATAGTTGCCAAAAGAATGGAACAAGTGGTAAAGACCAACAGAGCATGGGACAGAGTGAGCATGGTAATACAAAGAGTTCTTGTAAGGTTACCACAAATAGTGAGCAGGCTAATGTGAATGAAGAGATTATGGAGCAACTTTCTCAACTCTATATGAGCATGGATTTGGTTTTGAAGCAAAAAAAAGCTAGTGTGAAGGAAATAGCACACCAACCCCCAATTACTCTTGTGTATGATGATCTATTTATTGATGAGGATGCCTGTTATTTGTGCAACCAAGTGGCGGGTTTCTGGAACAACCCCTAAGGGTCCAATTTGGACTATTGAAGGCAAGGTTCCGGGAATTAAGGTCAGAACTTTAACCGTGATGGGATGTACAAAGATAATAGGGGTGGATACTGTGAGAGAGAAAGAGTGTCAAATGCAGAATAGAGAAGAGAGGGCTACGAAAATGGTGCCACCACACAATCATGATGTCGGATCAAGCAATTCTAGGATCGAAGATTTGTTTAAAAAATTATTAAAGCAAGCAGACCAACAAGATGAGGCTCTTAAGCGAATAAAAGCAGATATCTCAAATATTAATCAAAAGATAGAGTCTCATTTAGTGGCAATCAAGTAACTTGAGCAACAATTTTGGATAAGTTTCTTCACAATTGAACCAAATCCAAAAGGGCACCTTACCAAGCAATATGGTTCAAAACCTAAAGAATGAAGGGTATTGCATAGAGGTAATGACTAGGAGTGGCGAAAGCATGATAGGCCCCTATTAAAATTCTTAATTATAGGGATTCTTTAGAATCCTTAACTATAGGGATTCCTTAATTATAGGGATTTTTAGAATCATTGAAAATATTTTGTTGCCTTGTATAGAGCCCAAGCTTCTGTATATATTGAAGTAATGCCATACCTCTCATAACACAGTTGAGAGAGCTTTTTGCCCGAGGATGTAGGCACCACTTGCCGAACCTTATAAATCATTCGTGTCCTTTTCTCTTTTTTTTTCTCTACATGGTATCAGAGCCATAAGTTACTGTTCATCACTGTTCATCACTGTTCGACACTGTTCGTCCCTATTAGACATTGTTCGTCATCATTGTTCCTCGTCACTGTTCATCGAAAATTTGTGGATTTATGGCTTTGTGGTTGATCAATTATTTTTTCCTCCTTGTCGTAATATTGGTTAATTTATGATGGATGAAGAACCCAGTAAAGTTAGTGTGTCAAATACTGCAATGGTTGGTAGTGGTCTTCGTCTTACCCCAAATCTTCAAGTAACTACTGAAAAACTGAATGATCATAATTATGATACTTGGAGTGATAGTT
>JAABOM020000049.1:5585634-5616944 GCA_011800125.2 Solanum clarkiae
TTAGATCTTTTTAAATATTTTATTGGTTTCCTAATTATCCGTAAAATTAGGTGGCGACTCTGTTTTATTTCAAAATTTCAAAATTGGTTTTTCTCAAAATAGTTGAGTTTTTAAACTGATTTTTGAATTTTTTTCAATAAAGCCATTTTTCGGCGTAACACAGAGATTTAAAATCTAACATATCTCCAAAAGCCTCTAACATAAAGATAACTAGTTCACAAAGCATTCTAAAACTGAATATGAATTAAAGTTTGAATTTAGCATAAAGGATGTCCTTGAATCATAAGGACTTACCAACTCCGAATCTGAGATAAAGCTACTACTAGCCATATGTGGGATGAGAAAAAGTGTATGCACCTGTATTATAAGACAATATAAGTAAAAGATGTAGTCAATACGTTAGAATGCACTGAGTATGTGAGATAGACAATGAATAAAGATCATGATATGCAATTGATCAAGTTAGAAAATGTGATAAGCATTTTATTCCAATTGTGATAGTGTGACATGAACAAGGTCAATGCAATTTAAGAATCATATATAATGAAAACCTTAAAGAAGCATACTTCATAAGAAAACGTACTCAGTTGTAGGATATCAACCTTAATCAACAATAAGATCATGCGAACTATAATATAGAATTTCGATGTTGCCCCTATACCAAAATAGAGAAGGCTACTTATCAAGGTAGACTCTACCCTAATAAATAGAGTCATACTATATGCTATATGTAAATCTACTAGCTAAGTCAATTAAGAAAACCTACAATAACACATAGTTATGTAATGTCGCCCAAACTACACCTCTTACCGAAGGTATAAGTGGTCGCTGTCAAAATATAGAATCTACCCAAGGTTAGGATCAAACCTACAGGGAATAAGGTCTAGACCAGGAGTAATTATGAGAAATCAAGATGACCTAATCTACTTATCTCCTGAAGAAGGGGGTTTATACAATAATTAAGCCTGAACTAGAAGCAAGTTATCAAGAGCAAGTGTTGTGAAATCAATGAGAGAAGTAACTAGGGTGTTGTGTCCCCCATAAATTTCTACCTCAGTATAGCCAGATAATCGTGACCTTTTCTAGTGTGTAGCATGAAGAACTGATTGGTTATGTTTATCTAACCCTATGATCCAAACGAGAGGCAAATTTCACTATGTGATTTGATCTATTCTTGCAGTATTGCATTACTAACCCTCACCTTTTGTTCCAGTACAACCATCCCTTGATCCAGTTAGGTTTGATTAGACGAGAGGAATCACATCAAATCCTGTTAATTATTCTTTATCCCATTTATTAGCCCCTTGATCTAGTAAGTAAGAATTAGGCGAGTTCTAATATTGGCGACTGTTAAAAAGCATTCTAAATGAAGAGATAAATAATACACGCATGCACACTTTCTAAGAATTATGGATTATTCGGATTTTACTTTTTTAGTTCTTCATGGTTTCCATAACCCTAGTTGTGGATTTAGCTATGCATGATAATTGTAGATGAAAGAATCATTTATGAAATAGCATAATTAAACACTTACAATGATTAATTAAAAAATAAGAAATTCAAAATCTTTACAAGAAATCACAATGTAATAATCTAATGTAAAGTAAAAAATAATCACAAGTACAAAGTATCAATGTTCTAACTTCTCCCTAGGTCATCCTCTACTGTATCTCTTCTAAAAAAAACCTAAAAAAAATCTTTTTATAATAAAACCAAATCCAAAATGAAATAGAAAAATTGGAATCAACAACTTAGATGGACAAGGTTACAGGCCGTAGATGGAATCATAGTCCGTACCTGGGGTTCGTAATCTGCATTTCACAAAACTGTCTTCAACCAACGAAATCTTCCTATGGACCATCTTCTGACTTACGACCTGTAAAGGGTTTCGCCTGCTAACTTTCTTCGGAGACTGTTTGGGTGAGTCCTCATGCTTCAGGCACATAACCTGCTATCTTCTAACTTTTGTACATGGTTGAGTTATCTCGAGACTATCTTTTTATTTCATTGAAGGTGAGATAGGGATATGTCTTAGCTCCCACCTAGT
Source organism: Solanum clarkiae (assembly GCA_011800125.2). NCBI lineage: Eukaryota > Viridiplantae > Streptophyta > Magnoliopsida > Solanales > Solanaceae > Solanum > Solanum clarkiae. The sequence goes on from JAABOM020000049.1 coordinate 5,587,682, forward strand.
TTATTACTTAGAGGCTTGTTGGAGACTATGCATGGATCATACAATTTTAGTATCTCTCATGTTCTTATGATTATGTCCGAGCTTCTGCTTATATGTTTTATTCATTACCTATGAATGCTTATGATATGTTAAGAAAACTAGTTTGGGTTTCCTTCGGGGATTCCATTCACTGTGTCAGACCTAGGGCCTAGTTTGGGTCGTGACACTCCCATGTCATGGGACCAACTTTCTTTGCCCTTTATTCCTTTCGTTGTGCATACCAAATTCGAGCCAAACCCTTGAGTTGATAAATGGCTAGTTTCTCTTTCTGTTATGTAGATACACCCATGATGGCCAAAACTTTGTAATCTCATCAAAAAATTCTTATTGATCCTCATCCACTTTGGAGCCATGGAACTCATGCAAATTCATCCTTACGGAGTCTTGAATGCTAATTGTCGTTGTTCCCGTATTTTGAACCTCCCCTCCTTGATTGACTTGTGATGTTATGGCTTATGGTAGCATTTGGATGGCGATGAGAAACTCGACATTAGTAATCAGCTTGGCCAAAGGGTCACGAGAAACTTGAGAAGCTTATTCCTCATTGACATTGTTTCCCTTTGCATCGGTTCTCTCTTTGGAGGCATTCTTTAAAAATCACAAAGAACAAGTGTTAGAGAGAAAAGCCTTAGAATACACTTTATCGTACGACATAGATCATGAAAGAAGTGAAGACTTCCTAAAACACCTCATAGGCTCCTACTCATAGATATAACGTGCTTCACACCCATGAATAAGACTCTGCTTGATGCAGCATGTTAGATTCCCTAGGATACATTGAACCTTGTGCAGTGATACCAAATTTATCGTGACCCAAGCTAGGCCTTTGGCGTGATATGACGATCGGAACTCCAAAAGACCCCAACCAAGCCATCTTAGCATATCAATAGGCATCCATAAGGTAAGAAACATCATTAAAAATCTAAGATAAAACATAATATGTCTCAACTTGAAAATTCAATAGGAAATAACAACTTTAGTTCAAGAACATAAGATAACATAGACTCCATACAATCTAACATGCCTCTACTAAACATAGGTGAGGGTTTAACACATGTTCCTAGCTCACCCTTAATGAAGAAACGACTAGTCTCAAAGTGTCAATATAAACCAAAGATAGCAAGAAATAAAGCATGAAAGGCTTGTCCTCAAAATATGAGGACTCACCAATTAATCTTCAATAGTAGTCCAAAGTTAGTCATTAGAATGAGATATAGGACGCCCTACATTTTAAAACAATGTAGGCAAAAAAAGTATGTGTTAGTACTTTGAATGTACTAAGTATGTGGGTAATATGTATGTATGTATATAAGTAATACAGAACATGAGTCATTTGTGTGCTGTCAAAATAGAGCACATTTGGTGTCTAAAGCATGAGATTTTGTGTGTTCTCAATGCAACTTTTTATGATTTTTATGTGTTTTTGTGTTTATTTTGTAGAAAATACAGGTTAGCTTGATTTTGGGGAAAAGTTGCAGATTTTGTTGATTTTTGAGGAACTATGGAATCCACTATGAGTCATAGCCCAAACTACGAGTCGTAGGAGATGATAGTAGCAATTAACAGTTTCTAAAACCAAAATTTGAGTATTTGAAGTTCAAACATACGAGCTCAAGGTACGAGCCGTAGTGCTCACTACAAATCGTAGGAGGGGACCTCGTAGCAGTTAACAGTGTTGATTCAAATTGGAACAAGAAATGCAAGGGTGGACTACGAGAAGGCACTACGAGACGTAGACCATACTACAACTCGTAGAGGTAAATCATAGCAGTGAAATCCAAAATACCAAGTGCTAACACGAAAGCCCGATTACGGCTTGTAGGTCACCCTATGATCCGTAGCTACGAGCCGTAGCAGCCGTCGACCAGATTTTCTAATTATTTTAAGGACCTTTTTGTAAATAGTATATGTTAGGGTTTTAGAATGAGTTTCTCAGAGCTTCTTCATTTTTTTTGATAACTCGCTTAGATATTAGAGAGGGGCTTTACAGTAGAAAATTAGGGTTTTACTTTGACACTTAAAATTTAGAGATTGGAATCACTTGTAGATTAATTTCATCACTCAATCTTGTTAATCCAAATCCAAAGGTGGTTTCATTGTTCTTCATTCTTCTTGTATAATTTTTCAACTATGTTTGTTTCACTCATTGTTTGTTTTCTTACCTAAGCTATGGGTAGCTAAACCCCAACAACTTGGGGGTTGTGTGAACCATGAGTAGCTAACTTGAAGAACCCAAATTATTTGCACTTCTTGAGTTGGGTATTTGCATGTATTGTCCAATTTCCTTTATTTTGGTTGTTGTTTAATGGTGGCCAACATTAAACCCTGCCTAGTGTCATGATCCCGATCAAGGTAGTGATAAATAGGAAAAGGAAATGGGTAACAAGATTCGATTAATGTATTCTCGTCTAATCAACCAAACTCGGCCAAGAAGAGGTTGACTGGGACAATAAGTAATGATTAGTTGACACACTATGGTAGTCGGCCAAGCGCCATAGTGAAATTCGACCTTCACCTTTGCCTAAGGGTTGGAAGAACTTAAGTTACTATCCTGCATGCAATGTCCTCATTTAGGTTGTCTTATCCGGGGCATTTGAGTTAGTGAATCATGGGGAAAACAATTTTCCAAGTTGCTCTCCAAATTTGGTTGTCTCTAAATTTTCTTAGTTTAGTATTATTTTACTAATAACCATTGCAAAACCCTCCCTTCTTGAGAATAGAGTTATTTGATGCTTGAAATGATTGTTGGTGAATCAACGCGGCAAAACCCCGTATTCCCTTGGGATTTTACCCTAATCTATGGTTAGGTTTTATATTTGACAGTGATTGCTTTATCCTCAAAGTGAGAGGTACTGTTTGAGCGTGATCAAAATTAGTGGCACAGTTGTCGAGGAATGCGACGAGGTTTTGACTTGATTTCACTAGTAGTTAATTCAAGTGTCAATTGCTTAATTCTCTTGTATTTTACTTTTGTTTTTGTTTTTGTTGTTTAGTTTCTTTTGCAGGGTATACTATGTGTATGCCTAACACAAGGAGCTAAGGCAGACCCTTAGCTCCAATTAATCTTGAGATCTAATAGGTTGCAAGGAGAATGACCCAAGCAAACATGGATATTGCGATTAATGAAGCCATGGATCGACATGATGATGATGTGGGTAGAGATGAGACACCACCAAGGGAAAATAGGCCACACCATAGGGATTTCAACGAAAATGCATATGGTTGGAATCAATATCGGTTGAACCCTATGGCCATGGATGTCACATGTGCTATAGTGTTGCCACCATTACTGGAAGACACCAAGTTCATGGTGTCAAGTGGATTACTCCAAATGCTTCAGAACCGTGATTTGTTTGCAGGGTGACCTACTGAGGATCCTCACAATCATCTTCATAATGTTGCATTTGTTTATAAAAGTGTGATGGGCGCACATAATCTTTCTATGGATTTTGTTAAGTTACGTGTGTTCCCTCTATCCCTTACCGAAAATGCAGCAATATGGTTGTCAAAATTCCCACAGAGTGCAATCACCAGTTGGGCAGAATTGCAAAAAGCCTTCCTAGAGAGATACTTCCCAAGGTCCAAAAAGCTCAAACTCAAGGACCAAATCAATAACTTTGAGCAATTACCGGGTGATTCTATTAGCACAACATGGGAGAGGTTCACCAAATGTTTAAGAATAATTCCAGACCATAAGATCGTGGATGATGCCTTAGTGAAAATTTTCTATCGGGCTCTTGATGAGAATAGTCAAGCGTGTGCCGATACAATCATGGGAGACATGTTCTTAGATCAACTATTCACAAGGATAGCCGAAAGGATGGAGCAAGTAGTGAAGACAAATAGAGCATGGGGCCCAAGGGAGAGAGCTACTACAAGGAGCTCATGTGTGGTGAGTATTAGTTCAAAGAACTAAAATCAATGATGAGATCATGCAACAACTTGCTCAACTCTGGACTAGTGTGGACTTGGTGGTGAAGCAAACTCAAGAAAGTGTTCATGTGATCATCCACCAACCTCCAAGAGTGCCCATGTATGGTGAGTCATATTATGACGAAGATGCTTGCTCTGTTAGAGATAAAGCGGTGGATTTTCGAAATAATGCCCAAGAGTCCAATCCGTACTATTGGTGTCACGGTTCCAAATATCAAGGTCGAAACTACAACCGAGAGGGTGCATATAGAGATAACCGTAGTGGTTATTTTGAGAGAGATAGAGTGCCAGAAGCTGAGTGGGGTTGAAGAGATAGGTGTAGAAATGGTCCTTATGTGCCTCCTCATAATCGTGAAGCCGGCTCTAGCAATTCAAGGATTGAGGAGATGTTTGACGAATTGATGAAGAAAGTGGAGAACCAAGATGAGATTTTGAAAGGAATGAAATCGGATATTTCAAGTATCAACCAAAAGATCGAGTCTCATTCGGTAGCCATTAAGCAACTTGAACAACAATTTGGTTAAGTGTCCCTTCAATTGAATCAACGCCAAAGGGTACTTTGCCTGGTAATACGGTCCAAAACCTGAAGAATGAGGGGCATTGCATGACTGTTATGACAAGGAGTGGAAAAAGTATCACCGATCCTCCAATGTCGGTGGTTGTAAATGAGAATTGTAAAAAGAGTGTTGATGACAAAGTTGAAGTTGAGGAAGAAGGTTTGACTAACAATTGGGTGAGAGGGAAAATGGTGAAGGAGCAAGAAAAGAACCAGACTATCCCAAGACCTCCCCCTCCTTTTCCCCAAAGGCTCAAGCAAAAAGAGGAGGATGGTAAGTTCAAATACTTCCTATCCATGTTGAAACAATTGTCCATCAACATTTCCTTTGTTGAAACATTCGACAAGATGCCCGGGTTTGTTAAATATATGAAAGATTTGGTGACAAAAAAGTGCATAGTAAGCCAAGAGCTTTCGCAAGAGCTCTAACATTGTAGTTCCATTAAGACCAAATGTTTAGTCCAAAATCCTAGGGTATTTACCATCCCTTGTACCATCGACGTTGTTGAGATTGCAAGAGCATTGTGTGATTTGGGAGCAAGTATAAATTTGATCCCTCTTGTTGTGTTTAAAACGCTTGGTTTGGGTTCACCTGCTACAACATGAATGAGGTTACTGATGTCGGATAGGACAATCAAGAAGCTAGAGGGAATACTCTATGATGTGCTAGTCAAAGTGGATAAGTTCATATTCTCGGTGGATTTTGTGATTCTTGATTGTGAAGTCGGTTTTGAGCCCTATTTTGGGAAGACTATTTGGCCATAGGGAGAGCCCTAGTGGATATGGATTCGAGTCAACTCTGATTTAGGGTAAATGTGCAGATGTGGTTATCGATATTCGCCAGTCTATGAAGCACCCCGATGAACTCAAAAGTGAAGTGTGCGCTATTGAGGAATTTTGATGACTTAAGATGACTAAGTCGTGCCACAAATTTAAACAAGGTGTTACTTGGGAGGCAACCGAAGAGGTTTTAAATGCTTTTGCTTGTTTTTGATTTTATTGGTAATTTATGAATTTCTAGGTGGCAATTTTTGATTGTGTATTGATTTTTGTTTTTAGACATTGAATGAGTTGTATGTTGGTGTGATGGTGCACTTTGATAAAATGGTGCAGGTGTAAGACATAATGGAGAAATCTCAGAAAATGGCATTGGAAGCAGCCTCTACGACCAAGCCTATGAGTTGTAGTGCATACTATGACTCATAGTCATGCCTCGTAGAGGATAACAGTGATGATTTGAAGTTGGCACTCACACTACGAGCCAACGTTATGACTCGTAGTCCATACTACGAGTCGTAAATAAGGTTCGTAGTGCCCAGATATGATTTCTAAATTTTTCTAAGTGTTGAGTAGCCTACGAGACCAAGACCTATGGGCTGTAGTTAGAGCTATCACTAATAGTCGGGGTTTCGTAGACCCGACTTAGGAATTTTTAAAGTCAGCCTGGTAATGAATATAAAGGGTCAAAATTATTTTTGACCACATATTATCAGCCTTAATCATCGATTTTCCCCCTAATCTTTTTCCCCAATATTCCCCGATAAGTTTTCCTGCCGCCTAACCCAATTTGTGGTAAGTTTTCTGGCCACTAGGGTTTTAGGGCTCCCTTCTTCTTGTTTTTCTCATTGTAGTTCATCATTTTCTACGGTATGTCTCTTGGTTTATTTTAAATCTCAAAAATTTACTTTGCTTTGAATGTATTGGATGAATGTGGGGATTGAAATGTATACCAAGACATAGTGTTTGTGGGTTTGATGCAGATTGAGATTGAACTAGGGTTTTGATCATAATGAGTAGTGTTTAACCCTAATTGAAGGATTTTCTCTTATTGTTATAATTGGATAATCATGCTATGTTGGTTATTGTTGATCGATTGTTTAGTTTTGGTTTGTAATTATGTGTTGATTTGCAAAATCATTTTGGCAGGATAATGGGTTGACTAGGGTGATGTCATTGAAATTTTTGGGTTAGTGAATTCTTGATATAATTGTGTATCAATTCCCTAAATCTTTATGTATGCGTTTGAATGATAGTTTTGTGTGATTAGGGAAATGATTATATGAGTGTATTCTTGTATGAGCTTAGGGGGGATGGGCTTGAATGCGTGTTGATTGATAAATCCATGTTGCTACTGTGACACTATGATTTAGGATTCAGGTTGCCTTGTGCTTGATTTATGACAATGTGCTTGCTTTGGTGCTGTTTTATTCTTGTTTTGTTTATGTTTGAAATCCGTGTGGTAAAGTGATAGGTACCCCAAGTACCTGTTATTCCCTGCTACGGGAGTCTCCTATGACTCGTAGAAGAGTCAACGAGTCGTAGTTGCCTCTCGTAGGAAATGACAGTGACACCAGGTCCTTGAACATTTACCATATGAGACCCACCTACGGGCCATAGTCCTTTCTACGAACTGTAGTAGGGTCTCGTGAACCTAAGCCTGTGCTGAATTTTGCAAACTGAAACCTTGTACGAGACCTATATACGACCCGTAGTCAAGGCTACGAGTCGTAACTGCGTCTCGTACCTAGCTTTAGTTACTAAAATTAAAATGCACCTATGGACTACGAGGCCACAGTGTGATTCATAGTCTTTACTATGATTCGTACCAGAGTCTCATACCTTCCACCTACAACTGGTGCAGTGTTGAATTTCTTGGTTTTTCTTTTGCTTTTGCTTTATTGTGTTGGATGTTTTGGGGTGAGAAAGCTTTGTTGTAATAATTTTCAGGTAGAATGGCCCCTAAACGTAAACATGTAGCAAAAAAAGGTGTTAAAACAAGGCTTATGGATCAACAATCTGATGAGGAACAGTCAAGTGGATCGAGTGAGATCCACAATGTCTGAATTGATCCCGAGGCAGAGATGCCTCAGATGAGGGCAGCTGTTGCTGGGGCTACTCAGACTCTGATGCAGGTAAAGAGTGCCTCCTAGTCTAACGAGGAGGGCAGTGAAGATGGGTCTGAGCAGAGTTCACCCCAAGAGAGAGGAGAGGCCGAATCCTTGATTGCCCCATCGATTTCTCCTACGGAACCACATTATCATCGATGGGGTGTTGAAGGGATGAAGGCAATCTATAACGAGAGTTAGAACCAAAGGGGCAAGGTAAACTAACTCGATCGTTCTACGAGGAGCCCTAGTTGATGGATACAGGCCTGAGCCATGTCCCAGCACTAGAGGTCGAGATCAGACGACATGGGCTTAGATAGTTGACGGACAAACATGGTAAATACTCCCCCTTCATAGTATGGGAATTGTATGCAGCTTATGCGGCAACCATCGTATAGGACCTTCCCAAGGGGAAGAAGGCTCTCAATCAGCCCAGATTGAGAGAGGTTTTCGTTAGAGGTTGGCGGGTCGACATCTTGGAGGAGATGATTCACCGCATGCAGTTTGGGCCTACATATAGAGCACCAGAGTCTACAGCTGAGTTCGACCAGCGGATTCACCAGATTAGATAGGCTGTCATTTCTAAGAGTGTGGACCAGCGGACAGAGCTCTTGAGATGGGTCGCTAGTCAGATAGCTGAGCGTGGTTCAGAGCCTATCTGGGTCACGACACATTTTGAGCCAATCGTAAAGTCTTCTCTTTCCTTTACCGCCAAGTTTAGGTGGGCTATTATCAGGTCTCACATCCGACCCACTTTCACAGATAATGTTATTATGTTGGAGCGAGCTATTCTATTGACCAGCATCCTGGCTAGTTACGATATTACTTGGGCCCGACTCATAGCAGAGCAGATACATGAGTCGACATTAAGGAGGAACACATGCTTGCCATTTCCGATGTTAATTTATAGACTCTGCATCGAAGTGAAGGTGGAGATATCGCTTCATGTAGATCCCATGGTCGTGGCCTTACATACCATTGATCCCAACCTGCTCAAGGTTGACGATAACCCTGTGGCATTCCACCGGATGCAACCTCTATGCCCAAGACATTCTTGCCTGAGCCACAAGCCTAAGAGTTCGGATGCCACCGCCGCTACTACTCCAGCTGCTACTACTACTGATAAGGGACCACAGCAATCTGCGGAAGTCGATACTGAGATGGGTCCCACTACAGTCTCACCCGTACCAGAGCCAACTACATCTCAGAGTCCTTCAACAGACATCATGTCTGCTATTGCTTTTCAGGCTATGGTTCGGTGATTATCATGGGCTAAGTCTCAGCTAGCCCATCTTATGCGGCAGGTTAAGCTGTGGGTCCAGCAGACAATTGAGGCATTGAGGATAGATGCAAGACATTCACTATTTCAGTTGTTGATCAACACATTGCTATAGTGGATGCCCGAGTTGATGCCTTCGAGGAGCGTGTGCAGAAGAGATTTGCTAAGGCCCGACTTGCAGATTTGTCAACCTTTTGTCAGGAGTTGACGAAGTTCAAGGCTGACTTGATTACGTCATTGGCAGCTCCGATCACAATTCTTGAGTCTACACCTGTAGATGAGCCGCTATTTGACATATTTGAGGAGGATCCACGCGTGCTCCCGGGAAGAGACCTATGGAGGAGGCTAATGCAGATGAGGGGCACAAGCGGCAGAAGACCTCCAAGGAGGATGAAGAGATCACTAGGTACGCCCTAAGGACATCGAGAGAAGAAGAAGAGCTGAGGAGAGCCTAGGAGCTTGATTAGTTACAGGGCATTGGCTCATCTAGTATGGCTACAGCACATACTACCCGGCAAAAGGGAGATAATCATGGACAGCCAGGGACCGGTGCTTAGGCACCATTTGATGTTTGATTTTTTACCCCATATGCCTATTTTGTTTTTGTTATTGTACATTGTGGACAAAGTACATGTTTTTTGAGGTGGTGTGGGTAGTTATGGACTAGGGTAAAGTCTGAGTAGCTTTTAATCCATAACTATCCCAGTTTTTGATATCCCGAGGTTTTCTTGCCTGTGTTCTTTTGCTTTATGGATTATTATTTTTATGTTGAACCGGCACATTTTAGATGTTGTAGATAATTTTCGTGGTATATGGTGATTAAACTCTTGGCATGTACATTGTTTGATGGTTTATGAATTTTTTTTTGAAAAATTAGTACCTTTGAAAATTCTTGTTTGATTAGTAGTTATTATGTGATCATGCATGTTTGAATGGTTTGACAATGTTTGTTCTGATTATGTGAAGGCAAGTTGATACTTGAAGCATGATCTGTGAGTCTTTGTTGACTATGTATGCAATGCCATGTGTGTGTGAGCTAATTTCGTTGTGTTCATGCATTGTGTACTGATTCAGAACTTGCCCTGTTACTTTGAGTTGGACTAGAGATTGTATGGATTCGGAAGGGATCTTAGGCCCATGTCCTTTGATTTAGTCCACTTTTGCCTAAATGACCAACCAAACGAAAGAATTTATCCCTTGCTCCAAATATTTGAGCTTTACATGTACCCTTTTCTTCCTTAATACCTAGTTAGTTTAACCTTATCTAGTGAAATACCTTGATATAGACCCTGGCCTATCCTTGAACATTGTAAACCTTGATTGAGGCAAAAAGCCTAAGTTGAGGGTGACTACCAAAAATGACCTTGGTTTGGGGAGTGGATATTGTGTACTTCACCTCAGCCAAAAATCCTAAGTTGAGGGTGGCCTATGTTGTGGTATAATAGCAAAAATAAGGTGATGAGTTGGAAATAAAAGAATGAATAGAAAGTCGTGTACCAGGTAAGAGAAAAAGATGCCTTATTATGAGTTGAAAATGAGGCACTAGCTGAAAAATGAAGAGAAAATACCTGAAAAAGCTTGAAAATGAAGAATAAGGGAGAACAAGTTGAGAACAGTTGAGTTGTTAAGGTGAAAGTGTTGAAAAGCATGGTTCAAGATTGACCCTTAGTCACTAATTGTCCAAAATTCCTTACTAAATCCCCATGAACCTACATACAAGCTTATGAAGTTCTAAGGTGATCCTAATCCAATTAGTCAACAGTCCAGGTTGTGAGTATATGGGCAAGCCTATGGTATTGGTTTTTCATGCATGAATCTCATTTGCGAGAGTGAGGATGCTTGCACAAGTCCCATGAGTATCTTTTGAAATCATACCAAGTGTTTAAAAAGAGACTTCTTTTCTGTAAGGGCATTTGCATTCTATTGTTAGCATTTGACTTGTTCAGTGAATGTGGATTGTTGATAGCCTTGACTTATCATAGTTGGATTGTCAAATAAGTCAATATGATGTGGTTTGCTTAATAGCTACATGATCATGTTTTAAAAATGCTATTATGGGTACCTGAGTTGAAATTGAGTAAGGTATATGCCAGTAAGTTGATTGCTATGTATTGCTTATTATCTATCTAGATTGAGTCGTCGCTTGAGGACAAGTAACAATTCTAAGTTGAGGGTGTTGAGCAAATTTGGTGCCTAAAGCATGGGATTTTGTGTGTTCTCAATGTGACTTTTTATGGTTTTTATATGTTTTTGTGTTTATTTTGCAGAAAATACAAGTTGACTTGATTTTGGGGAAAAGTTACAGATTTTATTGATCTTTTGAGGAACTACGAGACCCACTACGAGTCATAGCCTAAGCTACGAGTTGTATGGGATGATCATAACAATTAACAGTTTCTAAAATCAAAATCTGTGTATTTGAAGTTTAGCCATACAAGCTCAAGGTACGAGTTGTAGTGCTCACTACGACTCGTAGGAAGGAGCCTCGTAGCAATTAACAGTGTTGATTGAAATTGCATCGAGAAATGCAAGGGTGGACTACGAGACATAGACCATACTATGACTCGTAGATATAGATCATAATAGTGAAGTCCAAAATGCCAAGTGCTAACACGAAAGCCCGATTACCGCCCGTAGATCACCCTATGAGCCGTAGCAGCTGTTGACCATATTTTCTAATTATTTAAAGGACTTTTTTGTAAATAGTATAAATAGTATATGTTACGGTTTTAGAATGAGTTTCTGAGAGCTTCTTCATTTTTTTTGATAACACACGTAGATATTAGAGAGGGGTGTTAGAGTAGAAAATTAGGGTTTTACTTTGAGACTCAAAATTGGAATCACTTGTAGATTAATTTCATCATTCAAGCTTGTGAATCCAAATTCAAAGGTGGTTTTCTGTTCTTCATTCTTCTTGTGTAATTTCTCAATTATGTTTGTTTCATTCATTTGTTATTTTCTTACCCAAGTTATGAGTAGCTAAACCCTCCACAACTTGGGATTGTGGGAATCATGAGTAGCTAACTTGAAGAACCCAGGTTATTTGCACTTCTTGAGTTGAGTATTTGTATGTATTATACATTTTTCTTCATTTTTCTTATTGTTTAATGGTGGCCACCATTAAACCCCGCCTAGTATCATGATCCCGATCAAGTTAGTGATAAATAGGAACAGGAAATGGGTGACAGAATTTGATCGATGTATTCTCGTCTAATCAACCAAACCCAACCAAGGAGAGGTTGATTGGGACAATAGCTAACAGTTAGTTGACACACTATGGTAGCCGGCCAAGCGCCATAGTAAAATTCAACCTTCACCTTTGCCCAAGGATTGTAAGAACTTAAGTTACTGTTCTGCATGTAATGTCCTAATTTAAGTTGTGTTATCCAGCGGTATTTGAGTTAGTGAGTCATGGGAAACACAAATTTTCAAGTTGCTCTCCAAACTTGGTTGTCTCTACATTTTCTTATTTGGTTTTATTTTTCTACAATCCATTGCAAAATCACCCTTCTTGATAATAGAGTTATTTGATGCTTGAAATGATTGTTAGTTAATCAATGCGGCAAAACCCCGTATTCCCTTGGGATTCGACCCTAATCTATGGTTACGTTTTATATTTGTCATCAATCGCTTTATCCTCAAAGTGAGAGGTACTGTTTGAGCATGATCAGTCATGGGATATAAGACCATAATCAATAAATCATGAGACAAAGCGAAAATAAAACATGTGGTCAATGCATCAAAATCATTGTAAGAGCTTGAAATTGAACTTAATTATTTTGTGCGATATCAACTTTAACCGATAATGAAATCATATGAGTTATAACATGGAATCCGGTGTAACTCCCACATCAAGAAGAAAGAGGCTACTTTTCTAAGGTAGACTCCATGGAAACCTTTAGTATCATAAGCTATATGTGAATCCACTAACTAAGCTAATGATACAAACCTATGGTGGCACATAGTTTCAGGCTAGATATTGTTTCTAGGATTTCCTTATGAAGATAAATTTACGTCTTCTTAACCGAATTCTACCTTAAGTCTTCTCGAAGCTAAGTCAAATATTAATGAAATAGTAAATAATAAGTCAATGAAGTATAACATAATTTGAGTCATTAAAATCATCATTCATATAGAGTGGATCATTAAATCTTCGTGATTCAAGCAAAGTGAGAACTGTCCTTATCATACCTTGAGTCCATAATGTCACGATCCAAAATCGAATCAGGACTGAAGAAGAATGTAAGTGGAAACAACCACAAAATTAATTCAAAATCCCAAAACCTGGAGTCATGAGTATAAAGACATCAAAAGTGGTACGAATGAGTAAATACAATTATCTGAAATGAAAGATACAATGATGTCAGATAATATCTGATACAATGTATAAAATAAAAAATAATAAGGGAAAATCTCAAAGATCCATGGTAACTCAAAGTCTGAGTCTCACTGCTAAGATCTGGATAGATAAAGAAAATAAAGCAGGGGTGAGTACACTAAAATATACCCTGTAGATTTAACCGATTGGGTAAGAAAAATCGAACAAGTATGTAATAACGAAGAATGCTAGCACCTACATAAAAAGGATTAGTGCACAACAAAATATACTACCGAATAAAGTAGGATATTGATAACAATCAATGATGCAATGCACATGTCACATATGAATGTAAGGTGTCTCAACCTTGCCACCTCAGCATGGTCAAGAGGTGTCATAATATCTCAACCTTGCCATCTCAGTGTGGTCAAGGATGTCACAATATCTCAATCTTGCCACCTCAGCATGGTCAAGGAGTGCACAAATGGTACAATCCCTCCCTTGCTACCTCAGCATAGGCAAGGGGATTCAGAGAAGGTGACATACCATCTCAACATTGCTACCTCAGCATAGGCAAAGAGTGGTACATATGTGTATGATATAAATGCATATCTATGCCACAAGCCAATATGTATAGCAACAATACAGTAGGATAATCATAAATAACCCTTATAAGGTCAGAAGGGAGGGAGAGGTGTGCCACATGCTTGCAACAGGTACCACAAGTGATCAATAGGTCTCAATTTCCACAATTTCACAATGACCGAATATACTAAATCACACCGACTCCCAAGCCCCACAGTATGCATAAAGGTCCACAATGTCTCAAGATCTCAGCCTTGCCACCTCAGCGTAATCAAAGATTAGCACAAATGCTATGAGAGATGAATGCATACCAACGACACAAACTAGGGTAAGTAATAATTTCATGACAAGAATACTCTTAAGATATGCACATGAATCCCAAAAACATCTCAAGACGTCACAGGCCCTATACAGGAATGACTCAAGTATCACAATATTTTAGATAGTACATATACAACAAGAGATGTATACATGTTTAGGCCCTAACTCAAGTATATCCAACAACAATGAAAAATTGATAAAGGATGACTGCAATAGCCATAACATAAAAAGGCTATTCAAGTGCATTAACTAGTACCACAAGGCCATCAACAAGTCTCAAATCATCACCCTCTCGCCAAAGATCAAAATATCAATAGAAACTGAACTTTTCAAGTCCCATAATATACTCATATATCTCAATTATCATCGATTTACCATATAAATCTCCCAAATGGTATCACAAACCTCAAATTATCACATTGATTACCAACATATCTCAATTCTCAAGATTTTATCTTTATTTATCAACAAAAGCACAAATTACTCAAATTTTGGCATTTTGATATCACATTCCCATCACAATTCGATCATATCAATCTGAATTCTCATGAATCAATATATATCTTGAAATTATCACATGAACATATCTAATAACTCAAATCCAGTCCCAAAAAGATTAGCCGAGTCTACCTCAATGCCGAAACCGCACTTGAATAAGCTTTCAATCATCTCAAACCTCCAAACGATCTTCGGATCGTCAATCACAATAAAAAATAGATACTACACATCAAGAGATGAATTTTGATACCTATATTGGCACGAATTAGGCATAAAGGCAAAATGGTTAAAATTAGGGATAAAATTCGAGGTTTTCGAATATGAAACTTGACTTTAAAATCGAATTCTACACAAAAAATGAAGTCCCTGGGTGAAAATTTTACTAAAATTGAGTTCAAATCAGATAAAAAATCACCATTTAAAGTTTCAAAATCATAGACAAAAAATCTCTAATTTTGAACATTCAAAATCATGAGATTCAAGAATAAATCAAGATAAAAATCATGGAAATTAATCAAAATGACGTTAGAAACACTTACCCAAAATAAATCACCATAAAGTCTCGTCCAAAATCGCTCCCAAAAGCTTGAAATTCAAAGAAATAAGTAAAAATAGAGGTTTCACGTATTAAAACTGATCAAGTGATAAGTGTACTTTGCGAATGCGAAGCACTGATGGAGGTGAGACCTCCGCGAACGCGGAGAGAAAGAGGGGATCACTAACCAACGCTCTGCAAATGCAGAGGACCACAACATAAGCCTCCGCGAACATGGAGAAGGAAATTACATGCACCAGAAAACTGTCACCAACATAATTCAACCAACACCAAAACTCAACACAGTCCCTTGAAATTCACCCGAACTCAGAATTTGACAAACAAAATATGTATCCATACCGAAAATGGCGATTCAGACTCAGTGAAATAATTAGAATTCGATTTCGAGGTCTTCACGACATGTTTACCAATGCAAATCATATAAACTACTTTAAAACTTAAAATACCAAAACTACCCTCGGCAACTCTAAAAATTATGACGAGATTATTTTTGACGTTAGTTTCACAATTCGAAACTACAGGAACTGTAGGAATTTCAATTCGAGCTTCCAAACTCTGAATTAAAGTCTAACTTCGGCTTCAGAAACATCTAAAAATGCAACTTTGGACCTAAAAACTCATTTTAATTCCGAATTCAGTTCTATAACTTCCCCTAGACCAGGTTCGACATTCCGGAGCTTATGGAATCGACAGATTTTCTATCCGACACTCGAAACTCAAAATGGTATAAAAATTCACTTTTTCAACAACTTAAACTTTCAAAAAATGCCAAAAATCATATTTTCCACTTTTAAAATTCAAGATTTCAATTCCAACAATACTGATAGTTCTAAATAGGTTCAGAGCAACTTACGAAAGAGCAAAACAATAATTTTGATAGCTAAGCTCAAAATGACCAACCAAGTCATTACACATGATTAGATGTGAAAAATTCTTTGACCATCTTTCATTTATTCCTTAATGATTTTCATATATCATAATTAGACATTATCATGAGACTGAGGTGAAGTCCTTTTTCATTCATGATCATAGTTCAAAGTAAACTAGGGCAACTTGTTTGGGTTCATCTCAAATCAACTTTAAAACATGTAACTCGATGAAATCATGCATAATCATGAAGGATAATATCAATTGAAATCATAATAAGAGGAGCCCATATGAGATTCATGATTTCTAGATAGTTTTGTACAGTTCACTTGTAAATCATCGAGTTCATGCAATTAATATCTCTTCAAGTAAATAAGTCAATAATCATAGTATAAAATATAATTTGCACAATTGTATGGATAACCATGAAAATCCATGAATTTCATACTTGAAATTTATTGAAAAATGAAGAATTCTTTCGGCTCTATGATGAAAAGGACCCATGGATGAATACTCATGTATCTTGAGTAGAATCCTAACTCGAAATCTGAAGTTTTATGGAGAAATTTGTAGAAAACTCTAACTTGACCTTCCTTGAGCTTGAGAGAATTTTGCAGAAGAAGAGCTAGGAGATTTTGTGAAATCAAGTATTTGAGATTGGGGTGAAAATAATAGTTCAAAAAAGGGTTATAGGATAGAAATTGAGTCAAAATCACGTAGTTTAGGAGTTAAGAGGATAGGAAAGGACCAAAATGTCCTAATTAAAAACTGTCGGACAAGGTCTATAACGAACTATAATAGGGGTCCTATAGAATCCTGGGCCAAAAGCACACTCATAGAATTTTAATCACGACCTTGTTTTATGGGCTCTTCCTGTCTTCTATGCATAGAACTTCCTCGTAGAAGCCTCCAACACTTTCCACATTTGCCAATTCACCAGGCCTAATCCATGAGTCCAAAGTGTGACCCGTGCATGCTTTTTACGGGTCGTGAAGACCCTTCATGGGCTGCCTCCCCATTATCCCAAATTATTCTAAGTACTCGAGCATCCCATGAGATCAAACCATGACCCCTATTGTCCTTTACAAGCTCACCTGTTCATTTGTGACTGAAATATTGAGACCCTTTTTCTTTCCAATTTCCGACCTGCATCTGCAACCCTTACCACATTTGCCAATTCACCAGGCCTAATCCATGAGTCCAAAGTGTGACTCGTACATGCTTTTTACGGGTCGTGAAGACCCTTCATAGGCTGCCTCCCCATTATCCCAAATTATTCTAAGTATTCGCGCATCTCATGAGATCAAACCATGACCCATATTTTCCTTTACGAGCTCACCTGTTCATTTGTGACCGAAATATTGAGACCCTTTTTCTTTCCAATTTTCGACCTACGTCCCCAACCACTGTTTAAGGATCATGGATCAAATTACGACTCGCATAATGCATCTCGTAGTTCATCAAATTTTTCCAAGTACATGTGCCATCTATGAGCACTTATTTATGACCTGTAAATCAATCTACGAGCCATCATCATGACTCATGAAACCTATTCCAGTGCATTTTCCTCCTTATTCCGACATTCCAACTTACGGAGTATTACACACTGACATCTATTTAACGAATTAGGGATCTTTTCCACACCCTCTATTTGAAGGGGAATATTGATACCAGAAATTCATCCATCAATAACAACAGAAAGAAGAAGATTGTGTGTCGTGATGAAGAAGTTAAAATGTAGGAAAAAGGAAGAAATTCTTCGGACAAAGCACATAAACTATCACACAAGTCTAAGTCTAACTTGACTTTGCCATCAGCCAATGTGGAGATTTCTCAGCCTTTGATCATTAATGTAAAGCAAACCAATATCGACCGTACGATCTAAGAAGTACAACTGGAAGAATGAAAATCATTAGAAGCTTCCTCACATGCCTCGAGTTTGTCGCATTTCGTTACACTTCACACAAATAGAAACAGAAAGTGTGTAGCATTTATTTTCTTTACAAAATACTTGTATAAATACTTAGTAGTTGAACAATGGGTTGCTACATCTCATACGATCAGAAGAGCACGCGAAGGACAAACTACTGACTTTTACTTATTTTCTCATCAATCTTTCATATACAGACTTCTATCTTTTCTGCAGGGTGCCAAGCACATAATCTTGGATCAAGCTTTTGGACAGAATCTCCAGCCAACACATCTACCTTCACTGAGGGGATTACTGCTCATCCTTTCCAGAGTAATAGTACCGGAATACACCGGAGAAATCCTTTGCGTCATGACCGTTATTGCAGAGCTCTGTGAAGCTGGATTCAGATAAGGATTTCAGATACATAACATTTGGTCTAACAGATATTGCAAATAACCAGAAGACGTTATAATATCAAACTGTTTTGAGAGTGTTGTGATTTTAGTTCCTTGAAACGGTGTCATATGGCATTTACCAATTTGTTCAATTTCGAGAGAGTACTGTTTAAACGTTAACAAACCTTCCCCCTACAGTATTTTATTTACCACTTTGTATCCTAATGTGTCATATGGCATCAATTATGGTCCACTGTGGACCAAGTTGTAAGTGCCTTCAAAGTCATGCTTCTCCATGCAGGCCAAAATTCTTTTTGAGGCGTAGCGGTGAATTGTTCAGAAATTCATAATCAACGGACAATTTACAATGCTAAATGAGTCGCAATAAAATAGAGGAATAATCAAGGACTAAAATTGAATAATCACATTGATTGAGTTCACAACCAAGATGTTTAACTGGAGAAAAGCACCACATGGCAATAAGATTTATTGACCAGATCTTATTGGAGAAACCAATTTTCAAACTACGGAGAATGCAGCACACTGAAAGCAAATAATAACAGATAAAACATAGAGCACTTTCTGAAATCTCTCTTACAAGTATTATCATGATACACAAGACATTAGAAAGTCTACTCTGATACAACTGTTAATTCATGTACTATCATTTACCAAATGCATTATTTTATGATTTCAAATAGCAAATATTTCAAGAACATGTGGACAATGACTAGTAAATTAGCATAGAATGTTGCAACTGTAATTGAATATTATACCTCCAATTTCATGTCAATGAATGGAGATGCAGCTGAGAGCATTACAGAAGGCAAAATTCCTAAACCCCAGAATAATACATTGAGTAGACAGATAATAATGTAAGGCCAACATATCCTTATTCTTTTAAGTATTAGTACGAAGTAGGTCCTATAATTGATGTTACCGCATAGCTTCTATTTCTAACTTCACATGCATTCAATTTTGTATAGTCTACACCACATTAATCATCTTATGCACTTGTTGCTAAACTAGGTAGGACTTACATCTTTTCTGCTTGTGACGTCAAGGGACACTTGAATCCAATATCTTTTGCTGATGCTGCAGCAAGGTTTAGATCTTTAGCCTGAACAAGGAGGAAAACAACATCCATAACTGATAGCATAAACCCCAAAAACTATAATACCAACTACTATTGTTGACTTCCAATAAATTGTGATTTCAAGAGATTATGAAGCAAAGAGAGAATGAAAATGAGTATAAAAGACAAAGGAAAATAGTTCACAACAAATTGAAATGGATCTTTATTCAACTGATGTTACCCTGTACACCTAAAGAACTCAGATCTCTCTAGTGAACATATAGGTATTCAGATGCATCAAACACTTGACACAAAAAGAAGAGCAGATCATTTGCATACTCATAATTACCACAACGACTGAGCAAAAATATTACCAGCAACTGAACAGGAGTAAAACCCACTGGAGAACACAGTTAAAATAAATGCATATTAGTGAGGCGCTTAAAAGTGAACTTTAACATGCATTTATAAAAGTAGAACTGAACCTTCACGTTCTCCAAAATCTTAGCAGGTACATAAGTTGTACTATATCAAGATAGGATTGAGCGTATACCATCAACTTAGACGCAAAACCTCCAACATAATTCCTTGATGAAGGCACTCCATCCATCACCCCAGGCACTGGATTATATGTGTCACTGTCATATACATAAGCATATAGTAATAAGCTACACTTTGATTTTGTGTATGTTAGCAGGGGACAGATTTAGATGCTACAGACAAGATTTAACTTGCATAATTTTGATTTCATGGAGTATTTAACTGTTTTCTTATTTTTTGTTATGCTAAGTTATCCTTTTTGTTATGTCTAGAAATTAACTTAATTGTAAACCTTGAAATTGGATAAGGTGAAGGTTTTGAGAGAATGAAATTCAAGTAACTGAAATATTTTTCAGAAACATAAGTATTTTCAGAAAACTTCGTAGAGGAGAACAAAAAAGGGCAAGCCCGATGCACTAAAGCTCCCGCTATGCACAGGATCCAGGGAAGGGTCCGACCATAAGAGTCTATTGTACGCAGCCTTACCTTACATTTCTGCCAGAGGCTGTATCCCAGGCTTGAACCTGGGACCACCTGCTCACATGGCAGCAACTTTACCAGTTACTCCAAGGCTCCCCTTCTCTTAGAGGAGAAAAAATAAGAGGAAAATAGCATTTGTTTATAACGGTTAAATATGGTTAAGTGACAATTTGAGATGAGAATACATATGATTAACCATTTATGCAATAACTATATATATAGAGACATATATCATGTGTTTATTAGCTACATGTAGACATCAGGCGTGGACTAGTTTATTCCATGAATAGGATGACCTATGAAGTCACTGACCATTACCTCATAGGCTGCATCAAGTTAGGTTTCCTGCAAGTGATAGAGCAAGATATGGAGTCGACAAATTGGACCATTAACCATATGGCAATGACCAGAAAGCAATAGATGACCTGATTGTGTGGGGTAAGTTCAAAATCAATCCTACTCTAACCTACAGAAATATGTTGTAAGGCTAACACTTTTAGGGCTCATGACCATCATCTCAATAATAAAATACCGAGATCTCATCGGTATGAATTGGGTATGTTACACCAGGGCTGTTCGAGTTCAATGATCTAATATCAATGATAGAAGGCAAGAAGTCTAATACCAATCCCCTAAAATACATTTCTTGAATCCAATTTCTGTTAGGCTTGAGGGATGAAGATACTCTACTTCATCTAAATGTAAGCACACTGGATTATAGTGTTGAAGTAGGTCTTAGGCCTAACTCACACCCCAAAAACTAGCTCAAAGGGAGAAGGATTGCCTAAGCCTTATAAGGAGACCACCCATCCCATTAACCACCAATGTGGGACTTTGTATCTCAACAAATAGTAAAGGCTATTGTTATGTTTGTGCTTTTGGGATTGCTGGATAGCAAATATACTAAAGGTTTTTGCATTTGAAACAAGTCACTTTGTCATTGCACTGATACCTTCTTTTTTTTTTTCAGCTCGAGTGCTGAAATCTTTGAGACACTTTCTTAGTCTTCACTATTCAGTTAGACAAATTTTCAATCTAAAATGCTATGTTGCTCAGACTCTTCAAAAATGTAGATGGGTGCGTGTGGGATCCTCCAAAAATAGTGTATTTTTGAAAGATCTGACACAGGTGCGGCAACATTTTTGGAGAGTCCGAGCAACTTAGCTAAAATGAGCATAGGCACTAGTCACTTTTTGCGAGATGCATGGTATTATACTACTGCAACAACATGCATATTCTTTTGGTAAACAAAGATATACCTTCTACCATAAATGAATGTCCTAATAAACATTTTTAGAAAATTCTGCAGGACTGAATATAACATGTCAAAAAAAGACCTTCTGGATGGCTGCTTCTCTCTGGGTGCACATTTAGCTAACTTGTGCCTTCCATGGGAAAGAGGGTACATATTCCATAGCAGAATGTGATAATGGCAATAGAAGCTCAGGCAATGTTGTTGGCAAGCAGAAAGATTAAAAAGGCACCCCTGTTCAGGAAATAGCTATAACCATGACATGGGTGAAGGCAATCACTGCTGAAACAGTGAGTCCAACTACAGGAATTGCAAATTCCCTACAAAAGTCAGCTTGGCAAGCGGATAAAATACAGATTGCATCTGGAGGGGAGTCAATTTCAGTTCATATTTACAGCTAAAACCAATGGAACAGTACTGCATGGTGCAAAACACACAAAAATTCAGAAGCAACAAGCGCAACAGGTATGGAATGAGGCTCTGCAGGCCTCAGAGAGTAAGGAGAAAGCAGATCCAGGCAGCAGTGGGAGAAGTTGCTGGCAGAACAAGTGGAGGAGGAGACGGAACCCTCCAAGCGGAGGAGCTCAGTGTGGGACAATTTCAACATTGCTAAGTATCAAATGCTGGCTGTAAACTTGACTATGTAGCTCCTATAATGGCAGATGAATCTGCTACAGTGGATATCGAAATGGAAGATATTACTACTGAACTTGATTATTAGAAGAATGCCATTGTTTGCTATGTGTTGGGTGCATTCCCTCCATTTACAGTAATTCAATGATACATTCAGAGGTTGTCGTCCAAGCATGAGTAAAGAAAAATATGATGTAGAATGCGCTTATTTTGGTGAGATCTGACACAGCACTTGGGAAAAATAAAGAAATACATGCGATATTTATCATTCTGATAATAAGCCCTTCATTGTGAAGGCTTGGACACCGGACATGGAATTCACTAGGGATGGGTTATATGCAGTGCTTGTTTGGATTAAGCTCCAGGACTTGAATCCAAGTATTGGAGCCCTAAAGAGTTGAGTAAAATTGGGAGTCCTATTGGAAAACCTATGATGGTGGACCATAACACTGAGAAGAAGGTGGGACTCAACTATGGTAGGCTATTGGTGGAAGTTGAAAATGCTAAATTGACAGAGGAAATCACTTTCTCCAAATGAAAGAGGTGATCTCATTGGGCAGAAAGTCGCATATGCTTGGAGCCCAACCTTACGCAATCACTGTCATAAGTAAGGGAACTCAGAGTAGATATGCAGGAAGAAGAAGGCTCCAGCAGTGAGGAAGCCAATTCAGGAGGCAGTAGAATCTATTAGACAATCACAGGTCGAGATTCAAGTCCCTCAGTAGATTGGGGGCAAGTCTGTTTGCCAGGCAACGAAGTGTTGCAACTTTGAGCACTCCATTTGCAGGCAAACGAACCACAGAGATACTATCAGATAGCAAAGAATCTCCACACTTAGAAGAATAAGCATCGGGATACTCCACCAAAGGGACATCAAGCTCGGAATGCTCAGACTCAGGTAGGTTGGGTAACACCAACAAAGATTGGGACGACAATAGTGCAGCACACTATTACCCCAAATTCTTTCCAGTTACTAGATGAGGCAGGGTTGAATGAAGACCAACTGGGTATGTGGGATCTCAGGTCATTCCTCTAACAGAGAGGGTTAATATCCTAGAGTGGAATGTTAGGGGGCTTAATGGCCCCGATAAGCAAAAGAAGGTGAAGCTCCTTTAAAATGAAGAGCAGGTTGGGTTGATTGGCCTATTAGAAACTAAAATAAAGATTAATTCTGAAATAAAGATTAATAAGATGGAATAACTAGTTGAAAAATTGTTTGGAGGATGGAAGTATGTCACTAATTTGGCTAAGGATTATAATGGGAGGATGTGCATTACACGGAAGCAGGATATCTATCTAATCTGATCGATTGCATAAAGCCCATGGTAGCAACGGAACCGGGGAAAGCATACAGAAGACAGTTGTACCTATCACAATGACTGCTCAAGTTATTACTTCTGAAGTACTGTATATACCCTTACAAGTTACAACTATCATTTGATCTATTATTCGTGTACGGTTTCAATACGAAGGAGGAAAGGACTTGTGGGAAAGTCTGGTGGGCACCATATAACATGTCAGAAACCATGGATGATTCTGCAAGACTTCAATTCTATACTCACGCTTAGGATAGGGTTGATGGTTATCCCGTATCATGGTCAGAGGTTGTGGATTTTCATAATTGTGCCGAGGAGTGTGTAACTTATTGAGTTACCACACATAGGCAATAAGTACATGGAATGACAAGGATGAGGAGCAGAAGACCACCTCAAAAATTGACTGGATTTTATGATTTTATCAATAACGGATGGCTGGATACTATGCCTTCTTGTAGAGCTATATACTTACCTGAAGGAGTTAGCAACCACTGCCCAGCAAGGGTGACACTGTAAGAAGGGAGACCTAGATCTAGGAAGCAATTAAGGTTTTGCAATGTGTGGACACAACACGCAGAGTTCCAAAACATGGTCAGATCTGGCTCAAGTAATTGGTTGTAAAATGCTCTTGAAGAAGAGCATGAGGAAATTGAACGCCCAACACTTTAGAAACATTGTTACTGAGGCTGGTAAGGATAGGAATGGCCTTAAAGAGGTTCAATTGAGGTTGCAAGTTGTTCCTGGGAGGATGGAGTTACAACAAGAGGAGCATTTGAAGTACCAAACCTACAGAAAGTCTTCATATTTAGCTGAAGTATACTTGCAGCAAAAGAGTTAAGTAACTTGGTTGAAGTTAGGAGATGCCAATACCAAGTACTTTCATTCTGTGATCAGACATAGTACACTCCATCCTTCCAAAATACAACTTAAGGATAATAAAGGTGACTGGCAGTACAAGTGTTTATGGATTACTACACTGATTTGCTAGGGAAAACAGCTCCAACAAGGTTTAAAGCCTTCCCAAGTTTTATTTCAGAATGCAACTCTGTTAACTATTGATCAGCAGGTTGATTTAGTTAAGCGATTTACTTCAGAATGCAACTCTGTTACTAATACATGGATATCCATATTAGTAATGCAAAGAGTTTAGTGCATGCTTTAGCATGATTAAAGACACAATTACCCTTCAAAATCTTTTTCACACTTTTCCACCATGTTTGTGGAGAGTTTTTTTAGAAATTTTACAATGCATGTTATTTTTAAACCAAATACTGCATAAGAAAATAATCTCATCACAACTAATGCAAGTATAACTAATTCAAGAATTACTAATATTTGTCTTATTATAAATTATAATAGTTCTTTAGTACCAGGTTTCAGTGAGTACCTACTCCAACAGCGAGCACTTGACGAATTGAATATTTTTGTTAGAGTTCTGGCTTCAATTCCCAAAGACTGGCCAAGAGCAAAGGCTTCTGACACCCCAAGCATACTAATAGCCATTGCCAAATTGTTGCAGATCTTTGCAGTCTGAGAAAGAAAAAGATTAATGCAACATTAACATTTTTATAGTGTTTTTTCTAGGAAGAAATGGATTTAAGGAATATTATCTCGTTTTTATCATAACCAAAGTTTCTCCAAATTTTGTTAGTTTAGCATTAAGGCGGTTCTATTAAAGAAGATTTTTGAAAACCTTCCATGAAAAATCATTTGGCAAATTAATTTTTTTGAATCTTTCCTTTCTTTTTACTCCTTTTATTTTTTAGGACAAATTATTTTAAGAAAATTTGAAAAACACTTTTTCTCTAGGAAAACAAGTTCCATACGACTGAAAGAAATGACTTCCGGGAGTGGACGTAGGCAAAACAAATTCCACAAGTGCCATTCCATATTAAATGTGTCATCCTGACCCTCTAACACACCTCATCTTTACCCTCACATCCATATTCCCCATCTCCACCCTCCATAGTATTTTTCTAGATTATATACAAATACTTCTAGATAATATTTTTTGCTTACATACCAAATACAAGAAAGTAAGTAAAAAGTATACTTATTTTCCTGGAAAACATCTTCCTTCATACGGAGCACACCGTATATCTCACCAACCTTAAGTTTCCTGAATTTAGGCTTTAGGGACATCATCACTGAATCTAGTTCTTAAACTACAGAAAATAAAAACTATAGCCCTGTAGGAGACTGCAAATTGAAGCTAGGTTATGCAGACAATTAATTCTATCTGGCATGCAGAAACCCCCTGCTGGTGAGCGATGATCATACACTTCTATCTGGCATGTGCTATCTGGATATAAACATGTACGACTGTAAGTAGTGGCAAAAGTGTAATGTGACGCCATGAACAAGGCACTGCTTGAAAACAATACAAGTCAATATTAATTTGGTTAGGAAGAAAAGTCTTAAACGACCAGAATCCAAAATCCAAACCAATTAGATGCTGAATCCCGACAATGTCGATCCTACTTGCACAAATCTTCCAAATGCTACTGAATCAAAGTCATAGAAGTAACTGCCTGCTACTTATTCTGATATAGAAAGCTGGACATACTACGCTATTTTACAATGATTCACTTTGTATAGTTTTATCGGTTCCACATACCTCAGTGATTCAAGTCAAAGCTGGGAAAACAAAATATAACTGAAGGACCAAAAAAAGAATTTGCCATTCGAAGTCTTTAGCAACACTCAGCAGACATGTAAAAGTCAAAGTGCAAAAAGTTTGAAAAATAGCTCCTGGACATACTGCACCATTTCCCGGTCCACCACAGTAGATAGTGTTTTTGCCCATTGCGAGAAACAAGGGTTTGGCAGCCATGTAAGCCTCCTCTAGACCGCCAACCTACATGCATATGTTGTTTATTAGCTCAAATCAACAGGAATCTGACTTTAGAAGCCAGAAAGTACAAGAGAGACGCCTGGAATTGGATTATTATCTCCTTGCTTTTTATATCTGTAAACACTTGCACCATCCAGTCAGGTAATTCTGATAAGGATAAACAGATCCTCCTACCCCAATCCCACCAACCAAAACGAAAAGAAATCCTGCACTTCATTAATCCAGCTTTTCACTGGAATGACACATTAACCACAGACGATGTTTACTGTAATTTAAATTTCCACATCATACATCTATGAATAATTCAATGTCCAAACTACATATTAGTGTCAGAAAGAAAAAAGATCATATATTCTCATTGTATGTCATGAAATGTAAAAATACCATAAAAGTTGTAAAATGTCCCAGCAGTTGAAATTAAAAACAAGTTTAGCAGTTCATTCCCCTTGTAGTCTAATGCATTGGAGTTGGACAAATATTTAAGAAATGGATAGCTTAGAAAAAAAAGTAAGGTCTTACATACAAGGTTTTACTCATACCCCACAAGTCCATAACTAACAATAACAACCACCACAGTAACGAATAATGCGCGAATCTTAAGAGACCATTGCTTGTGAGCTTCAAAATTTGTTGAAGGCATTGAGCCTCAACAGAAAACAGCAGATATTTTCAATTAGAGAATGATTTTCTTAAGCCAATCACCTATGGAGCATGCAGGTGTGAAATTATAACAAAAACAATCACTTAAGCACCACTTAGATTACAGAAATACCATGAAAGTAAGAGTCCCATTCTCTGCAGCAAGAACACCTCCAGATACAGGAGCATCCAACATAGCAGGAGCCTTCCAGCCATCTGCTAAGACAACGGAGAATTTGCTAGAAGACCGAAACATTATTTGGCTATACTCTTTAACCAAGTCAGGAAAAACAATAATCATTTCACATGATGCAAGAAATACCTGCTTTTATGCGAAAATGCTTACAGCATAACATATTCTTTACAAGACAGGAAAAACAATAATCATTTCATATGATGCAAGAAAGCCTTGTTTGTATGCGAAAATGGTTACAGCATAACATAGACTTGATCCCCTGAAAATCTCCCTTAGATTAGATTGTATAAATCTTATGTTCCATCCAAAGCTGAAGATGCATGTCAGTGCGGAATCCCCAATCTTTTGGATGACAAGTTAGTAACTTAATCAATAGACTTCATATTCATAAGATTGCATTAAATTCTTGCCATATAAGAAACCACATATGCCGAAGAAAAATTATATCCATATAAGATAAACTAGGCTCAAACGTCTTTGTATTGCAAATCAGTATTAGTTATGCAACAAGTTGGACACAACGTAATGTCTGAGTATGACTTTGTTTTCATCAAATTGAACCAAGTTACTGGAATTTTATTGCACATAATGTCAATAGACAACCAGGATGAAATGAAGAGGAGGAAGAAAACTCATAAAAGAAGACAATAAGGTACAAACAGTAACATTGTCATAGATGTTGCACGAGAAAGGGGTATATTTGTTTTGTTATTTGTCTCCCTGGATGTATTGTGGGTAACAGAGGTAAGCAATGACTGATATGTCTATAACATACAATGAAATTAGTATGTTATGGCCAGATATTAGGAAGTTAAAACATATCATGCTCTATCAACACTACACAGAAGTTGTGAAGTTAATTCGTTTTGTCACTTAATATACCTCTCCTTTCTATCAAAGAACAATTAGACACAGCTGCAGAGAGCTTTCTTGATGTCTGAGGGTCAATCGTAGAAGAATCAATAAATAGCCATGGTCTGAGTAGATTACCACCACTAAGAAAACCATTTTGTCCAGTATAGACATCCAGAACCTGTAAGATTAAAGATATATTGATTCATTTGACAAATATTGTAACTCATCAACAACAATAATAAGTGTAAGGGCTACATTCACATCAGTAATGAAGGATTCAGGATAATTAATCAGGTTCAGAAAAATGAGAAAGTGTGATGTAATAAGAGCTATAGAAAACGGTATTGAAATCTCACATGATTTGATGACGGTAACATTGTAATAACTACATCACTTGTCTCTGCAAGTTTTAAAGGCGAGTGTTGTGTGAGAATGCCTTTGTCCGAGAACATCTTCATAACATTATGATTCCTGGGACAAATACAAATAGATGAATTCAAGGTCAAAGGGAACTTCACACTCCTATTCTCGAGCACCCTATTCCACATTGTGCTACATCAAAATCTAACATATAAGAGTGTCCAACAATGTAATATAATCAGCAAACCTGATTGGTTCTACTGAGTAAGGGATCATAAATAAATTGAAAGCATTACATGTCATGTACTGCAACCTCATATCCATTTTTAATCAAGCTATCGGCCATTCTCCATCCCATGTTTCCAAGTCCTATAAATCCAATTCTCTGTAGATAATAATATAATTCAGGAATATGGTTCTACTCCCTAAAAAAATAAAATAGGAGTAGCTCAAAGGTTGCTTACACCAAAAGGAGATGAAGAGTAACTGCGAATTGGATAAAAGGGAGAAACTAATCTCCGGAGAGATCCCAGCCTGCAGAAAGTTGCCATAGCTGCAAATTCTTCAAGGAAGATGATGAGAAAATAGGATGGAGCTTTCCATTAAATAGGCATTGTCACTGCTCTGCTGATTTTGTATGACGTCATACGCACTCAAAATAAAATTTTTTATCGTATTTTTTATCTAAAAAAATCAACAATTCCTAAATTTTGAACATCAATGAGCTTTTTAATGTATTCGAAAATGATACTCCCTCTGTCTTATATTAACTGAATTTTTAAAATAATACAAACAGATTAAGAAATATATTTTAAGATAAAATTTTAATCAAACTTCCATTACTACCCTTTTGTTTATTCTTAAATTATTAATTAATAAAGGTTTAAAATATGAATTAATAATGGTAGTAGAAGTTAAG
>JAABOM020000049.1:5617044-5636341 GCA_011800125.2 Solanum clarkiae
TATATTGATCTAATGCCATACCTCTCAAAACACAGTAGAGAGAGTTTAGCCCGAGGACGTAGGCACCACTTGCCGAATCTCGTAAATCATTTGTGTTTTTTTTCTTTATTTTTCTCTACAAGACCTAACTTCAAAGAGGGAAGCATGGGTGGTTCTAATATTAATATGGTAGTCAATCCAGTGAGAAGTACGACTTCAGCTAGGAGTCATGTCTCCAAAACTAATACTTACAGAGTTGGTCAATAGACTTATGACTCTAGGAAGGCTACCCACCTTTGCTATAGGTGTGGAC
Source organism: Solanum clarkiae (assembly GCA_011800125.2). NCBI lineage: Eukaryota > Viridiplantae > Streptophyta > Magnoliopsida > Solanales > Solanaceae > Solanum > Solanum clarkiae. Next base: position 5,617,337 of record JAABOM020000049.1, read on the forward strand.
AAAAATATAGTCCTGGCCACCAGTGTAAGTACAAACAACTAACCTACATATAGGTGAACCTGGTGAAGAAATTGGAGAACAAGATAATGACCCAGATGACATACAGGTGCTTGAAGGTAATGCTGAAATAGAGCAGTGATGTAGGAAGCTCTTTGCCTAGATGCTTTATCCGGTGACAACCACAGAGTTCATGCCATCCTAGTGAAAGCTGTTATAAGGAATAAGAATCTAACCGTGCTAGTTGATTTTGGCAGCACACATAGCTTCATAGATGCTCAAATAGTGAAAGAAGTTAGGCTTACATCTACTTATAGTCCACCAATTAAGATTACTGTTGCGGATGGCAATTATATGTATTGCACTTCACCCTGCATGGGGATGACTTGGACTATTCAAGGGAAAACCTTCAACGAAGATCTGGGTGTTATCAGTTTAGGGGGATGTGATATTGTGCTTAGTAATGACTGAATGAACAAGTATAACCCAGTCAAATTTGATCATGAAAGAAATTGTGTCACCATTAGCAGAAAGGGTAACCAGGTAGTTCTGAAAGGAGTATCTGTGGAAGGGAACCGGAGCATGATTAACAATACTTTCATGGGAAAGTCAAAATGGCTCACTTGTTTATGAGCAGTACTATTAATCAGTATGAAGAAATAATAGTTGAGAAACCACCGCAAGACCTGATAGCAAAGTACTCTAGCCTCTTTCAAGTACCTAAAACATTACCACCTACTCGAGATTTAGATCATACTATTTTGCTTTAACCTGGTGCCTTGCTGATGAATTGGAGACCCTATAGATATACTCATCACAAGAAGGATGAAATGGAAAAGCAAGTGCAAGAGATGTTAAGCACTAGGTCGATTTAGTATAGAAGATCTCCTTTCTCTTCCCTTCTCTCTTAGTTAAAAAAAGATGACTTCTGGAGGTTTTGTTTTGACTATCGAGGTTTGAATGAAATAATTATTAAAGACAAGTATCCCCTTCATATTATTGATGATTTGCTGGATGAGCTACATGGGGCTGTGTTGTTTTCTAAGGTGGATCTCAGAGTCGGTCACCATCAAATCAGGATGAAGCCAAAAGATATCCACAAGAAGACATTTAGGACTCATGAAAGTCACTTTGAATTCAGAGTGATGCATTTGGGCTTACCAATGCCCCAGCCACATTTCAAGCTTTGATGAATCTAAATTTTCAACCATATCTCGGAAAGTTTGTATTGGTTTACTTTGATGATATATAGATATATAGTCACTCACTTGTTGATCATTTAAAACACCAAGAGATAGTCTTTGAGACCCTTAGGCACAACTCACTTTTGGCTAAGAGGTCAAAGTGCTCTTTTGGGTAGCAAAAGGTGGAGATTTGGGTCATGTGATCATTGCTAAAGGTGTATCAATAGATCCCAGTAAAGGGGAAGTAATGGTTAAGTGGCCAAGACCAAATTTTGTGAAACCTTTAAGGGGATTCTTACGTCTTATTGGATATTATAGAAAATATGTAACAAATTATGGACACATATACAAACCTCTTACTGATTTGCTCAAGACAAATTCATTACATTGGAGTACCACTGCTGAGACAGCTTTTGAGCAACTTAAGTTAACTATGACTTCCACACCTTTTCTTGCTCTGCCAGATTATGATCAGACTTATGTGGTGGAAACAAATGCTACACTCACATAGATGTAGTTTTGATGCAAAATGGGAGGACTATTGCATTTTTTAGCGAAGTGTTGAGCACAAGTCATTGGGGAAAATCTATTTATGAAAACAAGTATTTAGCCCTGCTCAATGTTATTGATCGATGGAGACATTATTTGCATTATAAGCATTTCATTGTACAGATTGATCACTACAGTCTCAAATACTTGCTTGAACAGAAAGTAACATCAGCAATCAACAGAAAGTTCTTACTAAACTACTTGGCCTGGATTATGAAGTCCCGTTTAAGAAAGGTACTGAAAATAGGGTGGAAAATGCACTCTCGAGAGAATTTGAACATCTTACTGTCCATAGGTAACCTGAACTACTTTCGAACTTATGTGGTAAGTGTGATTATTCCCACTTGTTTAAAGGAGATTCAATGTAGTTATATTGGTGATTCAGCTATTGAGGAACTAATTCTCAGTTGTCAATAGTAAGAGAGGGCCTATTCTTTATGTATATACAACTAGAGTTGGGAAGAAAAAGAGGAAAATATGAATAGGGTCTAGTGGTGATCTCCGCCTCTGATTTCTCAAACTCTTCCACGATTCTCCTGTTGGAGGTCATTCTAGGCGGTAAGGGACACTTAAGAGATGAAGCGTCTCATCAACATTTATGTAGCCAACTGTGTTTGCTAAAGGAACAAAGGGGAAAATGTACCTTATCCAGGGTTTCTACAACCCCTTCCTATTGCTCATCATGCTTGGAGGCTTGTTAGCATGGATTTCCTAGAGAGACTTCCCAAATCTAAGGGAAAGGATGTGATCTTTGTAGTGGTTGATAGGATGAAAACATTTACGCATTTTATGAGTTTATCTCACCCATGTAAAGCCTTGAAAGTAGCTCAAAGTTCTTTAAAAAGGTACATTTTCTCCATGGGTTCCCCTGAGTCTATGGTGCCCGTCAAAGATAAGGTATTCCTTAACCATTTTTGGCAAGAATTTTTCAAACTGGTGGGAACTCAGCTGAAGTTTAGGACTACTTATCACCCTCAAACAGATGGCCAAACTGAGAGGGTGAATCAGTGCATTGATACATATCTTAGATGCATGACTTCATGTAGGCCTGTTAATTTTTAACAATGGCTTTCTTTGGCTAAGTGGTGGTATAATACTAATTACCACTCTAGCCTACAGTGTACACCATTTGAGTCACTATTTGGTTATACTTCTCCTCATGTGTCTACAGGATCCATGTTAGAATCTATAGTGCCTATAGCCAAGGACATTTATATACAGAGACAACAGTTCAGTAAGGACCCCGGACATTGTACGACATCTTTGGAGCTTGAAAATTTCAGTTTCAAAAAGTTTTGGACCAAGGTGACGCTTCATGGGAGCTCTCATGGCCCGTGTAAGCCTCCATGAAGCGACTCTTGGCCACATGAGGAGTGTTTGGCCTTAAATGTGGAGTTTTAAACCAAGGCACACCTGGAACCCTCACAGTTCGTGTGACACCTCACGGATCATGTAGTGGACTTGACTTGAAATCCCACAAGTTTTGAAGCCAAGTAAAGTGACATAGCTAGAGATACAGTCCGTATGGAGGGGTACGGTCCATATACCCCTCCATATAGACTCTTTAGTGAGATTTTTCTAAGTAAGGAATCAGTGTCTCGGAACTTGATCATGAGAAGAGTTTTCTAAGGGAGGTGGTATGGGCCACCATATGGCCTGTGTCGCTTCATACGGCCCATGTGGCCTTCCGTGGGAGTGATTTCATTGAAAAGTTCTAAGAATGAGATTACCATTTTGGACCATCATCAAGCAAATATTATTCTAAGTGTTGGTTCATGAAAAGGTATACAGCTTGTGTGGTGTATCACGGACCGTATAGTCCTTGAAGCGAGAACATTCAATTTTTCAACTCGTTCCATTAATGGTATTTTCATAAATATGATTTATTCTAAGGGCCCTTTTGTGACTTCCTATGCTACCTAAGGTCTTCCTAATGACCTAAACTTTATTCCTATTATTCAAATTCATTCCTCATATTTGAGAATTCTCTCAAGTCTTTCTCAAAGAACTCTAGTGGGAATTAAGCTTGGGGATCAAGGAAGGACTCATTCTTCTTCAAATTTCTTCTTGAATCTTCTTCATTAGCTAAGGTATATAGGTTTGATTCTTGGTCCCTTTCAACCAAGAAGACCCAAACTCTTTCAAGTGATTTTCATGAGTTTTAGCTTAATTTAAATATGAGTTTTCAATATTATTATGTATTAAATTCTATTTATATATGGGCTATTGTTTAGTTATTGATTTTAAGTTGATTTAAGCCCAAATATGATGAAATGCATTGAAGTTATGAAGTTATGAAAGTGCTTGTCCCCTTTAAAGCTTGACTTGTGCATGGGTAATCTATGTTATTACTAAAATGTGAATTTTACTTATGTTTTTACTTGAATTTTATAATGTATTATTGATTTAAGTTTGAATCTCTATTACCCATGCTAATCTTACCTCATTCATGGCATATGTATACATTACTACGGCTTTTATGAAAATTATGAAGTGGGTTAAGCCCAATTATGTTTTTGTATATGATTTTGATAAGATATTGGTTAGACAAGAATGTGATCACATAAATATCTATGATTATGAATCTTTGAGCATTTTGGATGGTTGCACCATTTCGTATATGTGAATGAGCTACTCCTATGTATGACTATTATGATTATGAACTATGATTTGGCTTTTGAGCCCTACTATGAATGTATGAGAAAGATATTTGGCTTTTGAGCCTAAATGTGCATCGAAGGGATTTGAAATGATCATTGCCTCTTTGAAAGAACGTATATGCATAAGTATTCATGTGAGAGGTTTTGACTTAACACCGATGGATTGGGGTCGTTAGGGCTATGTCCAAGGGCCTTCTCTGTTGCCTTGAACTATGTGTCAAACATAGGTATATGTATATGAATATCCTATCTAAAATGGGGACACCCTTAATGAAGGTCAATACTCTGAAATGGGTCCGTAAGGAGAAGAATGATATGAAATATTGTGAAAATCCTATCCGAAATGGGGATGCCTGTAAGGAAGGTTGCTTCTTTGAAATAGGGATGCTTCTAAGGTGAAGTATGGTCTACCTTTGGCGAGTAGGCCACCTTTTTACCGGTGAGGAGATTTCATCAAAATTCCAAGTAATAGCTCGCTTGGTCTTACTCATGTCGGTTGAGGTCACATCTCCACTATATTTGAGCATTATTATATCTCATGCGTCACTGATTTCATGGCATATTATTATATACTCTTCTTTGGATAAATACTTCTTTTTATATTATGTGCCCGTGTCATCTAACATGGAATGTAGATTTGGTAAGTCATATACATTGCATGCCCACATACTTAGTATATTTGAACGTACTAACGTATACTTTTGCCTACATGATCTCACCATGTAGGACTGACGACTACGTTCATCCACCACAAGAAGTCTAGCTTGGATCCTGAGTTTTGTTTGTTGTGCTGAGTCCTATCTTCCAAGGACAGAACACTACCTATGGTATTTTATTTATGTGTTTACTTTGAGGGTAAGCCTAGGGTATGTCTTGGCCCACGTTCTATCTTATGATTAGAGGCATTGTTGGACATCTTGTAAACTTCTTTACATTTATGTGTTAAGTGTTGTTTTTGAAGATTATGTTTATGGATTTGGCTACCTATTAATTATCATTATGCAAATGGGTTATGAGCTTTATGATATGGCTATACAATATGATGTGAAAGATTCTAAGTCCTGAATTGCCTCCATAGAGTGAGTCATACTTACCTGGCCCTTAGTATTTATGTGCTATGTGCTTTGTGAATTCATGTTCCTCTCATTCCCTATATCCCCATAGTGTGAGTTTTATTCTCCCACCCTTTAGAATTATGTGTTTACTTTTCAATTACGCTTCTGAACTGATGATGTGACTATGGATACTTTGAGGCTTGTTTGGGGAATCTCGAGTCCCCATTCACTATGTCACTCCTAGGCCCTAGGTCCGAGTCATGACAATATTGGTATTACAACACCAGGTTTGTAAATGATCCTTGGAGTCCAACATGCCGCATCAAGTAGAGTCCTATTCATAGGTGTGAAGTGCACCATGCCTATGAGTGGGAGGCTATGATGATGTTCTAGGAATTATCTCACTTCTCCATGCCTTATATTGTGCTATGGATCATATGTTTGATTTCCTTGTCTTGATGGTGTCATTGCTCCATTATAGAAGATGCCTCGAAGAAGAGTTCCCCTACCAAGACCGGCCCTGGCTAATGAGGGTCAAGTACCTCAAGGGCCTATTAAAGAGCCTATCTCTAATGGTGAATTCCGTACGACCTATGATATGCTTTCCCAGGTGGTGACTTTTTAGACTAGGTAGGTCAATCTTCCTCGGGATCCCACCCTGGCTTCTAGGGTGAGAGATTTCACCCGAATGAATCCCTAGGAGTTCTTTGGGTCAAAGGATGACGAGGATACTCAAAACTTCATTCATGAACTTACTAAGGTGTTGACTGTCATGGAAGTCACTTCTGAGGAGAAAGCTGAGTTGGCTACTTATCAGTTGAAAGATGTAGCTCAAGTGTGGTACTCCCAATGGTCGATGGAGAGGGTTTGTGATAATGCCATTAATTAGGAAGAATTCAAGTTTGCCTTTCAAGATCGCTTTTTCCCACTTGAGCTTAGGGAGGCCAAGATGACTAAGTTTATCAACCTCAAACAGGGTGGTTTGAGTGTGAGGGACTATGCTCTCAAGTTCACTAAGCTCTCGAAGTATGCTCCTAGCTTATGGCTGACCCTTGTGCGAGAATGCACAAGTTCATTTATGGTGTCTCTGACTTGGTTGTGAAGGAATGTCATATGATATGCTAATTTGGGATATGGACATCTTCAAGCTCATGGTATATGCTAAATAGATTGAAGGATAAAAGCTCAAAGAGAAGAGGGTGCATGATCCTAAGAGGGCCCGTTATGATAGTGGGTTCTCCAACTCAAAGGATGGTGGTTATGGTCACTTCCAACAGGGCCAAGGTTCTAATGTTGGGGTTGCTAATGCTAGAGTGCCTCCTCCTAAGCCACCGAATGGTGGTGGGCCATGGTTTCCTCAGTGTGACAAGTGTGGGAAGCACCACACGGGTGCTTGTTAGAGGAATTTGAGTGTCTGCTTTGTCTGTGGTGACAGCAACCATAAAGTTGTTAATTGCCCTAAGAATGCTCAAAGAGGACAAGGTCAAGTAGCTCAAGGTGGGAAAGGCCAGGAAAGAGCTCCACAAGGTGCTGCCCCGAGAAGCAACAGGTTCTATACTCTTCATTCTCATAAGGAGATTGAACAGGCTCCAGATGTTGTGACTGTTACGTTAAAAGTCTTTGATCTTGATGCCTATTCTTTGCTTGACCTGGGTGCAAATTTGTCTTTTGTGACTCCTCTGTTGGTTGTTAAGTTTGGTCTGAGTCCCAAAATTTTAAGGGAGCCCTTTTCAATTTATACTCCCATGGGTGAATCTATTGTTGCTCATAGAGTTTATCGAGGTTGTCTTGTTTTTGTGTTGCGTAAAGTCATTCCGTGTAATCTAGTGGAACTTGGCATGTTTGATTTTGATGTGATTCGCGGGATGGATTGGTTGCATACATCATATGCCTTTATATAATGTAGAACCCAAAATGTCAAGTTCCAACTTCGGGATGAGCCCATTCTTGAATGGAAGGGTAGTAACTCCACTATTAAGGGTCGATTTATTTTCTACCATAAGGCCTAGAAGATGATCTCTATGGGGTGTATTTACGATATTGTGAGGGTCAAGGATGAGAAGTTCAAGCCACCTACTCTCAAATCGGTCCCGATGGTGAATGAATTTACGGATGTGTTCCCCGAAGACTTGCCTGGTATTCCTCCCAAAAGGGAAGTAGACTTTGGCATAGATCTTCTCCTGGATACTTAACCTATCTTTATTCCTTCTTATCATATGGCATCGACTGAATTGAAGAAGTTGAAGGATCAGTTGAAGGATTTGTGGAAAAAGGTTTCATTATGCCATCTCCTTGGGGTATTCTGGTGTTATTTGTAAGAAAGAAAGATGCATCTCTTCGGATGTGTGTTGATTATAGGCAATTGAATAAGGTAACCATCAAGATTAAGTATATGTTACCTAGAATCGATGACTTGTTTGATCAACTCCAAGGGACTACCCATTTCTCAAAGATTGACCATCATTTTGGTTATCATCAGTTAAAGGTTAGAGAATGTGACATTCCCAAGATGGCTTTTCGGACAAGGTATGGCCCCTTTGAATTTTTGGTAATGTCATTCAGTTTGACTAATGCTCCAACCGTGTTTATGGATCTTATGAATCGGGTGTTCAAGCCATTCCCCGATAGTTTTGTAGTTGTCTTCATTGATGATATTCTTGTTTAGTCTCGAAGTGAGCGGGAGCATATGGATCATTTGAGGTTGGTCCTCTAAACTTTGAGAGAGAAGAAGTTGTATGCTAAGTTTAGCAAATGTGAGTTTTTGTTGGGTGAGGTAGCTTTTCTTAGCCATGTGGTGTCCAACGATGGTATTAAGGTTGACCGAAGAAGAGTGAGGCCGTGAAGAATTTGCATAGACCATTGACTCTTTCGGATATTCTGAGTTTCTTTAGCTTGGCTGGATATTATAGAATGTTTGTTGAAGGGTTCTCATCTATCTCCGTTGACTAAGTTAACCCAAAAGAATAGTTTTCATACTTTGAAGGATCAGCTTACATCAGCTCCTATTTTGAGTTTACCTAATGATTTGGATGAGTTTGTGGTGTATTGTGATGCTTCTCAGATTGGGTTGGGATATTTACTTATGCAACATGGTAAGGTGATAACATATACATTAAGGCAATTGATGGTGCATGAGCGTAATTACCCAACTCATGATCTTAGGTTAGTAGCGGTAGTATTTGCTTTGAAAAATTGGAGACACTATTTGTATGGGGTGCATGTTAATGGTTTCACCAATCACAAGAGTTTGCAATATGTATTCACTTAAAGGGATCTTATCTTGAGGCAAAGGAGATAGTTGGAACTCCTAAAGGACTACGACACGAGTGAACAATATCATCTTGACAAGGCCAATGCTGTAGTTGATGCTCTTAGTAGGCTATCTATGGGAAGTATGGCTCATGTTGAGGGGGAGAAAAAGGAGTTTGCAAATGATGTTCACTGACTAGCTAGGTTGGGTGTTAGGTTGGCCGACTCTAATGATGGTGGTATTCCTGTTTGAAATAGGGCCGAATCTTCGGTGGTTGTTGATGTGAAAGCTAAGCAAGATTTAGATCCATCATTGGTTGTACTGAAGAAATTGGTTGTCAAAAAGAAAATAGAGGTATTCTCCCAAGAGAAAGATAGTGTGCTTCAGTATCAAGGTCTATTATGTTTTGCGAATATGGATGATCTTAGGAAGATGACCATGAGTAAAGCCCACAACTCTCATTATTCTATTAATTCAGGATCTACTAAGATGTATTGAGATTTGAGAGAGGTTTATTGGTGGCATGGTATAAAGAGGGATACAGCCAAATTTGTACCCGAATGCCCTAATTGTCAGTGAAGGTAGAGTACCAAAGGCCCGGTGGCTTGACTCAAGACATTGAGATTCCTACTTAGAAGTGGGAAGATGTGAACATGGATTTTGTGGTGGGTTTGCCTCGGACCTGAAGGCAAGTTGACTCTATTTGGGTTGTTGTTGACCGATGACTAAGTCAACTCATTTTCTACCAGTCAAAACTACTTTTGATGCCAAAGGTTATGCAAGATTGTACATCCAAGAGTTGGTAAGGTTGCATGGTGTGCATAGGTCTAACATATCGGATCATGGTACCTAATTTACTTCCCACTTTTGGAGATAGTTCCAAAGAGGATTTGGAACTAAGGTAAAGTTGAGCATTGCCTTTCATCCTCAAACCGATTGGTAAGCTGAGAGGATAATTCAAACCTTGGAGAATATGTTGAGGGCTTATGTGTTGGAGTTCAAAGGTAAATGGAATGACCACATTCCACTTATTGAGTTTGCTTATAATAATAGCTTTCATGCTAGCATTGATATACCACAATTTGAGGCCTTGTATGATAGGAGATGTAGGTCTCCGATGGGGTGATTTGATTTGGAGAGATGGCTTTAATTGGACCAAAATTTGGTGATGGAGCCTATGGAGAAGGTGAAGATTACAGAAAGGTCGAAGACAACCCAAAGTCGCGAAAGGTCCTATCCGGATGTTAGGAAGAGGGATCTTGAGTTTCAAGTTGGGGATTGGGTGTATGTAAAAGTCTCACCTATAAAGGGTGTTATGCATTTTGGCAAGAAGGGAAAGCTAAGTCCACAGTATGTAGGCCCTTATGAGATTATTGAGCGGATTGGGAATGTTGCTTATAGGTTGGAGTTGCCTCCAAATTTGAGTTCTATTCACCCAGTATTCCATGTATCTATGTTGAGAAAGTTGGTTCGTGATCCTAGTACTATTGTGTCTTTGGAAGGTGTTGAGGTTGAGGAGAACTTGTCTTACGAGGAAGTTCTAGTAAAGATCTTGGATAGGCAAGTGAAGAAGCTTCGTAACAAGGATGTGGCTTCGGTTAAGATACTTTGGAGAAATCAACATGTGGAGAGTGCTACATGGGAGGCAAAGTTGGACATGATGAAATGATATCCCCATCTTTTCCAATCTACTCAAGCCTAAGCTATTAGGTTCTTCCTTTCTCCAAGTGTTCCTAACTCTTTCACTCTTGAGTTTCATGACATCGAGTGCATACATGTTCACAAAAATTATTTCTATAATGTTTGAAATGAATTGAATACGTTTTAATATGAGTTTTAGTGACTTTATGTCTTTCAAGTAATGAAAATGCATTATCTCTTGTAATTGGAAGTTTCATGTTCTAAGTCAAGCCTTTCAAGCCTTGTTCTTACACATTTGATGATGAATGTTCCCAAGGGGATGATGTAAGGACCCAGACATTGTATGACCTCTTTGGAGCTTGAAAATTTCGATTTTGAAAAGTTTTGGACCAAGGTGATGCTCCATGGGAGCTCTCACGGTCCGTGTGAGGTCACATGCCCCGTGTGAGCCTCCACGAATCGACCCTTGGCCTCATGAGGAGTGCTTAGCCTCAAACGTGGAGTTTTAAACTAAGGCACACCACGCACGGACCCGTCACGGTCCGTGTGACACCTCACAGACCATGTAGTGGCCTTGGCTTGAAATCCCATAAGTTTTGGAGCCAAGAAAGTGACACAGCCAGTGGTATGGTCCGTGTGGAGGGGTACGGTCTGTATACCCCTCCGTATGAGCTCCGGAGTGAGATTTTTCTAAGTATGGAATCACCATCTCGGAACTTGGTCGTGAGAAGATTTTTCTAAGGGAGGTGGTACGGGCAACCATACAGCCTGTGTGGCCTTCCATGGGAGTGATTTCATTGAAAATTTTTGAGAATGGGATTACCATTTTGGACCTTCATCAAGCAAATATTTTTCTAAGTGTTGGTTCGTGGACAAGTATATGGTTCGTGTGGTGTGCCACTGACTGTATAGTCCTCCTTGAAGCGATGGCGTGCAACTTTTCAACTCGTTCATTAATGACATTTTCATATATATGGTTTATTCTAAGGGTCCTTTGTGACTTCCTATACTACCTAAGGACTTCCTAATGACCTAAACTTTATTCCTATTATTCAAATTATTCCTCACATTTGAAAATTCTCTCAAGTCTCTCTCAAAGAACTCTAGTGGGAATTAAGCTTGGGGATCAAGGAAGGACTTATTCTTCTTCAAATTTCTTCTTGAATCTTCTTCTTTAGCTAAGGTATGTGGGTTTTATTCTTGTTCCCTTTCAACCAATAAGACCCAAACTCTTTCAAGTGATTTTCATGAGTTTTAGCTTACTTTAAATATGGATTTTCAATATTATTATTTATTAAATTCAATTGATGTATGGGCGATGTTTATTTATTGATTTTAAATTGATTTAGGACCTAATATGATGAACAGCATTGAAGTTATGAAGTTATGAAAGTGTATGTCCCCCTTTAAAGCTTGACTTGTGCATGAGTAATCTATGTTATTACTAAAATATGAATTTTACTTATGTTTTTACTTGAATTTCATAATATATTTTTTATTTAAGTTTGAATCTCTATTACTCATGTTAATCTTTCCTCATTCATGGCATATGCATACATGACTACAACTTTTATGAAAATTATGAAGTATGTTAGGCCCAAATATATTAATATATATGATTTTGATAAGATATTGGTTATAACAAGAATGTGACCACACAAATGTCTATGAATATGGATCTTTGAGCATTTTGGGTGGTTGCACCATTTCGTATATGTGAATGAGCTACTCCTGTGCATGAGTATTATGATTATGAACTATGATTTGACTTTTGAGTCCTATTATGAATGTATGAGAAAGATGTTTGGCTATTGAGCCTAAATGTGCATTGAAGGGATTTGAAATGACTATTGCCTCTTTGAAAGCACGTATATGCATAAGTATTTATGTGGGATGTTTTGACTTAGCACGGATGGATTAGGGGCATTAGGGCAATCTCCAAGAGCCCTCTCCTTCTCCTTGAACTATGTGCCAAACATAGGTATATGTATATGAAAGTCATATCCGAAATGAGAATGTCCATAGGAAGGTCAATACTCTGAAGTGGGGATGCCCGTAAGGAGAAGAATGATATAAAATATTGTGAAAATTCTATCCAAAATGGGGATGCCCATAAGGAAGGTTGCTTCTCGAAGCTGGGGATGCCTGTAAGGTGAAGTATGGTTTACCTTTGGCAAGTAGACCACCTCTTTATTGGTAAGGGGATTTTATCGAGATTCCAAGTAATATCTTGCTTGGTCTTACTCATATCGGTTGAGGTCATATCCCCACTATATATAAGCATTATTACTTCTCATGCATCATTGATTGCATGGCATATTGTTATATACTCTTCTTTGGATATATACTTCTTTTATATATTATGTGCCCTTGTCATCTAACATTGAATATAGGTTTGGTAAATCATATGTATTGCATGCTCGCATACTTAGTACATTCAAATGTACTAATGCATACTTTTTCCTACATGATATCACCATGTAGGGATCGAGGACTACTTTCATCCACTGTACGACGTCTAGCTTGGATCTTGAGTTTTGCTTGTTGTGGTGAGTCCTATCTTCCAAGGCAAACAACCTATCCTCTACCTATGGTGTTTTATTTATGTATTTGCTTTGAGGGTGGGCCCGGGATATGTCTTGTCCCAATCCTATCGTATGATTAGAGGCATTGTTGGACATCTTATAAGCTCCTTTACATTTATGTGTTAAGTGTTGTTTTTGAAGATTATGTTTATGGATTTGGCTACCTATTGGTTATCATTAAGTGAATGGGTTATGAGCTTTATGATATGGCTATATGATATGATGTGAAAGATCTGAAGTTTCGAATTTCCTCCATAGAGTGATTCATACTTACCTGCCCCTTAGCATTTATGTGCTACGTGCTTTGTGAATTCATGTTCCTCACATTGCCTATAACATCCCCATAGAGTGAGTCATATTCTCCTGTCCGTTAGAATTTTGTGTTTACTTTTCAATTATGCTTCTGAACTGATGACGTGACTATGGATACTTTGAGGCTTGTTTGGGGACTCTCGGGTCCCCATTCGCCATGTCACTCATAGGCCCTAGGTCTGGGTCGTGACAAGCTCCAACAATTGTTGAAAGACAATCTGGTAGTGGCTCAAAATTGAATGCAGATGTATGCTTATCAAAATAGGTCAGAAAGAGAGTCTTTCATTGGTGATGAAGTCTTCTCAAAGCTCCAACCCTATAGACAATCACCTTTGGCCTTAAGAAGATGTCTCAAACTCAACTCAAAGTTTTATGGTCCATTCATTATTTAGAACGAATTGATAAGGTGACTCATCGACTTGCTCTACCACCAACCTCCAAAATACACCCTCTGTTTCATGTGTCATTGTTGAAGAAGAATATTGCCTCAAGACAGATAGATCTAGATCAAGATCTCCATTACGTCGTACGATATATCGATCCGTGCAAACTGAGTTGCCTACAACTAATCCTGAGGGTCAGTTCTTGGTTCAACCGGTGGCAATCCTAGCAAGACAAAGGGTGAAGAAAGGCAATGTACCTGTAGGCAAAGTGTTGGTTCAATGGTCTAATCTCGCACCAGAAGATGCTACCTGGGAGGATTATGCTGATTTAAAGTCGAGGTTTCCTTTTTTTAGTACCAATCCTTGAGGTCAAGGATTGTTTGATGGAAGGGGAGATGTTATGAGCTAGTTAGCTATCCAATAAACGAAGCCAATTAGAATTAACACATGGAGGGCCCCTGATTAATTCATCTTCTAATGAAGACCAATAGTGCAGATTGAGTGGACAAATTATCCTATAACTAATTTGGTGAAGCTATAGTGATGTGAACGAGTTTTTCCTGGTACCTTCTCTCTCTTCATGTTTCTTCGTTCAACTCTCTTCTTCCTTCTTTTTCTCTTCTCCTTCTCAACCTAATCTCTTCTTCTTCTTCTCTTCACAGGTTCTGCAGATTGGATCCTTCATATCTTAGTCTAGATTCATTATGTCCTCTTCTAATTGTAACTCTCTTCAGTTGGGTTATTAGTAAAGGTTGAAAATTGTCTCAAATTGTTTGTGTCTGTTCTTACTTGTGAGCAGTCCATTACAACTTGATATTTTACCTAGTCATTTCTGTTAACAGGTTTGAGCTTCTTAAAGAAAAGATAGGATTTTGCTTCAATAGTGGGCAAAGTTAGTAGAGAAGTAAGAAGAGGCCCATCCAACTGGTTAAAACTAAGATCAAGGACAGAGATCTTAGGAAACTGTGTGATAACTTTCAGGATAGATCCTATCAGGGTATTTCCTGAAAGGTTGAGGTGATACAAACGCAGAACTCAGGTATGTTTCCAGTCAAATGGTTTTGGCTGAGGTCAAGAAATTCAATATTGCCCCATTTCAGCATTCTAGTTAGATTACCTTTGAACTGATTTTTCGAGAGATCAAGCACTACAGGAGTTCCAGTCACGAAGGGAATTTCACCAGATAGAGCATTGGAGCATAAGTTAAGGGTGTGCAATGTTGTCGATGTTATCATACTTACTGAACCTGCAAAATGAAGAGATTATGGAAAACAACAGAAAAAAGTCATTGGCATATAGATAACTCTATTTACCAAATTCATGTATTTACCTGTGAGGTGGTTTCCACTTAAATCCAATTCAGTGAGAAGCAATGCATCTCCTTTCAAAAGATCATTAGGTATAAATCCGGAAAATTTGTTGTTAGCAAGTTTAAGCACTTGGAGATCATAAACAAAATCAAAACTAGGTAACTCCCCTGACAGCTGATTGTAACTCAAATCCAGGATCTTCAAGTTGCTAAATATCTGAGCTTCATTACCACTTACAAGTGAACCCTTCAGCTGATTATGGCTAAGATTTAAATACTTGACTGACTCAGATAAACCAAGCAGAAATTTCTGCTGCTGAGAAGTAGAATTCACTAGCAAATTTCGACTGAGTTGCAGTGGTAAGTAGCAACAATTCTGGATCCAAATTGCCATCAAGCATATTTCCGTGCAAGTCGAGCACTTGAAGATTTTCCATCAGCTCAAATCCTTTAGAAATTTCCTTTATAAATCCACTAACAGATAGATTAAGGTATACCAAACCAGTCAATTTCATCAAAGATGAAGGTAGAGGCCCGGAAAAAGAATTGCTACTCAAATCCAAAGATTGAATAGACATGAGCCTCGAAATAGTGTCCGCTACTGGGCCGGAGAAGTTATTACCAGCTAATGACAGATTTTTTAAGCTTCCTAGCTGTCCAACTTGTGGCGGTAATAGATTACAAGACAGATCTAGATACTGAAGGGTCTTGAAGCTACCAATGTTGCTGGGCATTTTCCCAGAGATTGAATTGTTTGCCATTGAGAGCTTAACGAGCATTGTGAGGTTAGCAAATATACTAAAATCCACATGAGCAACTAAACCCAAGTTGTCAAGGACAACTGCCGCAACATTACCATCATTACACATTATTCCGTTCCAAGATGAAGGGCATCCATTGAAATCAATGGACTCCTCATTCCAAGAATCAAGGAGAAACCCTATTGGATCATGCTCGACACCTTCCTTGAACTCGAGCAGAGACAATATGTCCTGGGAGGGAAGCTGAGCAATGACAGAGCCAAAACAAAGAAGAAAAATCATCAACAACTTCATCCTTACACCAGATGTGAGATTGAAGAGAGAAAGATAGCACATTTGTAAGCAATGTTTTAGCAAATGAAAGAGAAGATGGGTACTCTTAACTCATCATTTTCTTACTTACCAAAGATGAAGTCTCTTTCAAAGATTCACATTTCACAGGACGTAAATTCTTCTTTCTATTAAAGGTTGCTGCAGGCTGACACCTCAGATTTGCTTGCATATAATAGAGGAAATGCCATGGACCCAGAAAAAGTTTTGCCCTTTAGACGCTCACAAAAACCCAGAATGGTATTGGTAGTGACTGACACTCAACTTTTCTCTCTTTTACCCAATAAAATAGGTCCTGTGGAGTTCTAGTTTGGCTTTATATTAGCTTAACAAACACTAGCTATTTCAAATTAGTATTACCTTTTCTTCTCGTCTCATCATCTGTTATGCTACTTTTATTTATTACTCACATTACAAATTTTCCTTATTAACTTTTTAACCAACTGTTTTACACTTGAATTCTCGTGAGATTAGCTATATATTCTAAATATTAATTGAGTGTTTTCCTTGTAATTGATGGAATCTAAATTTGGGATTTCAGGGCCATTTAATTGGTAACAAGTTATTTTAGAATAACTAATTTTAAAATAAATTATTAGAAGATAAGTTATTTCATTATTGGATATCTTATCTAATACGTCTGACCAATTTTTTGTGTAATACTTTTGTGTTCTTTTCCTTCTTTTGAGATTAGCATAATTCTTATTTTAAGTAACTAGCAAAAGGAGGTTGTCAGACAAAAGTTGGGGGGAAAGACATGTTGTTGCTGAAAATGAAATGTGTGTTTAGCATAATTTTGTCAGTAGATATGGGAACTTTCACCCGCCTAAAAAGAATAGGGATCTTTTATTTGTGGGAATAAAAGGTAAGAATATCTCTAATTTATTGGGAATGGATTTACACTAATCTATTATTTAAAAATATCCTCTCTGTTTTTTATTTAAGAATGCCCCTTCTTCCACTAAAAATAATCTTAACTCAAATTAATTGAATTAATTTTTTTAATTAATCGGTTAATTTTTTTCTTTATTTTAAAAAATAAATTTTTATTTATTTAAAATACTTAATATTAGCTCGTTCCGTTGTTGACAAAAGCTTCTCATTTAATATTATTTTTTTCCTTTGACGGTTGTGGAAAAACATAGTTATTGATGATAACTAAAGAGGATATATTTGTATTGCCTCTAGATGCTGATGTTGTGATGCTCATGAGCAGGAAACAATAAGCACCTATTTCTAACTACACCTAGAGAAGAAGAACTAGAATACATAGATAAAAGAACTAAAGATAGAAAATATGTCTAAAATAGTTAATTTCTATGTACAAAAATGATATAATTATTATCCAAATAATATTATTATGCACCACAAAATAGTATTTTTTTTTTTTAATCATAATTCTTGTATAAATAGAATATGAATCAAACTACCTCGTGTTGCGCTTATATAGAGCTTAAAAATGCCCCTATAAATTATAAACGAAGTAACCTGCATGTGAGACTTTCATGTTATTTTTCATATATGGTATATAAAGTATCTATTGAGATTAATTATGTTAAAATAGTTAAATCTTATATGGAAAGGGTAAAATAAACTTTTAAATATATAAAATTAAGTAAAAATATACTTCATTAATAATTTGGTCAAAACATGCGTTTAACAGTAATATTTTGAGCCAAAAATCTCTTTATTAATATTTTTGGGGTTTAAAAATATTCTTATTGTTTTTTTTTTTTTTAGTCTTGCTAACTGAATGAAGCTCATGTTACAATAGTTCAAATATGAAACTTAAAAACTTAAAGATAATTTTAATATATTTTTGACTGTTAAACTCATAAATATATTATTTCGTTTATATACGCATTCTCTTTCTAAATAAAAATACTGTAATCCAGCATTAATTTTGATGTGAATAATAGGATGACAACTAATTACCGAATGCAATTTCTACCTTTCTAATGGGCCCCAAGGGAAGGGTTCCGATTGAGCTTTCATTAGCTGTTATCTTCTCAATAGCTATTGAAGTTAAGGCAAATCGAAACCCTTCTTTGCAAAAGTTCCACAGGAGCCATCATTTCCTCCATCAAAGCAAAACAAGTGTACTCTAAAAAAAAAATTATATATATAAGAAAAAGCTAAAGGGAAAAGAAAAGGAAAGAGGCGCAAAGAGATCTTTTAAAGATAATACAGCATAATCAAAAACTAATTGAAATTAGTGATTTCAAAAGAAAACATCATTGTTGACACCCAATTTTTATTCTCTACGGTGTCAATTTTTACCCAATTTTTAAATAATTATTTATTTTAAAAAAATAATTAATTTTTAATGGGCGCGTGCAGTTTTAATAAATAATTAATTTTTAACGGGCGCGTGCAGTAATATTAATTCCCCCCAACCGCCCTTTCTCCTCTTTCTTCCCCATTTTACATTTCCCAAACCCTCAACCCTAACCCCCCTCCGCCTCGCCTTCTTCTCCTCTCTTCTCCCCAAACCCCAAACCCTAATCCTCATTAATTCGTCCCCCTCGGCCGCCCCACGCATGCGCCCGTCCTTTCCCCTTCTTCTCCATTTCCCAAAACCATTTCCCTTCCCCACACCTCGCAATCTCCTCAAAATCCCCATTTTCCCGGCGTAGTCCCGTTCCCAAAACGTCCCCTTCTCAAAAATTAACGTTTCTTCCCAAAAAAGGGTCGTTGCATTGATGAAGAGGAGTTATTGAAAGACTCCTCTTCTATGATTTTAGGAAGAAAAAAAAACGGGTCACGGGAGAGAAAAAAAAAGAGACAGAAAGAAGAAACGGGATCGAAAATTGGAGAAAGGAAAAACAAAAATAGAAAGAAGAGAGACGAAGAATAGGGAAACAGAAACCACAGAAGAACGAAAACAAGAAAAACCAGAAAGGTATCGAACGAAAAACGGAGAGATAGAGAGTATAACAGAGAGAAACAGAGGCAGTGTGAGTTGGAATTCACCGGTGGCATTGAAGCT
>JAABOM020000049.1:5645796-5688759 GCA_011800125.2 Solanum clarkiae
CAATCACATAACGAATCTAGCAATACTAAAATCAATTAATTTAAAGAGAAAGGGTAAAATGATAAAAAATCTCATGTCAGGGGATGTTGTCGGAATCTTAAAATTAATACACAAAAATGTTCTCCATGTAATAAGGAGTTCATCAGTGAAAATGATTTCGAAAACGGAGCTCGGATAAGGGAAAAATCAACAATTTAAGTATGGAAATAAAAATCCGAGAAATCCCCAGTTTACACCATTAAAATACAAAAAGTAGACACTAAAATTATAAATTAATCAATGAAATTGGCAAGAAAATAGTTACCCAGTCACTTTGCCTTGTAAAATCTTGATACCTCTCTTGAAAATGAAGCTTAAAGAGTTCAATATGGTGACTTACAATAAAACCCATCATTTTAAACAAGTCACTATTTTAGGCATCACTAATGCTCGCGAATGCGAAGACCATAGAGGGGTTAACACTCCACAAACACGGGGATGAAGTTCACGAACGCGGAGACTCACTGCACTGTACTCGCTAATGCGGCTATGATACCCACAAAAGCGTAAGATAATGTACCCATATCTCTGTGAATGCGGTCTCTAACCCGCGAACGCAGAGAACAATGGGACTTGCACCAAATAATAGCTGCACTAGTAACACTCAGCACCAATAAAAATAGGAACTGGACCCTCGAAAATTTGGTTAGAACCTCGTGAACACAAACCAAACATAGGGCCCTACCAGAAACGACAGTTTAGACTCAATGGAACCGTCAGAATTTGAATTTGAAACCTTTGTGGCCTCGAACCCTAGAAGGATCGTTTGAACTAGTTTCAAACTTAAAAACTCAAAACATTCACGGAACCTCTAAAAATTAGGACGAAGGCTTTTCTAGCATTAGTTTCACCACCTGGAAGCACCGAAAGTGATGAAAATTTGATACAAGCTCCCGAACCCCGAATGTTGACCACAGTCAAACCTATGATCCAAAATAAATTGAAAATACAACTTTGGGCCTAAAATCTCCGTTTTAACTCCAAATTCAGTTCTGCTAGTTCTTCTAAATTAGATTCGGCATTTCAGAACTAATAAAATTGATGGAATCAAATTCTGACACTTGAAACTCAAAACGAACACAAAACTCAAAATTTTCAACTTTAAGCCTTTTAAAACTTTCTTTTGCAAAACTCTAACCTTTTACGATATTTTTAAAATTTGACTTTTGTGCTTATATAAAAATTACTCAAGGCGACATTCAGGAAGCATAAAATGGTAATTAGATCAATAATTTCATAAATGACCTTCGAGGTTATTACATCATCCACTACTTAAAACAATGTTCATCCTCGAACTTGAGATAAGGAACATACCTGTAGGCTCAAACAAGGTTATCAGACACGCATATCCGACTCTATCTCCCATGTAGCTCACTCTTGGGCCTATGGCTCTACTGGACCTTCACTGAAGTGACCTCCTTAGTTTTCAATTTCCTCACTTGCCTGTCCAAAATGGCTACCGGTTGCTTCTCATAAGTCAAATTAGGGCTCAACTCAATTGAATCCATAAAAATCACATGAGACTCGTCCGGAATATAATGTCGCAACATCAAAACATGGAATACAGGATGGACTGAAGACAGGTTGGGTGGTAAGCAAGTCTATAAGCCACCTCTCCCGCTCTATCCAGAATCTCAAAAGAACCAATGAACCTCGGACTAAGCTTTCTCTTCTTTCTGAATCTCATAACACCCTTCAAAGGTGAGACTTTTAACCAAACCATGTCACCAACCACAAACTCCAAAGGTCGAACTTGTCTATCATCATAGCTCTTCTGGTGACTTTGGGTTGTTAACAACCTACTCTGAATTAACCGCACTTGTTCAAGGTCATCTCTTAACATATCAACACCCATACTCACCACTGCTACTGTGTCAGACCAACCTATGGGAGATTTGCATCTTCGGCCATATAAAGCCTCAAAAGGAGCTATCTGAATGTTGGAATGATAATTGTTGTTGTTCATAAACTCTGCTAAGGCCAGATGTTGGTCCCATCTACCCCAAAATCAATAAAATAGGCTCGAAGCATATCCTTTTATACTTGAATGGTCCTCTCCAATACTTGAATGGTCCTCTCGGACTGGACATCAATCTGAGGGTGAAAAGTTGTACTCAAATCCAAATGAGTACCTAAGCCATGAAGTAAGGCCCTCCAAAAATGCAACGTAAACAACGAGCCTCGATCTGACACAATAGACATTGGGACCCCACGGAGTCTCACTATCTGACTAATATAAAGATGGGCCAGTCTCTCAGTTATATACTTCACTTTGGTCGGAATGAAGTAAGCGAACTTGGTCAGATGATCCACCACTACCCAAATGGAGTCAAAACCCCTGACAATAAGAGGTAAGCCAACGACGAAGTTCATGGGAATATGCTCCCACTCCCACTCAGGAAAGGGCATCCGCTGAAACTCTCTACCTGGTCTCAAGTTCTCACACTTGACTTGCTGACATGTTAAACACCTAGGTACAAACTCTGAAACATTCCTCTCCATACTAGGCCACTAATAATGTTGACTCAGATCATGGCACATATTCGCTGCCCCTGGATGAATGACATGAATGAAATACCTAGCGCAATGAGCCTCCTCAAGTATCACTCTGATCAAATCACCCACCTTGGGCATATAGATACGACTCCCAATCTTCTAAACACCCTCAGAATCAAGCACTACCTCTCTAGCTTCACTGCTAGTCATCTTATCCTGAATAATATACAACTTGTCATCCTCAATCTGCCTCTCACGATTCTAATCCATCAAAGAGGAGCAGGCCTTAATAATACCAAGCACTCCACACTGCTCTGAAATATGTATCCTCACTAACCCATTGGCCAATCTCTGAAAATCTCTTGCTAATGGTTGCTCCTCAACCTAGATAGTTCCTAAACTCCCTATGCTAGAAGCCTTCCGACACAATGCATTGCCCACCACATTGGCCTTCCCGGGGTGGTAGAGAATAGTCAAGTCATAATCTTTTAGAAGCTCAATTCACCTTTTTTATCTCAGATTTAGATTCCGCTCACTGAAGATATACTATAGGCTTAGATGATCAGTGAAGATCTCTCAATGGACTTCATACAAATAGTGGTGCCTTAACTTTAATACGAACACAATCGCAGCCAACTCCAAATCATGAGTCGGATAGTTCTTCTCATAGGCCTTCAATTGTCTAGAAGCATAAGCAATAACCTTTCCTTTCTGCATCAACACACCACCTAGCACCACTCCCGAAGTATCACAATAAACAGTGAAATCAACACCCTCCTCCAATAATGTCAGAATAGGAGTTGTAGTCAACAATAACTTGAGCTTTTGAAAGCTCCCTTCACACTTATCAGATCACTGAAGTACCACATTCTTCTGAGTAAGCCAAGTCAGTGGAACTACAATTGTGGAGAAACCCTGAACAAAACAACGATAATAACCAGCCATGCTCACGAAACTATGGCTCTTTGTAGTTGAGGTAGGCCTAGTCTAACCCCGAATGACCTCAATCTTTGCCAAGTCAACTCGAATACCCTCCTTGGACACCGCATGCCCAGAACTCACACTTGGAGCATTTTGTATACAAATTAATGCCTCACATGGTCCTTTTTAGTCTTGGAATAGACCAAGATATCATCGATTAACACAATCATGAACTAACCCAGATACGACGGAACACCCAATTCATCAACTCCATAAATGTTGAATAGACGTTAGTTAAACCAAAGAACATAACAAGAAACTAACAGTGGCCATAGCTGGTCCAGAAGACTTTATTGGGTATATCTAATGGTCAAATCTAAAGCTAATGATGCCCAATTAATCAAACAAGTCATTTATACAGGGAAGCGGGGTACTTGTTCTTGACAGACACTTTGTTTAACTGCCTATACCCAATTGATTCTGGAGCGGCTCCTTTAACTTCTTCAATTTAGTTGGAGCCATCCGATAAGGAGTGACAGAAATGGGGTTAGTGCCCGGCTCACAGTCAATAGCAAACTCAATGTTCTGATCAGGTCCCTCCTGGTGGATTAGTAGGAAACACATTCAGAAACTCACAAACCATCGAAATAGACTTCATAGAAGATGACTTAGTATCAGTATCACGAATAAAATCCAAATAAGTCAAACACCCTCGATCGATCAACTTTTGGGCCCGAATATAAGATATAACTTTACTAGGATAGGAACCTTTCGAACCAGTCCACCCAACACTTGGTCTACCTAGCATGGCTAAGGTAACGATCTTGATGTAAAAATTAAGAATAGAACGATACGGAGATAGCCAACCCATACCTAGAATAACATCAAAATCTACCATATCCAATATAATCAGATCTACGCAAGTCTCATAGCCTGCCAAAGTAACAAGATAGAGGGATCGGTACACCCGATTCACAACTAAGGACTCTTTTATCGAGGTCGAAACATGAATAGGCACAGACATGGAATTATAACACAACTCAAACCCCATGGAGAAATAAGTAGACATATATGAATAAGTACAGCCAAGATCAAATAACAGAGATGCAAGGCGATGGCAAACCGGAATAATACTTGGAAAGGCATAGCAATGGCCACCTCGACCTTCACTCATTGAAGTTGACCCTCTACCACCTGCAGAAGTGAAAGTATCGCCTGCTCCCCTACCACCGGTACATCCACCTTGATTGATCTGACCTCTACCCCAGCCCCTAGTTGTGCAGCTGAACCTATGGCTGGTGGTGTCAGATCTCAAATAGGTGTTGTGGAGTATGAGCGATGGGGGCCACAATGAGTCTGTCTAGGGCATTGGCAAATCATGTGATGAAGAGATCCACACCTAAAGCAGGATTTAAGGGTAGACCACTGTTGTGAAGGAGAAGGAGGGATGTTGTAACCTCCCCAACCCGTGGGCCTCTGTTGAGAACCAGATGAACTCTACCCAAAACTATAGGAATCACAGGAACCTCTTCCTATCTCTGAAGCTGGCAAGGTTGCATGAACCCTGCGATATTGAAAAGTAGTACTCATCAAACCATACCACTGCCCTTGATGAGGCACTTGAGTACTGCCACGATGTATGGACCCTTTTGAGGGCCCCAAACTCCTTCCTCTACATCAACTCTGCCTCCTTAGCGGCGCCAACCACTGACTGGAAGGAGGTTCCATCTCTAGATGCCAAGAATATAGACTATCGAATAGGATAAATCATCCCTCTCACAAATTGACGAACTCTCTCTGCCTCGATATGAAGTATAGCGGCGGCATGACGGGACAACCGGCAAAACTTTATCTTGTACTATGAAACAGTAATAGTGGCCTTCTTAAACTCTCAAACCTCAATCGGCTCTCCTCACAAACACTCCAAGGAACAAACCGATCACAGAATGCATCAAAACATGTCTCCCAAGTCATCTGAGGAGATCCAGTTGGAAGGGATCCTTTACAAGTCCTCCACCACTCCTTGGCTGGCCCACGAAGCTAGAGGGCAACATATCTCACACCATATGTCTCTGCTAGTCCCACGGTATTAGTAACTCTCTAAAAGTAGTCAGGAACTCATGAGCATCCTCAGTCTTCCCACCCTAAAGTTGAGGTGGGTCCATCATCCAAAGTCTCTCATACCTCCGCTGCTCATCATTAATAAAGGCAGCAACTGGTAGAATCTCATCAAGCAGAGCTTCTAGTGACTGCTAAACCTGAACCTGGGCCTCGAGGGCCTGTTGTTGATCCTGAGGCTGCACCCTTACTTGAGTCTTTGAAGCACCAAGAGTGTCAACTAGGCT
This sequence comes from Solanum clarkiae, assembly GCA_011800125.2. Classification (NCBI taxonomy): domain Eukaryota; kingdom Viridiplantae; phylum Streptophyta; class Magnoliopsida; order Solanales; family Solanaceae; genus Solanum; species Solanum clarkiae. The sequence continues at coordinate 5,651,598 of JAABOM020000049.1, forward strand.
ACCTGCCTGCGCCAAATTCTCCAACACACCCAAGACTCTCAAAAGTGTATCCTCAAGCAGTGGTGCTGTAACAAATTCATGTGGAACATGCTCCTATCTAGTCTCTATAGCTGGCTTGGGGGAGATACCTTGCTCGTAATCCCTCGCTGGTGTAGTTCCTCAGCTTCGTCCTCTAGCTCGTCCTCGAGCATGACCCCTACCCCTAGCTAGGGTTTCAATATCAACATCCAGGGCAGCCTCCCCTCATCCCATAGTAGCAGTATTTTTGGTCCTCGCCATCTAACAAAAGGACAGACGAACACTCAGCACTCATGCAAAATCCACGCACAAATTCATTAGAATGAAGCAAAAGATAATTTTCTATCAGTCTCCGTAGCCTCTCAAGAATAAGCAACGGACGTCCCCGTACCGATCCACAAGACTTCTCTCGACTGGGCTTGTACACATGTGAGACCTATGAACCTGGGGCTCTGGTACCAAATTGTCACGACTTGAAATTTGGGTGTGATTGCACTCACATAACCCACCAAGGTGAGTCAGCCCAAAACCCAAACCACTTAACAATACAGAATAAAGTGAAAGATAACAATCTAATAATATAGATAAGTAGAAGAAAACAAACTAAAATCATTCCTGAACTGGTGTCATATGTACAAGCCTCTAAGTACGGGATACTCAAATAAAGTACATGTCATGATGTCTAGTTCTCCAATAGAACAAAACATAATAGTAGAATCTGTGGAGGTCTCCTGAAGGAACAAGCAGTTAACTCTCAATAGATCTCATAGCTCGATCCAAAAGATATTCAGTAGATAGAAAGGTGGACCGGACTCACAACCTAAAAAAGTGTAGTAAGGGGTGAGCACCAAACAATAGGATACTCAGTGAAATGGAACTAACCTAAAGTAAAGCGACGAAGAACACAAGTAACTCCTTAAATCTCACCCAATATCTAGCGAACTACAACCCTGTACTCAGAAAAGTCCCAAGACAAGATAATATACAAGCCTCAATAACATAGATATACTTATCACCTGGCATAATGTCTCAATAATCATATCTAAATACATCTAACATTTACTTAGGTCAATAACACAATAAGTAGACAATTCCACATAATGGTAATGTATAAACAAGTATGATATGAAATGAAGTGAATGCCATGAGATGTCAATAATGTTATGATAATTGTAATGCATGTCTATCCTACGATACACATCCGCTGGCCAGATGACTGCCTCAGTCGGAACCCATGGGGGCCATACATGACCATGTATCTGTGAACATTGCTGGCAAAGACCTCGGCTAATGCTCATCCATCTGAAAAAGACCTCGGACCCATCCGAAAATGATCTCAGACCATCGGCATATTACCTCGTCTCAACCGGTAGAGACCTCGGCCACCAATTTACGTGTTAACTTACTCACATCATGGTCGTAGCAATTAAAAGTGTCAATGCAAAAATAATAATAAATGTAATGTTCATTATTATGATTATATCATAGTATCAACATCATAATGATCTCAATGCCTCAACATCATCAATAGCTTAGTATCATCAGTAGCTTAATAATAGCAATATCTCAATCTTGCTATAGTCTCAATGTATCAATCACATCATAATATAAGCACCATCGCACTATTAATATCGAATGATTCACAAGATCACATAGGTTACGTGAAATGCCCCTCATGTGCTTCGGAAAGCCCCATAATCGTAATTTCCATATATCTCAAATTTTGTGTGTGATTTCAAAAATCCAACTTCTTATTCTTGATCGGAGGGGGGGAGGGATTGAGTGGAAAATGAGTATAACCCAGATTTTAGAAGACCCATAGTAAAAAATAATTTTTGCTAATTTACGATTTCCAGTGGTTGTCCGTACCCTAGCCGCGACGCTCCAGGGGCATGGAGTACTTGGTTTTTCTTATTCGCCCAAGGGAATTTGGGTCATAGGCCCATGCCCATTTAAACGTGAAATCCCTCATACTTATTCAACTCTATATCACTCTAAATCTCTCAAAAATCTCTCCAAAACTTAACTAAATATCTCATTCCAATTCAAGGATTTCAAGCTTAATTCGGGACTCAAGAATTTGAACTGAGCTTCAATTTCCTTCAAGCTCATCTCTAGAAAACCCAAGTTTAAGGTATGTAGGTTTCATCCATTGGGTCCTTTCACCCATGAAGCCCAATCTTCTTTTTTATGAAAATTGCATGATTTCAAGTTGTATTACTTATAGGTATCTCTATTTATGAAATATGAGCATGAAATATGTTGGGGTTTTACAAAGTGTTGTTGATTATGCATGAATATCTATTTTAAGCTTATACTATGAGACTATCTTTGTCTATTGAGACTATGCATGATTTGAGCTATAAAAGCTATATACTCTGATGAATTTTGAGATGGATTTCATGATACCCAATTTGAGTTTTACTACAAAGTTGGTGGGTTGCTTTTGAAGTGATTTACTCATCTTGTCATACTCTTGAGTCTCATCATTTTGAACAAGTATCATATGCGCACCAAGTGTTCGATGAAATTCCATGATAATGATTCTCGAGTTAATTACATGATTTACAAGTCAAGTGACTTCATGATGATTAAGGGCTTCCAAGCATGTATTGAATTCATGAAAAGTATCTATGGTTTTACAAGTATCAAGTTAAGCCATATTCAAGATTTTTACCTCTTGTGAGCTATTCATGTTAAAGCAAGGGTTCATGTTTGATTATGATCTATTCTCATGTTCAAGTTAGGCTCACTAATAGAGGTCAATCATGTTCAAGAGCTACTCATGTTATGTTAACATATTTCTTACAAGTTATACTAGGTATGATTATTTCAAGTATTCCATGGGATTAGACTTAGCACCGATTGAGGCTTAAGATGGGGGCTCGACTCAAGGGTCCTTATATAAAGTCTTTAGTCTCTAAACTATGTGCCACCATAGGATTATGATTATTATCCTTGTTATACTAGTGGATCCATCTAGTTCATGTTATCATGTTTGGTTTTCCTTGGCAAGTAGACCACACCTAGCCGGGGGTTGTCATGCCTGTCCACCTGACCGAGGGGGTGTCATGCCTTGGATTCCAAGTTGTAGCTACTTGGTCTATGTCAGTTGAGATCTCCTCCCACACATGTATTATATACTATGCAAGTTGAATGATTTACAAGCATGTTTAAACTTCAAGCATTGATCATGCATGCCATATTGAGATTATACTTATCCATTGCCTATGATTATGCATTTTGACTATCTTGGCCTATGTCTTGTTGCATTGCATCCATCATACTTAGTACATTCAAAAGTACTAACATGTACTTTATGCCTACATGATATCACCATATAGGGACCAGAGCTCCATTTGATCATCCTCTTCCACGTGGCTAGTACAATCCTTTGAAGAAAGCATTGGTGAGTCCTCAACTCCGAGGACAATATCTACTCATTTCATGCTATCTTGAGACTCTTTTTTTATGTTGACACTTGTTATTATGAGGGTGAGCTCAGGGAGTGTCTTGCCCTCCCCCCTCCCCCCCTCTATTCTAAATGTAGAGGTGTTGTTGGATATTATGTGTTTATGCTTTCAAGTTTGACTCTTCTTATGTTGCTATATTTATGAAAGACCTCCCTTAGTCTAGTTTTGCTTTTATCAAATGAATCTTGTTTATGTCTATTTTACTTCCGCAACCAAGGATGTGTGCATGTTATGATCAAGAGGCTTGTTTGGCCTGTCTTCATATTTTTCATTCGTTGTTTCACATCTAGGCCCTAGGCTTGGGTCGTGACATTATGGAACCACAATTAATTGATAACTCAATATATATCACTATATGAGTGACTATGCAATCTGGAAAGTCATGATCAGGCCTACAATGATACAATTCTACCCCCAAAGTACTCAATTCTATTCACGTAGGAGCATACAAGGTTCATTCATGCTTAACAAAAGGTTAGAAGTTCACCTGCCTCAAGTAAGGTTTCGAATCAAGTCGAAATCTCCACTTTCCCCCTTCTACAGTACTCTAAATCGCCACAATCTATTCAAATATGGCATTACAATCACATAGTGAATCTAATGACCCTAAAATCAATTAATTAGGAGAAAAAGGGTAAAATGATCAAAAATCTAATCCCGGAGAACATTGTAGAAATCATAAAATTAATGCACAAAAATGTTCTCCATGTAATTTGGTGTTTATCAGTAAATATAATTTCGAAAACGGAGCTAAAATGAGGGAAATATCAACAATTTAAGTTTGGAAAATCAAAATCCGAGAAATGCCTAATTTACAATATTAAAGTCTCAAAATTAGAAGTTAAAATTACAAATTAATCAATGTAAATTGATAAAATAGGTTAGAAAATAGTTACCCAGTCACTTTTCCTTGTAAAATCTTGATGTCTCTCTTGAAAATAAAGTTTGAAGAGTTGAAAATGGTGATTTAAAATAAAACCAGTCATTTTAGACAATTCAATGTAAGCATCACTAATGCTCTGCAAACGCGGACACCTGAGAGGGATTAACCCTCTACGAACGCAGGGATGAAGTCTGCAAACACAGAGACTCATTGCACTATACTCCGCGAATGCGGCAGTGAGACTCGCGAGTGCGGAAGATAATGTACTCATATCTTTGCGAACACGGTCTCCAACCCGCGAACGTAGAGAACAATGGATTTGCACTTGATAATAGCTGCACCAGCAACACTCGACACCAATAAAAACATGAACTAGACCCTCGTAAATTTGTTTGGAACCCAGTGAACACAAAATAAACATAGAGCCCTACTAGAAACGACGATCCGGACTCAATGGAACTGTCAGAATCATAATTCGGAACTTCTGTGGCCCCAAACCAGAGAAGGGCCGTTTAAACTAGTTTCGGACTTAAAAATTTAAAATATTCACAGGACCTCTAAAAATTAGGATGAAAGCACTTCTAGTGTTAGTTTCACCACCCGAAAGCAGTGGAACTGGCGAAAATTCGATTCGAACTCCCAAACCCGAATATTGGCCAAAGTCAAACCTATGATCCAAAATAAACTCAAAATGCAATTTTGGCCATAAATCTCTGTTTTAACTTCAAATTCAGTTTTGCAAGTTCTCCTAGACTAGATTCGGCATTTCAAAACTTATGAAATCGACGAAATCGAATTTCGGCACTGAAAACTCAAAATGACCACAAAACTCAAAATTTTAAACTTTAAGCCTTTTAAAACTCTTTCTTTTGCAAAACTCCAACTTTTACGATATTTTCAAAATACAACTTTTGGGCATATCCAAAAATAGGCAACTTTCAGGAACGGCAAAATAGTAACTAGATCAATAATTTTAGAAATGACCTTCGAGGTTATTACAGAGGCATTGTGACATTTCTTGACCATGGACAGGTGACAAGGTTGTGAGACACTTGGTATATGGCTTGATGACTTCTATGCATTGTGATCATATCTCTCATTGTATTGTATCATTGGTGATCATGAAGGTCGTATCTTATAAATATGTATATTTTATCATGCACTAACCTTTTGGATACAAGTATAGGATTCTTCATTATTACATACTTTTTTCGATTTCTTTTACCCAATCGGTTGAACCTACTGGGTACATTTTGGTGTACTCACCCCTACTTTGTTTTCTCCCTGCAGATCGAGCATAGGGACCCGTATAAGGTAGTTTGATCCATTCTAGCTAGTTTATTCTTCTTCTTTCTAGATCTTAGCGGTGACGCTCCGACTTTAAGTCGCCGTGGATCTTTGAGATTTTCTTATGTTGTTTCTTTTTCAGGCAATGTATCAGATTTTATGAGATAGTCTTATATTTTCATTCTAAGACAGTTGTATTCACTCTTTGGTACCATTTTAGATGCTTTTGTATTCATGACTCCAGGTTTTGGGGATTTCTTGTGATATATTGTGATGGTTTCCACTTTATCTTATCTTTCTTTAGTTGCAATCCGATTTTGGATCACGACAGTTTGTTTCAATTCTCGAAATTTGTGTCTTGCCTTGTATAAGACATTATTTAGGAAAAATTGTCGCTTAAACTCAACCTTGAATTGATCGCACGTGCTAATTGTGCATAAACCTCTCTCAGCATCAATCCATTTTCATTTACATAGCATGGCAATCTCTAACAAGTATAACATGGTAGTATTTATCTAGCATTGACTCCCTTACATTTCCATGTTGAAAATAGTTCTCTAAGTGGATATTTGAATTGGCTTATTTTAAGCGAATTTTGGCTTTCAAGTTATTCTTTAGTTTTGAAAGTGATTGAGAACAACAAAAAGTGTTTTTTAGGCTAAAAAAGTAAAGCAAAAACTGAAAAGTCAAAAGTTGGGTGTTCCCAATTTATGGCTTTTGATTTTTAGCTTATAAGTTACTTTTAAGAAACCAATCCAAACCCCTCCCCCCCCCCCCCCACACGCCAAAGGAAGTTCTCTACTTCTTGTGCATCACAAACTCCTTTGAACACTGATAGGTTAGGATATTCAATCTTTGCTTCCCTTGTTACGACAACATTCCTGGCATTCTCAGTCATACCAGCATCATCCTACTCTTCGAATACCTCTATCTTTGCCTTTGTGGCATTGATAGTGCTCAATGTTTCCATAAGTCTAACACTCTAAGGTAGCGACGATTTGTCTTATCTCTATCTCCATCAATCTACGTCCATCATAGTCATTTCAGATGATCTCAATCTCCTCAAGAGTATGTCCCTCAAGATCGCTTAAAGTGCTCTCTACCTTCCTCAAGTGTTGGCCAAATATCTCAACTACAACCATACCCACTCTCTTCCGAGCGAGACATCCTCGAGCAAGGCCTCCACATCATTCTTGCTCATTTTAGCAATAAAAGGTTATTAGGATGTAAGCCCCTTGTTTGGTTCAATCTTAAGTGACACCTCTTAGTTTTTGTTGGTGACATTCCTCTTTTTGTTTTAGCCTTTTTGCCGAGAACATCCTAAATGTCATTGGCTTGGGTGATAGTAGCGTAAATTTCAGTGTCATTTGCTAATGCCTTGGTTACAAGCTGGTTTTGATACCATATTTGTCATGTCCTTAGCCTTTTACTAAGCACACGTATGGCATTCAACAATTTGCTCACGTTGGCCGTCAACAATTTGCTCATGTTCTTGCTCTTCAAGCTCACAATCTTACTATGCCTAGTCAGCTTAAGACTTTAAGATTCACTAAAAGAATAGCAAGGAGAACACAAGAGAATTAATTAGAAAAATGTTCTGTAGAGAACTTTAATTGATTTTTTTACTTAATGATTTTTCAAATGGATGCCTCTCAAATACTGCTTATGTAGGAACTAATATGTAAATAATAATTGTAACAAGTACCGCCACATTTACAAATAAATCTCTTCTCTGGGATACTCTAATATTCTAAGAACTTTCTAGATAAATCGATAATATTGTAGGATCTACTAAAGAAAATTCCCTCATTACTCTAAGGGGTCGTTTGGTACAAAAATGAATAACGCAGGGATTAGTAATGCAGGGATTAGTAATGCACGGATTAGTAATACAAGGATTATCTTTTATTAAGTGTTTGGTTCATTGTTTCCCATCTAATCTTGTGTTGGGCTTAAAACTCCACAAAAAGCTTCTTTCCAATTATACCCTTGAATTATTATGAAATTTTCTATTTCATGTAATTAGATCAAAATAGATTATTTTTTCGTGGCCTCTAACTAGTTGGGAGAACAATAATTTTGTTATCACATTTGTTATTTTCTCACTTGAATTATTTGAGAATAAATAATTGTAATCCTAATAAATTCATCACTAATTAAATGCCAATTTTTAATTTAATAAAGATAGATCATCTATTGTTAAAATTGAAAAGATGGTAAATAATTGAAAAATAAACAAATCTATATTTACACATAAATATTTGTAATTTTTATATCTTACAAGGTCATTCAACTTCGAAAATATATCTAATATCATTAGACTATATTTTGTATCAATAAAATTACTCAACTAAATTAATTATAAAAAAAATCACATGGCAAAAATATTTTTATTTATTATGTAAATATGAAACCACAAATAAATAAAATTTAAAAATTTGACATAATAAACTTATTTGCTTTTATATTATGAAAATGTGACCCGCAAATAAATAAATTTTATAAGATAATTTATTTAAATAAATTTACTAACATAAAACTACAAATATAAAACAAAAATTAAGAAAATAAAAAAAATTGTAAAAAAATTTGAAGAATATTTTTATCTTTATATATAATCTCATGATATTAAATCCAAAGTATTAAATGAAAGATATTAGTTCATACCATATATGAAGTATTAATTAATACACGAATTAACTAATATATGGGTCTGAAGTTCTAACAAACATAATATTAATTAATATTTATAAATAATCCATGAATTATTTCTACTAATACCTCCTACCAAATGGCTCCTGAAGTAGTCTTTATCCCTACGAAAGCTTCCACATAGACAACTTTATACCATGTGGCACCTATGCAGCATGAAGACATAGGTCACGCACAATCCGACATCATTTCTGGTTATTCATATACAGGTTGAGGTCCCTGCCAATCTTGACACCATAAGGGTGACATTGCTTTTTTTTTTATATATATATGAAAGAAACTCAAATTTCTAACACGTATATCTTGTGAGACTCAAATTTGTTTCCAATTCTCCAGAATGTTTCTTTACTACATCACATCAAATGAAAATGCCAGCCAAAAATTTATAAATTGGATTTGGCATCAGCCTCACTGAAAGGAAGTAAAGAGTATGAAAACAGAAGATTAAAATGACTCGAATGTCCAACAAGCTACAAATGCAAAAGACATAGGAAACATATCATAAATTTTGCAGAAATCTCCCATAAAAGATGACACTTCCTCTGCAAATTTAGACCTAATTATAAGGCAAAACTATATCATCTTTCAACTCGCCAATGAGTCAATGCAGCTTCGTAAGTTTCGTGCAGATCCACCATCTCACTTCTTCCCACCCCCAGAAACATTGAACTTGAAAAATATAATATCACCATCTTGGACCACATAGGTCTTACCCTCCTGCTTATACTTCCCAGCGGCCTGTGGAAGAGCAGATTCACCTTAGACAATTTTCAGAGGTCATCTATAAAAGAGAACTCCAGCATTGTGAGCAAGCCAGGTCACGTATAGGAAAAATTATGTCTCATTGCAACCTATGCTAATTTTGGCTTAAGAATTATTAGAGAATTTAACACATCAACTGTCAATAGTAATTACGAAATTGAATTATTTTAGTCATTTCATGCGTTACTTATGCAGTTGATTTCCTAGCATATAGCATTTCACATCACCGAGATATGTTCTCATTTTATGAAGTCCATCACGAAGTATCTCTTCATCAGAAGCAACATTAGCATTTAAGAAACCAAAGAAGGCTTTTGAATCTAGTGGTCTTAAATTAAAAGGATATGTCAAATGTACTAAAATGCTCTTTAATCTTGTAGTCTTAAACATGCTATGTAGAAAGTTGGAATTCAAATGTTACTAAAAAGGAAAGGAAATCCTTTTTAAAGGGACTAAAAAGGAAAGTAGGACAAACAAATTGAAATGGAGGAAGTACATATAAAGTGTAAGCTTAGAATAAGAATTTGCAGTAGAACAAAGATAGAGATGGAGGGTGACATATCCTATTGCCTAACAATAAAAAGTTGTCTTGGCCCAGAAAGGCAAAGAGTGGATACACGTGTCTGTCTGATAAAATATATACTTGGAGGGCACAACCACAAATGAAGAAAACAGAATATATAGATATAACCAGACTTATTATTTATTTATGATTTGAATTTTACTTTCTCTATATTTTGTTCTATTGCTTAAGCTTGTCTTTGTTGTTTGATAACAAGATGTGCTGAATACAGTACTATACATTATATGTACACACACACATATATATATAATATGAAAAAAACAATATATAGATATAAGCTGTACTGGTGCGGGAGTTGAGTGTAACAAACTTCTTTTCGCTGTTTGCTTCAACCATATTGTTTTCCCCAAAAACAAGCTGTGCAGAAATCAAGCACATACTATTTTTTCCAGTATACTGATCATGCAATTTGATTCATGAAGTAATACGTATCATTAAATTCCCAATGATAACTTGATAAAAGTACCTTTACAGCCACCTCATAACTTAGTAAGAGTTAATAAGAGTACCTTTACAGCCGCCTCACTACCAAGTTCCTTTAGATCATCAAATTTCATCACCTGAAGACACCAATACACAAATCAGAACTTGCACACGCTAGTATTGGTGTCTGGAGAAAAGACAAATGGCAGCTAAAAATAAAAGCAGTCATAAATGAAAAGCACTTCACTTTTTGAAATGAGAATCATATGGTCAAGCAGAATAAGATACTTTCAGCTTTAGCATCCAATTCATAAAATTCCACCTCTTGGGGCAACTCCAAATCCCAAAAATCTACATTGAGTTATTAAAAAATTCAAAGGTTCAGCCGAAGACATAGATCATCTCCTTTTGCATTGCGAAGTTGCTAATCGGTCATGGAGGGTGACCATCAATTTGTTTGGGACGCAATGAGTGATGCTGGGACATTAAAGGAGGCTTCGCAAAGATGACTAAGAGAAGGGGAACGGGAAGTCCAAGGGCATGCAGTATTGCCCCTTTAGCAATCATGTGGGTTATTTGGAAAGAGAGAAACAGGAGGGGCTCTGAAGATTATGTAAAACTGAAATGTAGCTTTTAGTGTCTAGTTTCCATTAGGTGTATTCAAGAGTCCCCTATTTATATAGAGGATTGGATCTCTTTAGTTGAGAATCATATTTGGGTATAGGTTCTCTTCAAAAGGCTCATATACGGGGTTTTCCCCAATTGTTAATAAAATTAATTACCTTATCAATGAAAAAAACTAAAAATTCAAGAATCAAACTTCTGTACAACAAAGAAATGGCTTCCTGGAAAAGTAGCTAGGAAATGGCTCAGGAGTTTCTGATTCAATTATTCAATTCAAGGGTGTGAAACCACCACCCATACTGGCGATTCAATTAAAATAACAAACTGAGAGTTTTTGGAACTAATTTTAAGAATCCTGAACATGAGTAGGCAAAAGGAAAAAGAAAGCACAAAATGACCTCAGCACAGATGAACCCTCTCTCAAAATCTGTATGAATTGTTCCAGCGGCTTGAGGAGCCTTCATCAGCCTGCGGATTTGCCAGCATTTGACCTGTATTTTAAGAGAAAAACCAGCTATGAGGCCTTATAACCATCAATAATGGTGACTTAAATTTGCTGTTTTAGGGGATGGGATGATTTTTAGGGGGACAAAGAGTGAAGACCAAGCTATAACAAGCAGAAGGGCGTTCCCCAGTTTTTGCTTTTTTCCTTCCAATATTCTGATATAACATGATGAAGTTGTAGAACTGAATCTCTACAACAGATGATCGTATTATATAATTCTTGCGAACCAGGTCAGTGCATTAAAACTAGCATAAACATGAAAATCATGGGCAGAAAGGATTATTCCCTCCAGCAAATCCATATGGCACTCATTCCATTTTGGAACATCTCAAAAGGTTGGGCATCATGCCATTTCTATAAAATTTCACTACTTTCCAGAATTCAAATCATAAAGCAATTCAACCTTTAAACTTTCATGTGATGTTTTTTCTATTAAACTAAATTTTTCAGCCATGACTTTAACATTTGTTCCATTATCACGACTATAATATACAAGTCAAATAACAACTATAACAACATATCTAGTGAGATCCCACTACTTTGTAACATCTTAAATTTCATGTCCAGTCACATGAAATCATATAAATTAGAATGGGGGAATAAATTATCTATGTAACATCAAACTCAACACCAAATAAGACAAGGAATGGGACAGAACGGAAGAGGAAGAATTTGAAATACCTCATCTGGCCCTGCTGTGAAGAAATAAATAAGATTAATGGCTGAAAATCCGGTCTTTATGATTTTTGGGAGGCAACTGTAGCATGATAAATCAAGATCAGCAGTATGAAGCGACAAAAATGATGCTTTCCATTTTAAAAATAGACCTAAATTTCACAGCAAAATATAATGTACTTCTCAGAAGATTAATTAAGCTTAACAAATGAAATGGTATCAATTGCCCTAATCTATAAAAATAGTTACCAGATTGGCCCAAAAAGAATGCCACCGTAAAAGTAGCTTAAACTGCAGAACCAAGTATCCTGTTCTTGTAGACTTTACCCATCAATGTAGTCCAATGCCATAATAATTTACATATAGCACCATTCATCAGACATGCTTCCAATCCAAGAATTTAAGGTACTACTGATCACCAGAGCTGCTGATTAGATTATTTGAGACCAATATTTGGAATGCTAAATCCAACCATGTTTATGATTTATATAATTAATTTGTCCTTCAAATGCAAAAGCAGTTAAGTTTTACACGCAACATCAAGTTCCTTGATGATACATGTCTTAAGATAGATCATGTTGGATTTCAGAGCACATAGGGAATAAAGATGGGATGCATTCCCACTTTGAGGATTGAAATTTTATGCTATGGTAGTATAAACAGTAAAGAAAGACACTGAATTAGCAAGGCCTAATGTTATCTAAAACTGTTTAAATTGCCTAAGGCACAATAAGCACCGACCACCCATGTATCTAAAATATAAGGTAGCTATAAGCCTCGACAACAAAGAAGGCTTTACACAAAATATACTTTGACAAGTAACATATGTTACTCAGACTGTCCAAAGGCACCAAGTCAACACGACATAATTATATTACCCAAGCAGATGGAGCTACAAAATGAACACACAAGCCAAGAGCCACTAAGAACCAACGCACTCATGTACGGCAGTGCCACAGTAGCACAATGCATGCAGGGTAGTGTTGCATATAAGCACGAGGGTCTTGGCATGAAGAGGGGAATCGGAGCATCGATCAGCACTATTGTCTAAACAAAAAAATAGCCAAAGAGATGCCAATGGAACTTCAACAGTTGAGCAACAAGAGCATGCTATACCATCGACATAGGAGCAGAGGGAAGTAAGGTCTCATTGAAAACTAGAGTATCCTAGAGGCACCCAGAACTGGGGGACGGACATTCTAGAAAACAGACCAATGTCATGTCCCATCAGACATGGCACCTTCATTAATACACTCTAAGGCCTCAGGAATATTCCTGGGGTCTATAAGCAGGAGCAGATCACAGCATTTACAAACAATGAGGAAGTCAATCCGACAAGTGATAGCATCCTATAAACAAGTTTGAGCGTCATCCTATAACCAAGTTTGAGTGTCAAAGTATGTTGCGTGTCTTGTCTTATACTAAACAGTAGTTCACCAATACATAGTTGTTTTCCACATTCCAGAGTTTTACTTTTTGTACCTTCACGTAGAGAATCAAACGAATGGTCACACTTAGAAGTAAAGGTCGGAGAAATCTCGATGTTGTATGTGGTGCTAATGAGTCTAGTGTCACGGACTTAGAACTCTTGCTAAGACTCCATTACGGCACTTGTCAATTTGCTAACGACTCATTCACGATCTTGCAAATACAAGTAAGCCTTTCGAACATGATTGCTAAGGAAACACTAGATTAGGAAGACAAGAGAGAGTTTTGTAAGAAAGAGGCTTCTATTGCTTGGAGAATGCTAACAATTTCTGGATGGTTTGCAAATGGAATGACCCCCTCTATTTATACTACCTACTTGGGGTCAAAGTGTAATTAATATTTACATTACAAGTCCCACTATATTTACACTTTAGTCCCTCTCAAGAATTCTCCACACAAGTCCAAAGAAAGCTAAAGACTACAAGACTAATCTACAAGGATCCAGAGTCTTCCATAAACCACTCAAAGGCTCTAGATTCTTCTCCCTTATTCAAGATCAAGTGGCGGGTCATGATACTAGGAGTCCGAGATTGGGAAAAACTTAGACCTGTTTTTCTACTAGATCTGTAACAAATTTCTACACAACTTTTTTTATTAGAGACGACATTGCACATTTTACATAACAAAAATTTATACCCACCTATACCTATTTTTATTTTTTTCTGGTTAAATAAGTTCAAAAGGATTTTGCTAATCTCTTAATTTTCTGAACTATTAATAAGGATTTTATTTATCATAGAGGAGCACAAAGAAAACGGCATTTTCCAGAAAAGTTACAAATGAGTCTCCAAAAGTTCCTGAAGAGCATTCAGGGACTAGAAAAAAAGTTAGTATATATTACAAAAGTTTTTACTCCAGTCCAAAAGGCTAATCGATAAAAAATTTATATGCGAGTATGAGCATTGAGATCAGTTACTTTATGAAAAAAAAATTTTAAATGTGTGCACCAGAGCTTTGTTGCATCCAAAACATCTGCTACTCCTTTCCATACTACCCAGAGAAAGCATGCGGAGATAGTGTTCCAACTACCTTTGTGTATGTAAAATACAATTTTTCTTACAGTGGCAGAAAACTAAAGAAAAATACGAAACCGGAACGGCACCGGCTTCAGCCTTGAGGAATGCACCCTATTCTGACGTACGCCCTCAAAAGACAGGTCACATAAAAGATTGAAACCTCAGACCTAGGTCCTCAAAAAGGAAGGTCATATAAAAGATTGACATCCCATGTAATAAGGGAGGAAAAAAGTGAAGATGAGTTAGAAATATAAACAATAAGGAAAAGCCTTTACTCTTCTAGTTTCCCCGCTCTCTAGTGGGTGTGAGAGGGGAACAGCAATTGCTAAATAATCATCTGTTGTGAAATCTCATAAAACTCCAAAATTTTTTTAGAATAAAAGTATCTGATTATTAGAGACCTTTTCACTTCAAACTAACCTTTGTAACTTGTTCTCTTCACAGTATTTTGCTGCCTCATCTGGTGGCATATCAGCAAGGTTTCTCTCCACAGCAGCACTGAAAGGAATAATTGTTTCACCACCATGCTCCTGCACCCTGAAAATTTGTGGAGTAATTTTTATACTAGCAAAGAGTTGACAATATTCAGAACAATAACTTAAGGCTGTAATCTAAGTGAAAAATAAAAGAGATCATGACATAGCACCATCATAACTCCAGGAAAAACCATTTAAGTGGTGGCATGAAGTCCATCATCAGGACAAAAACTCTTGTGAACTGCAGTGAAGTGCTAAATTTTACTTTGAATTCATAACCACAACATGTCATAAACAGTGAAAGAAAGCTAGAGGACTGAATCTAGCCCAATAAGAAGGAAAAGATTCATGCAAACAAGAAGAAACAAACATTATAGGGTAATCATATAACCAAAGTAGTATAATTCACCAGAATGCATCAATATCGTGAATTGCAATGACCGTATGTGGACCACAATGCAGGTTATAAAATCTAGCTTACCCTATTTAGTTTCAGAATATTGAATTTCTGAATTGAAAGGCAAAGCAATTTCATCTTTAACTCTTAACGAGTGACAAAATAAGAGACCAAAAACTAGACTCCACGGTTCCTTAAAATTTCATGATGGGGTACCATCCATGAGTGAGGAGGGATTTCTCTCCAATATCTTGCTAGCTTCAGAGTAATGATTTCAAGATTAGTAGTTAGCTGAAGTATGATATCATATATTTTATTCATGAGGGAGCACATTTTTGCATGTCTGACCCATTCTGTTGCCCACACGTATCATTGCTGTGCAGAAGACAATGTAGAACACAAGAGTACAGAAAGAATGATGTGATGTAACCGAAGTTCTTTTTATGATCAATATCGCAACCAACATTATACTGGCAATGGAGTGCTATATATTGCAGTATATTGATTCGTTTTTAGAATTCAAAACAATCTCATTATCAAACACAAACAACAGTTTCTCTTCTGATCAAAAATCAAATGACACAGATCCCTAAAAATATAGCTTTTCTTTCTAAGTGTGAGAAGAGCAATATAAACATTATACGACTGTTAAGAGAGATGAATCATACCATGCATGAATCTTGGGTAGAAACTTGTTCTTTTTCCTTTGATAGTCTTTCTCATTCATGTTAACCTGTCAATGATCCGTTACATCCAATCATCAGTAGGCACAATGCAATATTCTGATTATATTGCTAATCCTAATCATGTTGCTGCCTTGCTGGAAATAGAAGAAACATCATAACATCACAAGAAACTACCCAAAAACTATGTGAACAATGTGACAAGATACAGGCAATAATCCTAGTACAGCATACATTGAAAAACTACATTGTTGTCATAACATAAACAGATTTCGCACATAGACAAGATAAAGAGAATTTAAAAACAATAAACTCACCAAGTAAACGACAGGTTTTGCAGTAAGCAGCTGGAAAGTATTCAAAAAATCAATATCTACAGCTTTCCACTCCCCCAGACGAACATCTTTGCCTTCCTCAAGTGATGTTTTCACCTGTGAAAACAGGCAGTATCATAGTTCCATTATCTAGACCTCTTTAATCATTCAATTATTTGTGAAATGAACTAAGGAAGTAGTCAAACTTTTACACTCATTACCTGGTGAACTACCGTGAAGTAAGGCATATGAAGATTTAATGGGGAAAAAAACAAGAGAAAGCAGTTCAGCCTTTTCTATTCATAATCAACTTAGACTACAAAGCAGCCAAAAAGTAGTGGTAGCCAAGTCTAACCAGTGTTTTGGACGGTGAAAGGCGACAAGGGTCTGCATTGCCTCGCAGCGAGGCAAGAGGCAAGGCGCTCGCCTTTTTGAAGGGAGGTGCCAATTAATACCAAGAACTTAAAATATTTAATTGCATATACAAATAACAAAAATAACCCAACATTACCCCAATGCCTCAAAGGCTCCCGCCCATTGCAGGGTAGGGAGGGTCGGATGTACGCAGCATGACCCCTATGTTTAAAAACATAGCGTGACTGTTTCCGGATGACCCATGATGAGCGTCAAAAGTTGCATTGACTAACTGCTACTTCACAATTGAAAGAAGCGCAAACAGTTTAAAGAGTCATTTTGTTTTATTCCATCATACCCTAAAGCCAAAAAATAGTAAATCTTTGGCTCCATCCGAGATTGATAGAAAAATACAAATAACAAAAATATCGCCATCAATAACATATTAACAAATATTTCAATTCAAAAAATAAAAATGGATTGTAGATACTAAATTTAAAGAGAAATAAACTACAAAACAGAGGAATGAGAAGTTGTGCACAGTGCACTGCCTACTAGTTAAGAGCTGCAAAAGAAGAAGAAAGATGATTTACCTTTTGCTCTGAACTTTGAATAAGAGAGGCAGTTTGTGGCTTTGTGCAAATAAATCCTAATATTTCCTTTTACTTTTTAAATTGATGTCAGTTTTTTAAAGAAAAAAATTTAAAAAAAAAAGGATGAGCCAGGGGAGGGAGACGCCTTTTCTTGCTGCGTCACCTCTTGCCTTTGTGGGATTGCCTCACCTCTCGCCAAAGGCGCTTAGGCGAGTGCCTTTCACAACACTGAGTTTAACACCACCATCCCTTTGAAATGATTATGATTCTGCCGGACATGTCCACCAGAAATGAGCATACACAAATAAAGAAAAGTATCTTATGGTATCTTAATTAATATAACTTGAGATGGATAATCAATCATATGTACCGATATCAACCTCCATTCTCATCTAAAAAGGATCTTACAAGGAGGGGACCCCATTTTTAAGGACATTGGAACCAAAACATCTAGCTAGTTTGTAAATAGAGAATGTCAATGGACTATTCAGAAACAAAAATATTTTAGTCAATGGACTATTCAGAAACAAAAATATTTCATACTGTCACCATTCAAGGACTTGGCCACCCAGAGATCAAGAAAGTCTAAACAGATACAGAATTGGGATAAAACACCTAAGCAGGTAATAAGGTCAAAGGAAGAAGAGCAATAGCCACAAACCCTTAGACACAGATCATGCTCAATTTTCAATTGTTTGTCATTGCTTCTCTTCATACTCTTTTCAAGATCATCTATCCTTCTCTCAATGAACTCGATGTCCTGGTTTACACAAAATATGACATATTTGATGAATCAGATTATAACAGTGAATAAGACACTTTTAGGCAACAAGGCACATTCAGTTGAAAAGATGCCAGCATTTACAAATTACCTAAGTTACTAATTCCTTCTAAAGAATCAGGCTGACAGGAAATCCAGTATATACGTACAAAAAGAACTTCGAGTAATATCCAATGCCTCAGTAATGGACAAAACAACATATTGATAACACAGTATCACTCCATGCAGGACTCTCAATCATCTAAATTTATAGATGGATTCTCCTTGTACATTCATAAAAATTAAACAAAGCACCACTGTGTGCATAAAAAAGCTTTTTATTAATTATGCGCAGGTGTTACAGTAGAAACCTTTTTTTCCCCGACACAAGATTACTAACCATCTTCATGTGTCAGGAAGTAACAAGAGCATGCTGATGAATGGCGTAAGAGATTTGCAGATGAAGATTTAATCCTATGGAAGAATGTGGTCGCTGCTAAACATTGGCAGCAGAGTCACTGGTGAACAAAATGCAACAGATCAATTCATGGTGTAGGTCCCAGGAAACACATTAGCAGCTTGTGGGAAGAATTTTCACAGAACATCACCTTTAAGATAGGAATGGGCTACATGTCAAGTTCTGGAAGGACAAATGGCTGAACAACAACGCCCTGATGGATAGTTACCCATCCCTCTACCTGCTAGCTAATGACCCTAACTCAACCATATCCCATAACATATCAAGGAATACTTTGGACCTCCCATTTGGAAGAAACATGAATGACTGGGAGCTAGACAACATTTTCGAAATGCTGGAAAACTCCCTTGTGAATGAAGAATGAAGAAGCCACAGATAGAATCAGATGGGAAAACTGTGGACCAAGCTCTTATACTGTTAAGGCAGGCTAACGACACCTTTGTAAGCAAAATGAAATCATAAGACTCTTGGCCCTGGAAACTCATTTGGAACACAAAGCTGCCACAAAATTTGTCTGCTTCTCATGGACAGCTCCCAGAGAAGCCTGTCTGCAGAAGAAAATTTCAGCTGGTAAACGGATGTTACACATGCAATCAGAATTCAGAATATGTTAATCACCTCTTCCTACGCTGCCCTAGCTACAGACATGTGCTGGTATGAACAGGACCATACATCGAGGCATTAAGGAAGCAGTTAGATAGGAACAGTTGGGAAGTTGACAAAGCCGTCAAGAAAGTCCGGAAGATGATCCTCTCTCGTATTTTTTGGTTCTATGGCAACAAAAGGAATTGCAAATGTTTTGATGGAATTTCAACTCATCCCGCCCCCCGCCCCCTTTTTCTGAGAGAAGGTAACAATTTGTATTATAAACCAGTACTTAGATAGTACTAAAACACCTTTACAAAAAAGTATGAAAATGTAATAACAGAACAGCAAGCCTAGCAAGATTCTAAAACTTCTAGAATTGCTTCAGCATATACAGGGAAGCTCTTTGTACACCAAAAAACATAATACTCCCTCCGTCCCATTTTATGTGGCATCCTTTCCTTTTTGGTGTGTCCCAAGAAGAATGTCACCTTACTCTAATTGGAAACAATTTACCTTTAAAATTCCCGTTTTACCCTTAATGAAATGATTTTCAACCACACAAATACCTAAGAATGACTTTAGACCACAAGTTTTAAAAGTTATCCTTTTTTTCTTAAACACCGTGCAAGTCAAAGGGTGCCATATAAAATGGGACGGAAGGAGTAATAAAATATAATCTGTTTTGATCATTTGTAAGGATCTACTTCTATCCTTAAAGCTTCTAGCATTACTTCCTCTCTCTCCAAATGGTCCACCAGATCCATACTAGAATGGTCCTCCAATAAATTATGTTATTTGCCCCAATTCCTGCTGCCTCCCAACTTGAGAGAGTGTCAACAATCTTACATTGTCCATTGAATGCCTATGAGATTGATGAAAACCTTCCACCGTTGATCAGTGATTTTGCAGTGTAAGAACAAATGTCCAACTACCTCAGTTGCTTCCCTACATAAACAATAGTGTCACTAGAATGTTTTTTCTTAGGTTATCATGTGTGAGTACTGCCTCCTTTGCTAGTAACCAAGTGAAAGATGCCACCTTGAGTGGAACTTTGGCTTTAATTGCCTCCAAGGCCAATTGAGGGTTAGTGTAGCCCTGTTTATGGCCTTGTAACCTGAGATCACTTTATATCTTCCTTTACTATGCGCTGTCCACCATAGCCAATCCTCCCCTTCCTTCAAACCTTGAAATGAATCTAACACTTTGAAAAGCTCAGCTAGTGTGCATACTTCCCAATCATTTAAGTTCCTTCTGAGAGATAGGTCCCATCCTTGGGGTGACCATATTTCAGCCACTATCCTGTCTTTAAGTAGCGCTAACTCAAAGAAGTCTGGGAAGCACTCTGACAGACTACTCTTACCAAGCCATTTGTCTTTCCAGAAACCTATCCTAATACCATTATGTCCTATAATAGTAGTATGATTCCTTCGGAAAGGCCACCAGTTCCTAATTGATCTCCAAAGAGTAACACCACCTTTCCACGGAGGTAAATCTTTCCAGAGGTTGGTTGCTTCATTGGTGACCCATGAATCCATCTCTCCATACTTCAATTTAATCACCTTGCTCCACATTGAGTCTTGGTTCATTAGCATATCTTCACAACCATTTTAGCTTTAGAGCCTTGCTTTCGTTCTTCAAGTTTGATGCCTAAACCTCCTTGTTTTTTCCCTGTGATCAGAGCTTTCCATTTTACCAGACAGTATCCCTTTCTTTTCTTGTTTCCTTGCCAAAAAAAAATCCTTCTTAGTTTATCCGATCTCTATACTACTCCTGCACATAATGAGAATAACATAAGCATGTAAGTAAGAAGGGCATCCAGGACTCCATTGATCAAAGCCTCCCCCCCCCCCACCCCTGTTGATAAATATTGTGTTTTCCAAATGACCTACTTCTTCTCACATTTCTCCAAGACAGAATTCCAATTTTATTTGGACTTTGATTTTGGCCCCAGTGGCATCCCCAAGTAGACAGCAAGCAATGCTCCCACTTCACCTCCTAGCACAAAGGCCAGAAGCTACACATTAGAGATCAAGGTTATGGGATATAGATGGCTCTTTCCCCAGTTGATGTGACGACATGACATGCATTCAAAAAGCGCTAAAATGGCCCTGAGATACCTTAGTTGTTCCTCATCTACTTGACAAAAAATCAAAGTATCATCTACATATTGGAGGTGTGTTACCTTCAGAGTCCTCTCATCGTTTGTAGACACCACAAATCCTGTAATCCACCTATTTGTTTTGGCTGTCTTGATCATGATGTTGAGTCCCTCCATGGCAAGAATAAAGAGGAATGGAGATAGGGGATCCCCTTGTTTGATTCCTCTTTGATCCTTCTAGAGCACCATTAATGAGAATAGAAAACTTTACCGTTGAAATGCAGAACCAGATCCACCCACTTTTCCCCAAATCCCATTTTCCCGAGTATATTGAGAAGGAAACCCAGTCAATATGATCATATGCTACCTCCATGTCCAGTTTGCATGGGATGCCTGGTTTCTTTTGACCCAGTTAACACGGCATCCCCATTTTTTGAAAGCTAAAGGTTTGTTGTACCTATTCAGTTTGGGCAACCTAACCCCTTTAAATAGCATTGGCTCATATCTAGATCTTATCGGTTCATTTCCTTCAACTTAGGCCATATGTTTGCTCCTTTTGGTTAGCTCCCTTGCTAGAATAGAATATATTGTAATGGAGCTAACATTAGCATTGGCTACTTCATAATCTTAGCATCTTTGTTGATGCCATCTATGGAACAACATACTTCATAAAGAAAATGAGTTAAGAAAGAGGACCTATTCAAAGTGCCCCCCCTCCCACCCCCGATTACACACAAGAGTATGAGATAGTTTTCTTGCATCTGAATGCAACTGATCTTGTACTAATCATAGGTATACTTTCCTTTTCTTTTCTTCCTTTTGTTTCCTATAAATATGTATGTACACTCGTAGGTATTCGCAATAGGAACATTGAAGATGTTTTATTGGACCAAAGATATGATTAGAAAAATTTCCACCAGTATAAGATACTAATCAATGCTGTAGTCAATTGCAATCAACAAAATCCCCCCGACAATGCTATCATAGAGTACATCCAATCACAGTATTACAAAACAATGACTTAGTGTCTTTGAGGAAATAAATACATGCCCCAACAAATTCCAAAAACTCAAGGTGCATGAACCAACTTACCTTAAGCCTTAGTTCCTCACTTATAACCTCTAAATCTCTCACAGGATCAACAATGTCATCGACATGGATGATATCTGGATCTTCAAATGCACCTGACAAACAGCATAAATATGTACGATGGCATTCAACAGTGTCAGAGTATATAAGATACAACTAGAAATAATAACTCAGATCATACGGAACACCACATTTGTAAAAGTATACTAAAGAACCAGAAAAGAATAGCTCAATAGGTGGAAAGATAAAATGGAGAGTGAATTTTATTACGTAGAACATGGAAAATGCCATCAACTGCACGAATGTGGGATAAGAAACTGTTCCCCAATCCTTGTCCTGCATGAGCACCTCGAACCAGTCCAGCTATGTCATGAATTTCCAAAAAGGCAGCCACCTAAATATCGTCAAACATTCAAAAAAATTGAACTATAAAATAATATTGTTCAAAAGACATATTAGGAATCACCAAAAGAAGCTATGCCAGAGGCAAACCAAATTAAATCAATTTGCATCACAAACCTCACTCTTGGGCTTGTAGAGTTGGCAGAGCCATTCAAAACGCTCATCAGGAACGTGCACTCGAGCTTCATTAGGCTCGATAGTACAAAAAGGAAAGTTTTCTGCCGGAATGGATAACTTTGTCAGTGTGTTGAAGAGGGTAGACTTCCCCACATTTGGTAATCCTACCTGAAAGAGTATAAACAAGATCAACATCAAACTTCTATAGATATATCCGTATATTTTCTATTTAAGAATTTAATGGATCGATTCTAAAGATAAACATGAAATTTTGGTTAAGCTGAACCAACTGTCACATGCAAAGTAAACCACTTTTTAGTCCCATTTCCTCATCAAAAGTTGTACACCTCAAATGGTACTAAGTAAATAAGCTACTGAAAATTCGAAATATTGTTTTAGAAATGTAATAGCTCAGTGGATAACAGGAATTTGTATTCCAGCAAAAAAATACCAGCTATGAAAAGGGAGATCAGACGTATATGTATGAAAATAAGAAAATGAAAGAAAACTTACAATTCCAATTTTCAAGTGGGATGAGAAACGGCCGAGAATAGGCCTTTCCGCAGGAACTTCTTTACCTTTAGCTGCTTTAGGGGGCATAACTGAGAAATGAGAAATTGACAGGAACTTCAAGAAGTGAAGAAAAACTTTAGGGTTTTGGATTTTGTGTTCTTTACAGTATCAGCAGAGGAGAGGAGGGGGAACGGACGATGAGAAAAAAAAAAGATTTATACGGAGCAACCAGCCAAAAGAAAGTGATGAGCGGAAACTTGCTTCATGGGGAATCACAATCACCATAACCCAATTTTCATTGGGCTTTCACTTGATTATAGCCCTAAAGGTCTTTTGACTCCATTTGAAATTGTATAAGTTTACTTGCATAAATCAAAGAGATGGATTATCATTTTTTTCCTATTCTTTTTCAATTTACAAAAATGGATATATTAATTCAATTTTGAATATAAAATTAGAGTTTTAAACTATCAGTAGGTAACATTTAAAGTATGATACATTGAATATAAAAATAATTTAAGAATCAAAATTAATGTTATCGGATTACAAAATGAATGTATCGAATTATTGAATTAATGTATCCGAATGAAAAGAAGAAATTTTTTAAATTTTTTAGAATGAGCGGAAATAATGAAAAATATGATAAATAAATGAGTGTAATTAGGTAATTATTCCTTTGAAAGTATGTAAAACTAAGTTTGTGCCCCTTTAAAGCAAACTATTTACATCCATATACCTTTTTACATTTTACACTCCATACTAAAAATTTGCTCCCCGAGTAATAAAATTCATATGCTGACGTCATATTGTATAGGCCCTCCGGGTCATTTATATGATTTTTCTGTTATTATGTTGACTTGAGCTTGTGTGTAGTGACCTCGACACTATTAGGGTGATTATTGATTGGGTTATTTGGGAGTTGTATGGATTTTTGAGTTAACTAGGAAGTTATACCCGTAAAATAAGTTTTTGGGTAAGTCCTAGTAAACGGCCTCGGAATAAAATTCTGACGATTCCATTAGCTCCGAAACAATCAAATTAGGCTAGGAGCATGTCCAGTGCAATTATATCCTGAATTACAAATTTGGTCGTTAGAATCTGTTAATAGTTGACCCAGTCAATATCCTCGGGGATTGTGCCTTGGCTGAGAATTTTGATAGTGCGGTTAGCTTCGAAATGTCATTTTTGGTATGGGTCAACTCTTCATTTTGATACCAGGGACATCCGAATGTCATTTGACCCCGGGGTCTTTCCATTAAAAGTTGCAGATAAAGAAGTAGGACCCTCACTTTATCGTAGAAAGCTCCGTTGAAAATTTCGACCGCACCGTTGGGTCCAGAACATCAAAATTCATAGGATTACATAGTTCATTTGTGAAAATCAAAGTTCGAATTAGCCCAAAACGATGAAAAAGAGATTGAAGGAAGAATGAAAAGTGAGACAGAGAGACAAGTTGCCTATTTTGGGGCTGTCACATGCCGCGCCACGTGGCAGAAATGTGTTAGCTACATGTGCAGGTATATATGCACATATGTTTTTAGGAAGTTATATATATTACCTATTAATAAGTGAAGCTTTCTTTGGACGATGAATGGCATTTCATTAACAAGTATGATTTTTACGGGCATATGCTCTACCCACTTTTTAACATCTGTATTTCAATTCCATGCGATGCATCTATCTCTTCCTTTTCCACGTGTCCATCCTAAAAAGGGAGAAGTCTAAATAAACGAGTAAAATATTGCCACGTGGAACCACACCATAAATTTATACAAGCTGCATTACAAATTGTGCTATAACACTAATCATTTAACTCTTAAACACATATAGTGCATGTGTATTTCCATGAATGTCAGTAGTCCATATGTACCTCCCTTTCCCAATTTCAATTTCTCTCCCAGGTTATCTTTTTATCTTTTTATTTTTTATTTTTGCCCGTCTCTCTCTTTTGTTTTTTCTCTATTACTTCTCTGTATTGTGATTTTCAGGTGGGGTTTCAAAGAATGTAATTGATTTTACATTTCGCAGATGAAGAATACATAAGAGGACTGCAATGAGATTGCTTGATAATGTTGTGGAACACATATTGCAAGGTAAAGAATAATTTTTTTACTTTCCTAAAATTTTTTCAGTGTTTTGCATTTCATGGATGGTTTCATCGAATAAGATTTCAATGTTGTTATTAATTGCCTCTGTTTTCCCTTCTACTATATCCTTTGCATATTTCCTTTGAAAATATAGCTCTTACTCTGTCTACTCTGTAAGGCGCTGCTCATGGCACTAAGTTGCGGCTACTGAGATTCTTGCTTCGTGGGTTCGTTGGATGTGGGAAAAATATGCAAATTTGCCTGGATTTGTTCTCTAATTTCTTCTCTTTCCTCTCTTATGTATGCATACCAACTATTTGTAATAATACCCAATCCAAATTTATTAATTTAGAATTGACAGATGAATTCATCTTTGGACACTCATTGATGAGTATGTTGTTTGCCTGATTGTAGTACTCAGGAAAAGCAGAATATTTTTTTTCATGAAACTTGCATCTTATGAGTGGAGATGAAGATGAGGTGTGCCAGAAGTTGGGTATGAATGACACAATCAATAATGTCAGTTTGAATTTTTCCTTTTTCCCCTCGATATCACAAATGTATTAAAAGTTCCAGTTATCTGGCACGACACCTACTATTCAGACCATACCATTCATTTAATGAAAATCGTGTGCATCTCAAACCTATATTGCGCAGACTCAACAGGTGCGTGTTGGATTCTTCAAAAGTAGTATATTTTTGGAGAATTCAAGACGGGTGCCACATCAAAAGTGAAGAGTCAATGTAACTTAGATCTAAACGTGCAATCTCATCATTAAGCTGAGTGAGTTTATACTAATGCTCCCTTTAGACAACATCTCTTGTACGTAAGGCCACCCATGCCAAGAATATAGTAGGTGCACGTTATGGAATGACCCACGTAACATACTCATCCATGCAACTAACACATGTAACTCAACATGAGGTGTGTTTTGTACAAGTTTAAATAAATGTAAGATATTTTCTTATAGAATCTTTGTACCATTGAAGCTTAAAGAGAAGCCATAGTTACTTTTGGGAGGTTTTGTAGGACTTCACCAAAGAGTGTCACTCAATTATTCCCCAATTTTTTTAACTAAGAATATTGGGATTCCATTAAATGTCTATTTTGATTCACAGACAAGTTTTACCAATCCATCCCAATTTATAGCTTGAAAATATGGAAGTAATGGCTATCTATTTTAAAGTACTAGCATCAATGATATGATTATTTTGATGTTATTTTTGTTTGAGGCATTTAAATGTCATTATGATGCTGATGTTGCTGGGAAGAGTAAGAGAGGAGAGCTGAGTGTCTTTGTTAAATATTTTGTAGTGTTAGTCCCTTGCCTACACATGTTACTGAGACGTTTGACCCCCTCTATCGTAGTAAAACTAGGACACAACTGAGAACCCCAAAATGAAACCTATCTTATGTCTGTACAGTACATATTACATGAATGGTATCTAAGTTGTTTGTTTACAGAGTTTCCAAGGAACAACACCTAATAATACTAGGACTCTAGGAGATACAAGAAATCCTGAGTCATATGTCTTTAGAGATCAGGTATAAGTGTATAAAGTATCTAGCTTTTTAAATGTAAAACAAAAGCACCCACCGCACCCCACTTCTATAACACTCCACACCTTACAATACTAGTATAATGCAAATGAAACATGATAAGGTTTGGTTAAGTTAGCCAGATTTGTAAAAGTGATTGACTCTCGTGTTAATGAGCTATATGTGCGTCTAACACTTAAGAGGGTCGAGTGCATACTTGTTTTGTGTCGAATTGAGGGGATCATAGCCTTAAACAAAGTGAGAGAATTGAGGTTCTTGTAGGACTTAAGAAGCTAGCAAGCGAGTCACCTACTTGCTTAGCTTAAATTTGCTAGCTAAACGGAGACGAGGCCCGATGTCAAATTTGTCCAAGTCTGATTATGAATAAAGTCCGTGTTAAGAGTGTTTCTTTGGCCCTTGTTTTAGCATCACACATAGACTATATTTTCAGCCCAAGAAGGATATTAAAAAGGGCCTAAAGACATCACAGCCTACTTAACTATTTGGTCCCAAAACTAACTAAGAGAAAGTTGGAAAATAGGCAGCCCAAGCCCACCAACTTGGAGACCCATTTAGGCCCAAGTGTAAGGGCCAAGCTGCTGCATAAGCAACTTATTAATATGTGGTAAAAGTTGTTCAAAAGGTCAAGAGTAAGTCGGCCAAGAGACCCTTTATAAAGGGCTCAAAACAACCCCCTTAAACCATTTCAACTTAGACAAAAAAATCTGCATTCTTGGTTGTTCGTTGCTCTCTCTCTCAAGGTGTGAAAAACAAGCTCTCATAACCTTACAAGGATTCTTAAATAAGCTCTAAAGCTTGAGTTTAAAGGTAAGTAAATCTACTTATGTACCCAGTATGGTTTGTTTATCAAAATCAAAGAAACAAGTTAATCACACATATGCTGGAAATTCTGGACAGCTTGTATGCTAAGGATTCTTGTACACTTTTCTTATTAATTAAGAGATTTTTCTCTTGTTGGTTGGCTTTATTATGAATTAATAATTATATATTTAACAAAGGTTGGTTTCATAGTAATGTAACAAGGCTGATTCACCACTTTTACAGTCCACAAAAGTGAGTCCCTATATGATATTGCAAATGTGTTCTTAGTATGAACTTGTGGACCGTTGGATGGAAGGTTATTGGTTCACGTCCTTCATGACTTCTTGAGTGTTGTTATAAGACTGTTTTAGATTTGTCTGCATATGTAAATATTGTTGGAACAGTTTGGTTAGAGTTGGAATAGGTTTGGAATCTTCGATGTCGAAATGTAGCGAAGGAAGATAACGTTATGCTGTCCATTTTTAGCTTGTGTAGAATTGTTATGTGTTGTACTCTTGTGGGCTATTGTAATGTTGTTCTGGCACTAAAACAGGCTAGACATGATGTGTACATGTGAATGTATGCTAGAAAATACAATTATAAGTGAAAAGATTGAAGGAATGCGTTTGCGTCGCTAATTATAGGCTTGCTGCCCGGGTGTTAGCTTTTGTGATATTGGGCTGCCAAGAAGTGTATCTTTGCTGCTAATACTAGTTTTATTACCTACTATGTTGTAGATAAGTACTTGGAGTAAGGGAAGATTATCTCGGGGTAGTAACGAGGTCATACAACGAGGTATGTAAGGCTACTTGATTTCGTATTACTTGGCATGAAATCTAGATTCTTCATTGGCACATAAAGGCACTTGCCAACTTCGACAAAACTATTAATCATGTCTCCACTCTTTGACATGTTTATATGTTTCCATACATAGTCACCTTCAAATCTGCATACATACTTGGATACCAAGTCACATGGGTTCTTGTTACTAAATAAAGTTCACGAGTTGTTCCATTTCATATGAATTTCATTATTTATGTAACATACTCTTTTTCATTGTCATATTGTCTTGTTTGATTATCTACATGTCATATGCTACATATACAATCCTAAAGCTCCAAATTGTGACCACCAAAAGAGCCATCTCAAAGGTAACTGAAAGATAAAGTACATTGTTTACTGATAGGTGTAGCCCGAGGGGTGGAAGAATCACCTAGCCAGGGAAGATCCTATCACGAGTGGTATCCCGAGGGGTTAAGGAAGAATCTAGCCAGGGACGATCCCGATACATTGTTTATTGATGGGTGGTAGCCCAAGGGGTAGAAGAATCACCTAGCCAGGGACGATCCTATCATGGGTGGTAGCCCGAGGGGTTAAGGAAAAACCTAGCCAGGGACGATCCCGATACATTGTTTATTGATGGGTGGTAGCCTGAGGGCTGGAAGAATCACCTAGCCAGGGACGATCCTATCACGGGTGGTAGCCCAAGGGGTTAAGGAAGAACCTAGTCAGGGACGATCCCGATACAGTTTTACCACTGATCAGTTGGTCATTTGTATTACAATTGTGCACAGACTATACAGTAAAGGTAAAGTGATATAAGAAACATAAAGTACATGATTCCAAAGTATAACTAAAGGTGGTCTCTTATCCTACACCAGTGCATAGTTTCATTTGAGTTGTTACTTCATGTACAGTATATCCTGCCTTACATATTCAGTACATTATCCCGTACTGACGTTCCTTACAGGGGACCTACATTTCATGCTGCAGGTACAGGTTCTAGTAGATCTCCCCAATAGGAGTATAGGATATCCAGCTGCTGACACCAAGCTCCAGGTTGCTTCGGAGCTTTGCGTATCTAGAGTTTATATATTTGTATTGTACAGATAGTCGAGGCGAGGCCTGTCCTGACCCTTATCAGTTACCTTTTCTTATCTAGAGGATTTGTAGACTATGTAAATTAAAATGTGGTCATGTCTCGTACTTTAAATACCGTGGCCCCAACAGCCTAGTCATATGCATTTCCTTTTGGTTTGTTGTCACTGTTTAATTTCTTAAAGGCATGTCAAATGTAGAAATCCCTTATAATACGTATAGAAAGTGTATATATACAGGTTGGTTCTCTCGGGCCTTACCGACAACGGGTGCCAGTCTGCCCTAACGGGACTTCGGGAGCGACAGAAGTAGTATCAGAGCGGATCATCCTAGGGAGTCTACAAAGATGTGCCTATGTAGAATCTTGTTTATCGATGTGTTGTGCACCGCATTTATAAGCAGGAGGCTACGTGACATTTAGAAGTTGTGACTTTCTTTCCATTCTTTAGATCGTTCTATAAAGTCAAGTGTAATAGGTGTATTATGTCTAATCCCTAAATTGTTTTGTACAGCAAGTATGCCAGAAACAAGGCAGAACAAAGGTAAAGGGAAGGGAGTAGAAGTGGTGGTTAGTATACCCAGCCAGGTAGGACAACGAGAAGGGGTTTAAGAGGAGTCTCTGTCACAGACATCTCCAACTCCTCCAGTTCCTGGTGAACCCGAGAGTAGTGAAATTCCCCCAGAACTACCTATTGATACTACCGTGCAGGATCTGAGAAATACAGTCCAATTATTGACTCGTATAGTTGCTAGCCAAGGTCAAAGGCAAGAACATCCAGTTATAGGTACAGGTGATACAAATAGGACAATTGATATGAGGATACGTGACTTCCTTAATTTGGACCCTCCATCCTTCATCGGATCAGATCCTAATAAGGATCCCCAAGACTTTATTGATCAGATTCAACGCACTTTAGATGTTATGCACGTGAAATGGTACAAAAGCTGTCGAGTTAGAGACGTATAGATTGAAGGGTATGGCTATATTGTGGTATGAAGCTTGGAAGCAATCTAAGAGCATAGATGCACCTCCAACTATCTAGGAGGAGTTCAAAGAGGCATTTCTTGACCATTATTTGCCATTAGAGATCCAAGAGGCCCGTGAAGATCAGTTCCTGAATCTCCACCAAGGGAATATGAGTGTGAGGGAGTATAACCTTCAATTTAATTCCCTGGCAAGGCATGCTCCTAATATAGTTGCTACCATGGCAGGTAGAGTTCATCGATATATAGATAGGTTGGATACATATCTGGTCATAGACTGCACTATTGCTTCCTTGAACAAAGATATAGACATAGCGAGAATGCAGACTTTTATACAAAAATTGGAGGATCAGAAGCAGAGGAGAAGGACACAAGAGTTGGAAAGGGGGTAGGCCAAAAGAGCCAGATTTACAGGGCAGTTCACACCAACCCAAGGTGAGCTTAGGCCTCGGTTTTCTAATAGACCGCCTAGGCCATCATCCTCCTACTCTGCAGTCAGTGCTCCACCGCAATTTCAAGGGTCTCGAAATAATCAGTTTGGTCAACGAGGTGAAGGGCAAGGTGCTCGGACAATGGGTTATTCGGCAGGCTAACTAATGACTTATAGGCAGCCTTGTAAACAGTGTGGAAGGAGTCATCCAGCTATATGTCATATTGGGACAGATGTTTTCTATTGGTGTGGTGCGCTAGGGCACATGATAAGAGATTTCCCAAGAAGGCGCATGGGTGGTATAGCATAGTCTACTGGGTTAGCTATTGCATCATCATCATCAGTTCCTCCATCAGGTAGGGGTCAATATGCACATATGGGTCATGGTAGAGGTGTTAGAGGGGCAGCTAGATCTAGTATAGTCCAGAATCGCATGTATGCTCTAGGGAGTCGGCAGAATTTGGAAGCTTCTCCTGATGTGGTCACAGGTACATTGTCTATATTTTCACATAATGTATATGCATCAATTGACCCTGGTTCTATACTATCATACATCACTCCACTAGTTGCTGGAAAGTTTAAGAGAACACCCAAATTGTTAAGCAAACCATTTGAAGTGTCCACACCAACCGATAAATCTATTATGGCTAGAAGGGTTTATTATAACTGTGTAGTAACTATGACACCTTGGCTGACCTAATTGAGCTAGAAATAGTTGAATTTGATGTGATAATGGGTATGAATTGGTTAGCTTCTTGTTATGCCATCGTGGATTGCCGAACTAAGAGAGTGTACTTCCACTTTCCAAATGAGGCAGTTATTGAATGGAAAGGCAATGTTGGGGCGCCAAAGGGTAAGTTTATCTCTTATTTTAAGGCAAGAAAGATGATATCCAAGGCGTATATATGTCATCTAGTGAGAGTGAGAGATATGGAGGCAGAATCACCAACTCTTCAGTCAGTTCCAGTAGTAAGTGAATTTATCGATGTGTTTCCTGAAGAACTCCTAGGCTTACCTCCTGAACGAGAAATAAATTTTGGTGTTGACGTACTTCCAGGCACTCAACCTATTTCTATCCCTCCATATAGATTGGCCTCAACAGAATTGCGGGAATCAAAAGAGCAGTTAAAAGACTTATTGGATAAGGGTTTCATAAGACCTAGTGTGTCCCCCTGGGGTGCACCAGTCTTATTTGTACGCAAAAAGTATCGCACCTTGAGAATGTGTATCGACTATCGATAATTGAATAGGGTGACAGTTATGAATAAATATCCCTCCCCAGGATTGATGATTTATTTGATCAGTTACAGGGTGCCAAATGCTTTTCAAAAATTAATTTGAGATCAGGGTATCACGAAGTGAGGGTGAAGGAGGAAGATATACTCAAGACAACTTTCAGAATGCGCTATGGTCACTTTGAATTTCTTGTTATATCATTTGGTCTAACGAGTGCACCAGCAGTTTTTATGGATCTGATGAACAGGGTATTCAAGCCATTCTTGGATGTGTTTGTGATAGTGTTTATAGATAACATTTTGGTATATTCGAGATCAGAAGAGGATGACGTTGATCACTTGCGACAGGTGTTACAGATTCTTTGTGATCGACAATTGTATGCCAAGTTTTCTAAGTGTGAATTTTGGGTAAAATTAGTGGCATTTTTGGGTCATATTGTGTCTGATGAGGGAATAAGGGTTGATTCGCAAAAGATAGAAGCTGTGAAAGATTGGCCAAGACCAACAGTACCCATGGAAGTTTGGAGCTTCCTAGGCTTGGTAGGTTATTACAGAAGGTTTTTCTTCTATTTTTGTACCCCTAACAAAGCTGACACATAAGGCAAGCAAATTCCAATGGAATGATGTATGTGAAAGGAGCTTCCAGGAGCTGAAAAATAAGCTAATCTCTGCACCTGTGCTAGTACTTCCAAAAGGTAATGAGGGGTATGCAGTGTATTGCAATGTTTCAGGAGTTGGCTTAGGGTGTGTATTGACAGATGGAGGAGTTTTAGCTAGACCATTTTTCACTCATCATAATGAGCTGGACACAAAAATATTCATGTGTATTTCCCCCGAGTTTTATCTTAAGAAGTTGGTTGTTGGTGGATTTGATCGTGTTTATGAGATTAGGAAGCAATTCAGGAATGAGGGAATGGATTTTACTCACTCTACTGAATTCACAATATGTGAATTTTATATGGCTTATGCTGATTACGATGACTTGATGGGTTTGACTAAGAAGCTACTATTAGTCAAGCTTCTTAAATAAATTATCTGGATTGCTTTTCATCTTTAATCTATTGATACAATTTAAGCGACAAGTGATTTGATTTTTGCATGTTGTTCTTAGGTTTGGTCCGAGGGTTTCCAA
Organism: Solanum clarkiae; assembly: GCA_011800125.2. NCBI lineage: Eukaryota > Viridiplantae > Streptophyta > Magnoliopsida > Solanales > Solanaceae > Solanum > Solanum clarkiae. The sequence continues at coordinate 5,685,017 of JAABOM020000049.1, forward strand.
GAAATAGCCTCTATACTTCTAGAAGGTAGTGGTAAGGTCTGCGTACATTCTACCCTCTCCAAACCCCACTTGTGAGATTCCACTGGGTATGTTGTTGTTGTTCTTAGATTTGGTGACGGAACTAACAGGAAGCTAGAAAAATAAGGTACCATGCTAATGTCTTGGATAGTGAACTCATAGAAAGTGATTTCACTCCTCCATTCGGACTGATGACGTAAAACTTCACATTCCATACTAGCTTTTACCTAACGTTTAGATTTCTCTTGTTTATTAATTGCAGAAACATTGATATGCTGTTGAAGTTGGAGAAAGTGGCTAGATGTACTTGCTAGATGTATGTGAAAAGTTTGATATCAAATGTCCTCCACCTCATACTTGTCACGACCCAAGCCTAGGGCTTAGAAGTGACACAGTGAATGGGAACCCAAAGGGACCCCAAACAATTCTCATAGCATATCAATCACACATCCTTGGTTGCGGACACAAAATAATAACAACAAGAGATATAATAAGAGGGGAAGCAGGACTAAGAGAAGTCTTTGATAATCATAAAAGCATAATGGAGTCAAGCTCATAGCATAAGTACATCATAATATCCAACAACACCTCTATCATAGAATGGAGCGGAGCTAAGACACTTTCTGGGCTTATCCTCATAGTAACAAATGTTCAACATAAAGAAGTCTCAAAATAGAAATAGTAATAAAGATAGAGTCCTTGGACTTGAGGACTCACCAAAGATTACTTCAAAGGATCGTACCAGTCATGTGAAGGATTATCAAATGGTGCTCCACTCCCTACATGGTAATATCATGTAGGCATAGAATATGTGTTAGTACGTTTGAATGTACTAACTATGTAAGATGCAATGCAACAAGACATAAGCCAATATAGTCAAAATGCATAATCATAAGTAATGGATAAGTATAATTTCAATATGGAATGCATGATCAATGCTTGTAAATCATACAACTTGTGTAGTACATATTATATGTGTGGGAAGAGATCATAACCAACATAAACCAAGAGGGATACTACTTGGAATCTAAGGCATGTCACCCCCTTGTAAGGTAATTGAGGCATGTTACTCCCTCAACAAGGTGATTGAGGTATGGCACCCCTCAACAAGGTGATTGGGTGTGTCACTGCCCCAACAAGGTGATTAGACATGTCACCCCTAACAAAGTGATTGGGCATGCCACTCTCTAACAAGGTTATTGAGGCATGTCACCCCCCCAACAAGGTGATTGGGCATGTCACCCCCCAACAAGGTGATTGGGCATGCCATCCCCAACAAGATGATTGGGCATGTCACCGCCCAACATGGTGTGGTCTACTTGCAGCATTATAAATACTTTCATGAATTCAATACATACATGCAAGACCTTAATCATCATAAGGTCACTTACTTATAAACCATGTAATAGGTCATCAATAACATGAGAATTCTTGTCATGACATTGTACCAAACACTTGGTGGGTTCATAATGCTTATTCAAAATCATAAAATTCAAGAGTGGAATAATATGAGTAAACTCAATGCAAATCAACCCACCAACATATAGTAAAACTGTCATGTAGGGTACCTTGAAATCCATCATCAAATCTCATAATAGATCATAGTTTCATAGCTTAAACATGTATAGTCTCAATAGACAAAAATTAATTTATAATATAAGCTTGAAATAGATCGACATGCTTAATCAATCAACATTTTATAAAACCCCAACATAATTTATAATCATGATCCATAATAAGATATATCCATAGATGATACAACTTGAAACATGCAATTTTCATAAAAAGCAAGATTGGGCTCCATGGGTGAAAGGACCCAATAGATGAAATCCACATACCTCAAACTCGGGTTTTCTTGAGACGAGATTGAAGAGAACTTAGGTCTTGAAGAAAATCCTTGATTTCCAAAGTTAAGCTTGAAATTCTTGATATTTGAGTGAGATATTTGGTTAGGTCTTGTAGAGGTTTTGTGAGAGTTTTGAGTGATATAGAGTTGAAAAATAACTAAGTATGAGTATTTTTACGCATAAGTAGGCATGGGGCTATGACCCTAATGCCCTTGGCCGACACAGGAAAAATTAAGAAAAAACTTGTACTAGTCCCATCCAAGTACGCGACGCGGACCAAATGCGTACCAATAATAATACTGCTCCGTGCCCCTGGCGTCTCATGGCCAGGGCGCGCATGCTCTCTAGAAATCGTAAATTGGTGAAATTTATTTTTCGCTATGGGCACTCTAAAATCTGAGTTATACCCATTCCCAACCCAATTTTCCCTCTGATTGAGAATACGAAGTCAGATTTTCGAAATGACGCACAGATTTTAAGATATATGAAAATTACAATTATGGGCATTTCTGAAGCACGTTTTGGGGCGTTTCAATATCTCTCCCCTGTGAACATTCATCCCCGAATGTCAAAGAAATGTGCATAAAAAATGTAATTGTTGACAATCAATTTTACCCTCCACGGTGTCAAATTATTCACGGGGGCTTTATTTTTATTTTTAATATTTTTTTAAACAAATTTCAAAAAAAACTAAAAAAATAATTTTTTTTAAAAAAAAGCGGGCGCGTGCAGTTATTCTTACACCCGACCCCTTTCTTCCCCATTTTCCCCAAATCAAAATCCAGAAAACCCTAAATCCCTTAGCCGCCGTCGTCCCCTCTCATTCACCGGCGCCGCAGCGATCTCCTTCTTCGCTGGCCCTCTCCATCTCCCTTCTTCTTCTTTTGCCCTTTCCCTGGTTTCCCCTTTTTCTTCTTCAAACGCAACAAAATCAGAAAAAAACCAAAATCCAACACCCCCGCTCCCCCCACAACGGTCTTGTCCAATTCGGCGCCGAAAGCACCTCAACGTTCTTGTCCCCTTGTTCCCCCACGTGTATTGATTTTGAGAACCGACCCTACCCGATTTCAAATTTTGAATTGGATTTCATTTTTCGCCTCTTTTAAAACCCTAAATACCTATATATTCGGCTCCTTCTCCTTCAGTAGAGGTCAGCCGGAGCAGTGAGCAAGAAGCAAACAAACAAAAAAAAAATCCTAAATTTTGTTCAACATTCGACAATTTCCAGAAAATAATCGAGTTCGGGATTTGAATTGAAATTTCGTAGTGGTGTAAGCGTCTTCGCCAAGCTCGTCGTCATCCCCAGTTCACTGCCCCGATAAAGGTAACACTTTTCCTCCATCTCATCTTATTTGATGGCAATCTTCCTATATTCTTGTGAAAATGCCCTTTCTATTCGATTTCCGTACGTTGAAGATTTGGTTGGGCTGTTGATGTTTCGCCGAATTGCATTCATTCATTTCGTTTATCGTTGACATTGTTTGTTTTTTTTAACATCAAAATGTCGAATCCTTCTTATTTCTCCCTTTTATTGGTTGCTTACAAATTTTTGTGGCTGGCCTGGTGTTTGTTCATGTATGTGTCCCTGTTGTCATGCTTGGTAAGTATCCAAGCTCGCGTTTTTGCGTTTGAGAAATATCAATATATTAGTCGAGATGTCTGTTAAGAGGTTTGAGTCTTAACTTGCTAATCAGTCATATTTGCTATGATGTCAAGTTTATCTGGATTCTTGTTACTTTAGTCTCAGTTTTGCGGGAGAGGTGAGTTTATCTTGAGAGTCAAACATGTGATAATTTTGTGGAGATAAGAGTAAAGCTTGGATTAGAAATCTGATCTGTTATGTGTGGGTCATATAGTTGGTTATTTAAACATGTGAAA
>JAABOM020000049.1:5698932-5710787 GCA_011800125.2 Solanum clarkiae
AATAGCAATATGTACATCTTAACTCAAAAATCTCTCAAATAGTTTAAAAGAAATAACTGGAACAAAATCTTTCTAGTCTGTGAAGCCTCTAAAGTACTGACTCTGAATAAGGCACTAGAATAGGCTAATAGGTGCCTCAACAAAATAAAAACAAAGAAGTGAATACTCCCAAGCTCCTCTGGATGCAAAGAGGCCCCACCGACCGCTGATGGAGACTGTCCTACTAAGCATATGTTAACATAGAGACCTGCATCTGCATTATGACACGATGCAGCGCTAAAAGCGTCAGTATGGGCAATGTACGGTATGTAAGATGGCCAAAACGTAATAGAGATATAATACTTACTTTAAAATTGCACCTGGAGATAGCTTAACTAACAAAATATATCATGCATATGAAATATATATATATACACACACATTCTTAAATGGGTCAAAAGTTCAACTCAACATAAAAGAAACACTTATGTCAATGCACAACTGAGCATAGCTAAATATATATAAAATATGGTGCTAAAAAACTTAGCTCCATACTTGACTCAACCCAATTAAGCATGCATGATAAATAAAGAAATACTTTAAGAAAGAAATATTAAATCTCAGTGTGTAAAATGATAAACTTTCCTTCTTGGGGAGTTTCTCTAACCGACAACTATCACTATGAGCTTTGTGATGATACGATGTCTTGCCCACACTACCAGAGCCATCCCGTACTTTGTCGGTGTAGGGGATGAAAACTAGGGGAGTGGATCCATCCCAAAACTGGGCCATCTCAGTGGCTAATTAGGAAGGTACTATAGTACAATCTTATCCTATGTTGGCTACAAAATTTATGAGTTTGAGTAACTTATTCTACTCTCACCTATATCGATGCTCAACACTACTCCCAAAATACATTGTATAGCTCATACTTAAATGATCATAAATTCTTGAAATTTGACTTTTTTGGGGACTTAGTCCGACTTACTATTTAGCTTTCTCAACTGAAATATTTAACTTTACTGAAACTAGTATCTTTCATGTACTTTCAAACATACTAGATTTCTCAACTAAAGTACCAAGAAACCTTCAAGAAAATCATTCTTTAACATATAATGTACTCAGCTAAAATGCAAGAATGCTTCAAGAAAGGAATTCTTTAACTTATCTTGAACTATAAGCTTTATGGGTGTTCATGAAACCCATGTGAATTTACAGGAAATCATTCATAGTTTTAAAATCTTGGAGTCAATACTTTAATAACAATTAAAGAATTAGGATTCATCATTAATAAATCAAGAATCTATGCATATGTAAAGAAATTCACTAAACTTTGTAAGATTTTCATGAAAGTAATTTAAACCAAGACTTGAGACTTCTGGTATGAAAACTAGGTTATACTTTCTAAAATAAAATCTAAAAATAATAATTTGAGAGTGTCCTTACATACCGTAGAGATTAGTTCTTGGAAGAGTTGAAGAAGATTCTTGAATTCTTGACTTAGAATCTTTAGAGTTCTTGATGAAAAACCTACATGCTTGAAAAAGAAGAATCAAGAAATCCTTTCGTGGGATTCTTGAATTCATCTTCTTGAAACCCTGGGTTATGATTTAAGATTCTATTAGAGACTCATGAATAGATGAAGAAATCTAGCTTGGGTAGCTTGAAATTCATGAAGAATAACTTACCTTGAGGAGAAATCTTGGAAACTAATCCTAACTTGATGACTTCTTGATGATTCTTGAAAGTTTATGTTTAGGAATGAAAGAGGGGATTTTTTTTTTCTAAAACTAGCCTTTTTGGCATTTTAGGACCTTAAAAGACCCCAAAAGGTTTTAGGATAAATTTACCCTCAAAATAAAATTAAAAAAACATCATTTAGCTTATCTAGAAACGCTCTGCATTGGGTCCGCAACGCGGAGCCATCTCGGATCTTTGGACAGCTCTGCAGGTCTTCAGTAAAATGGTCATAACTTTCTACTCTGAACTATGATTAAGGCGAAATTAGATGTGTTGGAAAGATAATTCAAATATATTTGATTTGATATATTATAGATCACCTAACTCATTATACTTTAGGAGATATGGTCATTTGAATTTGACCCTTCTATCGACTCATACGAAAACTTGGTTGCTCGAAATTCTTTAGACTTGGCTTGATGTAAAAGGCCCCTTATGACTCTAATTCACATCTAATATACTTTAAATATTTAGGAATTGATCATAACATGTATTTGCAACCTAAAAGTCACTGGTCCATCTAATATTTATAAAATTTTATGTTAGAACTCAAACGCTAAGAAAGGTTTTAGCTTAATTTCGTACTAGAGGGTTCGTGTGACCTTAGATCATCTCAGATTCTATTTTCACATTAAGAAATTGACTTTAAAACTTATACTCAATTAAGAATCATTAACTAAAATCTTGTATCATATGAACGATGACTCAGTCTCGGCTTAAAAAAAAATTGGGGTGCTACAATTCTCACTTGGAGGGTTTAGTATATGAATGAGCTACTCATACCATGTTATCATGCTTTTTTTTCAAGTCATTCAAGTTATAATTAAACGTATGATTTTGTCAAGTATTCTGTAGGACTAGACTTAACACCGAAAGAGACTTAAGGTAAAGGTTCGACCCAAGGGGTCCTTAAATAAAGTCTTGGTCTCTTAACTATGTACCACCATAGGTTCAAGTTATTTTTTCTAAATGGACTTTTACTAGTGGATCCAACTAGGTCAAGTTACCCCTTATGTGGGGTAAAGTTTAGTTTACTTTGGTAAGTAAACCACTCCTATTTCGATGAGGAAGCAAACATCGGGATTTCAAGTAGTAGCTCGCTTGGTCTTATATGTTAGTTAAGGTCTCCTCCCACATATGTATGATATATTATGCAAGTTTGACTATCTTCATACATGTTCTAGCTTGAGCAATGATCATACATCTCATATTCATCTTAGATCTATTGATTATAATTATGCATCTTGTTAATTATAGATTATGTCATTATTGCATTGCACCCCGCATACTTAGTACATTCTAAGTACTAATACATACTTCTTTTGCCTGAATGATCTAACCATATAGGGAATAGAGCTCCTATTCATCCTCCTCCTCTACATAGCTAGTCGGATCTTTTGAAGACTACTATTGGTAAGTCCTCTACTTCAGGGACAATATACACTTTACTTTCATGCTTTTTTTAAGACTTGTCTATGTTAGATATTTATCATTTGAGGGTGAACCCGGGAGTCTGACCCCGTTCTATTCGTACTAGAGGTATTGTTGGATATAGATATTTATGTATTTAGGTAGAATTCTATTATTTTTATGTAATTATGAAAGACTTCCCTTACTCCCTTTACCCCCTTCTATGCTTGTTTTATGTTGAGGATGTGATGGAAGTCCCAAGTCCCTATAACATCCCCATAGCGTGAGTCATACTTAATCCCCTTCTCCTTAGACTTTATTTGCTATGTGATTCATGCAAATCCTCTCCCTATTATATCCCCATAGCGTGAGTCCAAAGTCCCCACCCCTTAGAATTATTTGTTGCTTGCTTGTTGTTAAATTATGCTTCTGCAACTAAGGATGTGCAAATGATATGTTAAGAGGCTTATTTGGGTTTCCTTCGAGATTCCAATTCATCGTGTCACATCTAGGCCCTAGGCTTGGATCTTGACAAGTTTGGTATCAGAGCACTAGGTTTGTAATGGTCATCAGAAATCCGACACACTGCATCGAGTAGCATCTTGTTCATGATTGTAAAGCACGCCACAACTATGAATAAGAGGCTATGAGACATTTTAGGAAATGAATCACTTCTTCATGATCCATGTTATGTGGTAGAGATAAATCCTCTAAGATTTATTTCTAATTCCTACCCATTACATTTCAGAATATATCTCAAGCTTGTCAGAATGGGGGACAAGACGGTAACCATCCCCTGTTTGATGATCAACTTCTCAACAATGACATATCTAATGCAAAAATACGCAATGTTCCATGGCTATTGAACAAAGTTGTAACCACTCAACTAAACCAATAGAAAGATACCCCTGAGATTACAAATAATAAGAGGAGGGAGAGGAAGGCTAAGAGAGCTCGAGTTAATGGTGCTTCCTCTTCTACTAGTCTATGATGCCCAAGCACAAAAAAGGCTCCCTTTAGCCATTTTTCAAGGGTGTGGCAAGAAGCATAAAAAAATGTTTGGCCGGCACTGAGGGTTATGTCAAGTGTGGCGGTATTGGGCATAAGATGAGGGATTATCCCGTGGCCTCCGAGGAATAGAGAAGGATATATATGTTCACCTAAAGCATATACTTCTGTTTTCTTCTTATGCTAAGCCTGATGGTAATGGTGCACCAATTCCTCTTAGATGCCTAAAATATGGAAGGAATCATGTCAGCACATTTTTTAGGAACACGTGTGCATACTTTTAGTGGAAAGATCGGCTACATGATTGTTAATTATCCATATGCTCAAAGAAAAGGTAAAGATGATAGGATATGGTGCTCACAAAACTCACAAGGCACAAAGTGGTTTCAAGGGTGGTAGTGCTACTATTCCTAAGTATCAAGGTGAGGGTGTTGGTGGTCAAGTTTCTCCTACATGCCACAAGTGTGGAAGATACCATCCGGGAGATTATTTAGCTTATTCGAGTGCATGTTTTAGGTGTGACACGAAGGATCATAAGTTGAGACATTGTCCATGAGTCACTAAGAATTATAAGGATGATCGTTGACATCTCAACCATACCCCTCTAAGGGTCCCTAGACTTGGTATGATGCTTCACTCAATATGTTAAATATTTTATGATTACGATGTCTATGTTTATTTGGATCCAGGTGCCATTTTCTCTTTCATTATGCTATTTGTTGCTAATAAGCTTCATCTGTATCTTGAATTATTGTGTAAACCCTTTAAGGTGTCTAGCCTCGTTAGTGAATCCATAATTGCTAGAAGAGTCTATAGGGGTTGTCCCGTGTCTATATTGCATAAAATTTTACCTTATGATTTTGTTGAGCTTGACATGGTAGATTTTGATATCATTCTTGGGATGGATTTCTTACATGCATACTATGCTTCCATTGATTATAGAACTTGCAAAGTTAAGTTCTAGTTTCCTAATGAGCCCATCCTTGAGTGCGTAAGTCATAATTCAGTGATTAAAGATAGGTCCATTTCTTGTCTTAAGGCATGAAAGTTGATTTCTAAGGGTTATATATCATCTTGTAAGGGTTAGGGATGTTGAGTCTAGAGTCCCTCCTATTGAGTCGATTCCGGTGGTCAATGAGTTTCTTGATGTCTTTTCCGATGAATCCCTCGGTATTCCTCCCGAAGGGGAAATAAATTTTGGTATAGACCTTCTCCCTGATATAAGACCTATTTTCATTCCCTTTTATCATATGGCCCAACAAAGTTAAATGAATTGAAGGACCAATTAAAAGATTTATTGGAAAAAGGTTTTATAAGGCCTAGCAAGTCACCATGGAGTGCACTGATGTTGTTTATAAGAAAGAAAGACGTCTTTTTGGACTAGATATGGTGATGTCATTAGCTTAACTAATGCACCGACGATATTTATAGATCTTATGAATAGGGTATTTAAATTCTACCTTGGCATGTTTGTGGTAGTGTTCATAGATGGTATTTTGATTTACTCCCAGAGTGAGGTGAGCACAAGAAACTTTTGAGGGTAGCATTAGGAACCTAGAGGAAAGGAAGTTTGTTTTCTAAGTTTGACAAACGTGAGTTTGATTAAAATGGAAGTGATAAGAAATTGACCTAGACCTTGACCTTGCTTTGTTAGAATTGGAGGCATTGGTAAAGGAGGGCAAGTGGAGGTTTTCTTCTAAGGGGGAGATGGTATCTTTAGGTATCAATGTAGGTTATGTATTTCCAATGTTGATTGGCCTGAGGTACTTGATCTTGAAAGAGGCACATAAATCATTCTATTTTGTACTTGATCTTGAAAGAGGCACATAATTCATCCTATTCTATTTATTCCGATTTTACAAAGATATATAAAGGTTTTAGGGAGGTATATTTTTGAGGTTGATGAGATAACTTTAGTTGGACCGGACTTGGTTATGAATGCCATGGAGAAAGTGAGGCTTATAAGGGAAAATATTGAGAATGGATCAAAGTAGGCAAAAGTTATACTCCGATATGAGGAGAAGAGATCTTAAGTTTGGTGTAAATGATTGGTATTTGAAGGTCTCACCCATCAAGGGTGTTGTTCGGTTTGGCAAGAAGGACAAATTGATCGAGCCCAAGGTATGTAGGGCCTTATAGAATCTTGAGGAGAATTGACAAGGTTGCCTATGAATTAGAGTTGCCTATAGAGTTGAGCATGGTTCATTCGATTTTCCCATGTATCTATGTTGAGAAACTGTGTAGGTTACCCAAGCTCTATAGCGTCTTTGGATGTTGTGGGTGTTGTAGATGATAACTTGACTTATGGAGAAGTCCCAGTGAAAATATTAGATAGGCATGTGAAGAGGTTGAGAAACAAAGATATGGCGTCTGTCAAAGTCCTTTGGAGGAATCAACAAGTCAAAAGTGCCACTTAGGAAGCCGAAGGAGACATGAAGAAGCGATATTTGTACCTCTTCCACTCAACTCAAGCCAAAAGTAATAAATCAACTCCTATCTATGATGCCAAGTCTAAAACTTCAGCCCTTACATCATTTTTGTATGTGTACACGTTCATGGTAACAAGTTTTGGTGATTTTTGATGCATATGTTTGAAACTTTTGAGAATGATGTTTAAGTACATTGATTGCATTCACATTGGGCTGAAAGTTGTATAATCACTCTTTTTACATACGTTTCCTTTACATTTGGAGACGAATGTTCCCAAGGGGGAGATAATGCAACACCTTTTGCGCGTTTAGAAAAAATTTCATATAATGTATTTCTTGGATATCTTAAAATTCCTACATAATTTTGCAAATTCGACTTCATATTCTTATCAGGAGGAAAAATTGCATGAGAAAATGATTACCTACAAGGTATAGGTTTTTCGTGTCAAAAAAAATATTTTTTTGATGGAATTACACAAATCAGTAAGGTCTGCAACAAGTTCGCATCACGGACTTGTCGCGCCATAGGTAAAAAATTTTCGAATTTTCTTTGTTTCAGTCGAGGCATTTGGGTAATAATTCAATGTTTATATAGATGAGAATTTTGCATTATCAGCCATTTTATGCCCTAGAACTCAAAGAAATACTCTCAAAAATCCTCTCCAATCTTCTTAAATTTTCCATTCAAGCTCAACCTTTCAAGAACTCTTGTTGGAATTCAAGAAACCAAGTGAAGCCCAAGTCTTTTTCAAGTTCCTTTCAAGAAAACTCCATGTCTAAGGTATGTGGCCTTCATTCATGGGATTCTTCCACCCATGAAACTAATTCTTCTCCATTGCCAAATTTCATAATTTTTAAGGTTGAATACTTTATGAGTTAACTTTATTATGCATTATAAACATGATTTGAGCTTGGATTCTTCAAGTATTGATTGATTGAGCATGAATATCTATTGAAGGCTTATTCCATGAATTGATTTATATTAATTGAAGCTATGTAATATGTGAACTACGTAAACTATGAACAATTGTGAATTTTAAGATGTATTTCATGATACCCAAATTAGGACTTTTAATACAGTGTTGGTGGGTTGATTTGAATAACTTCCAAATGAATCGATTTTACTTTCCCCATGACTTATAATCTTAAATTGCATGATTTTAAATATATGTGCATATACCCACCATTTTTGACTAAATTCACATGACAAGGATTCTTATGTTGATGAATGATTATTGCATGAATTGCAAGACAAGTATGCTATGATAAATTATGGGTGTCCTAAGCATGCATTGAACTCATAAAATGTTCCTATGATTTGTTAGTGTTGAGCCCTTATACAATGTTCCACCCTCTTGTGAATGAATATTATCTACATGAAGGGGTCAAGTATGATAACCCTCAAGTACAAACTAATACTCATTAGAAGGGGTCAAGTATATTACAAGTTCTACCCTCATGTGTAAAACAATGCCTGCTGAAAGGGGTCAAGTTTATGAAATATTTTACCCTCTAGTATAAAGTATATGCTCACTTGTAGGCGACATGTATATGAATGAGTTACTCATACCATGATATCATGTTTTTTTTTTCAAGTCATTCAAGTTATGATTAAATGTATGATTATGTCAAGTATTCTGTGGGACTAGACTTAGCACCGAAAGAGATTTAAGGTGGAGGCCTGTCCCAAGGGATCCTTATATCAGGTCTCGGCCTCTTAACTATGTGCCACCATAAGTTCATGCTATTTTTCCTAAATGGACTTTTAATAGTAGATCCAACTAGGTCAAGTTACCCATTATGTGGGGTCAAGTTTGGTTTACCTTCGCAAGTAGATCATTCCTTTTCGGTAAGGAGGCAGACATCAGATACCAAGTAGTAGCTTGCTTGGTCATATATGTCAGTTAAGGTCTCCTCCCACATATGTATGATATATTATACAAGTTTGACTATTTTCATGCATGTTCTAGGTTGAGCAATGATCATACATGTCGTATGTTGTATTGGTCTTAATTATAATTATGCATCTTGTTAATCATGTATTATGTCATTGTTGCATTGTTCCCGTACATCACATTCCAAGTGCTAACACATACTTCTTTTCCTACATGATCTAACCATGTAGGGACCGGAGCTCCTATTTATCCTCCTCCTCCACGTGGCTAGTCGGATCTTTTGAAGACTACTATTGGTGAGTCCTCCACTCCGGGGATAATATTCACTTTACTTTCATGTTTTTGTTAAGACTTGTTTATGTTGGATATTTATCATTTGAGAGTGAGCGCAAGAGATGTCCTGGCCCCTGTTCCATTCATATTAGAGGTGTTGGATATGGATATTTATATATTGAGCTTGAATCCTATTATGCTTATGTAATTATGAAAGACTTCCCTTAGTCCTTTTATCATCTTATATGCTTGTTTTATATTGAGGATGTTATGGAAGTCCCAAGTCCCTATAACATCTCCGTAATGTGAGTCATACTTGCCCATCCCTTAGACTTTATTTGCAATGTGATTCATGCAAATCCTCTTCACTATAACATTCCCATAGCGTGAGTCTAAAGTCCTGCACCCCTTAGAATTATTTGTTGCTTATTTGTTGTTAAATTATGCTTTTGCAATTAAGGATCTGTCAATGATATGCTAAGAGGCTTCTTTGAGTTTCCTTCAGGATTCCCATTTATAGTGTCATGTTTAGACGCTTGGGTCATGACATGTAATTTTAAAAAAAATATTTTTTTTTTACAACCCCCACCCTATCTCCCAAATGTTGAAAAAAAATTCAATTTTTTTATTCTCCTCCCCAATTTCAGCCCCTCCCAAGAAAAGTTAATTTACTTTTTAGAAAATTCAAAATTTTTTACTTATCCTCACCCATCCCGACTCCTCCCAATAAAAAGTTAATTTACAGTATGAATAAGTCTCTTTTACTTATATTATTCATTAAATTATTCATTTTTAAATGGTAAATTACAAGTTTTACTAATTTTTTTATCCATCTTAAATGGGTTGGGTAACTAACTTGTTTAAAATGGAAAAATCTTGGTAGGTACCCAAATAATTTAAGGAAAACTAAGTTTATACCTCTTTGAAACAAACTATTTACATCCATATAACTTTTTACAATTTATGCCTCTCTACTATCAAAATTTGCACTTTGACATCATGTGATGTCAATACTCACCTTGTATGATATACTGATAGGGTATATATATCCCGATAAGGTATTATAGATGATTAAGCTTTGTCCAATATGATATCGATATGTATCAATATACCGATAGAGTATCACAAAGAATATATTTTTTACTAATTTAAAATTTAATAAATAAGTTTGTAAATAATAATTTATCTTAATTATTATATTTATTTATTTAAAAAAAGAGAAAAAATATAAAATGACACCTGAAGTTATTCCGAATTTTCAAAAGACACCTAAAGTTTCTAGGGATCTTATTACCCCACGAAACATTCCAAAATCGTAATAACTATATATTTTTTGCACAACTTGTATTCTCAATGTTCGAGCGTGTGTCTCACCTCCAATTAATAAAATAATTACTTTTTTAAACTCATTTAGTAAAAATTGAATAAAATCCTAATTCATTAATATTGAGTCTTGACCCACTCAATTTAGCCCGAAATCCCTTCCAGATTTTATTCTACTCTCTCTCTCTTATGCATTTTAGTAGTCAGAATAAATTTATATTGAGGTGATAATTTCTTGAATTATGGAGTCAAAACAAAGAAGTGAAGGGGCATATGTTAATGACTTCTTTATTTGAATACAAATGTTGATTAAACAATATTCCTTTTGTATAGTAGTGTTCAAGAGGTATGAATTGGAGATATTGAGGATAGATTGGTCAAAGGTTCTTTGAAAAAGATTTTTTGAATGAGTTTGAATTATTTTTTCATTGATTTTAGTGTTGAAATTTGTTTGCAATTGTATTTTCTGGAGTTGCAAATGAAAATTAAAAAAAGAAAAGAAAAGAAATTGAAGCTAGTAAAGATAGATAAAATTTTTGTTGAGGATGGGTTTTTTTGGGGGGGTGGGGTTGTAGATGGATTAGCTCTTCAACATCTATTGGAGGTTTTGAAGAAGATGAGAAGTGGGTCTTTTAATAAAAAAGAAAAATTCAAAATTGGCAGTGTGGCATTTTTACACTGGTTTGGGAGTGTATCAAATGCGAAAAACACAACTGTTGTAAAAATGCTGTATATATTCTGATTTAAAATAGTTTATCGTCGCAAATTTTATTTGTCTTTTTGAAAATTCGAGAAAACTTCAGAGTTATTTTTTTCTAAAAAAAAATAATGGAGTATTACAAGAATAAGTATTCTACTGTTTAATAAATAATTTTTTAACTTTAATAACTTTTTAGTCCTATACGATATCAATATAGTATAAATATACTGATGGAGTATCATAACGAATATATTTTGTATTAATTTAGAGTTTATTTTATTTATTTCTTACCAAAAAAATAATCTGTGGATACGAATTGGGTATCAATATACTACCAAAGAGGATTGGGTTTATTTTATATGATACCAATATTGTATATATACGGTCAATTATTTCATAGTATTCGAAATAAAAGGGAAAAGTGTAAATAGTTTGAGTTGTGGATAAATAATTTGAATTGCGGATAAATATTTGTATTCTTTTTCTAATAAGTTAAATTTCACGACGTGGCTGATTTGTGTTGGTGAAAACTAGGGAAAAGAAACTGAATTATGAATGATTCACAAAGTTTGCCTTTTCTGATATGCATTTTGCAGTAGCATACGGAAAAGAGATTTGGGATTGGGTAAGCACAAGATGAAGCTGAATCTTCTTCTCAGAAGAGGGTATACATTCTCCACCTCAGCTTCCGCTGTGAGATGGGAAGGAGGCGTTTCAATGGTTCAAGGAGCTTCCAGGGGCATTGGCTTGGAGTTTGTAAGTCTGCGCTTTATCTACTTATCTACCGCCAAGGTTATTCACTTAGAAAATTGACTACTTCAATTGTAACTTACAGATAGTCATATGATCTTGAATCTGGTATGTTTTGTATGTAGAATAATTGTTGTATTCTGCATTTTGAACTCCCTCTCTTTAACCATGTAGTTTGTCCTCTTCTGCTTGGATGTTTCATTGATCCGGTATCATTCTAACTATCTCGTTCTGTGATTCTTTTGATTTCTTCTAGTTTCTTTATTTGGTCAGTTTGTCCATCAATCTCGGATGGAGCCAAAGATTGACTATTTTTTGGCTTTGGAGTATGATGGAATAAAGCAAAAT
>JAABOM020000049.1:5710887-5723711 GCA_011800125.2 Solanum clarkiae
CGTACATCCGACCCCCCTCACCCCGCAATGAGCGGGAGCCTTTTGAGGCACTGGGGTATGTTGTTGTTGTTGTTGTTCTTTATTTGGTCAGTAACACGGACCATCATCCTGTCAATTTTGGTGAAAAAGATATTACTCAGGTCCATTCGATGCAGACAATTATTATACCGAGTATGAACCATTTAAAACTACAGAAAAATAGACAGAGATTATGGGCGTTGTCCAACATATCACAGCAAGCTATTGCTGATGAAAGTGATAATTTGGATTATGCTACAAAAATGTCTCTTTCTATTTCTGTTGGGGTTAATGGGGGTATTAATGGTTAGTCTATGTCTCATTCTGAAAACAGTTGTAATGCTCATTAGAAAGGTGAAAAGGGATTTCCTCATTCTAAAGTCTTTTACTTTTGGTCAGTCCTCCTTTAATTAGTGTAGTCTTTGGTTATTTCTAATCAAACAGTTTTGCAGCTTAACATTAGCAGACAGAGCTTGGTTACATATATTATTTTAAAAATAGATGAACAAGGTGTAAAAAACTGTAGCATGCAACAGTATTTCTCTATTGTGTATACTTTTTGCAGAATAACGCACGCTTACAAATGGTAAACTAAAAAACTTGAGGATGATAGTTCACAAACAAAATATGTAGAAGTGATGCCTAAATCTAGAAAATTTTATTATGCTGCTAACTTATCGTTCACAATATAATGTGAAAAAGTGAAGACTTTTAAAAATGTGCATATGCCATTGCTGTTCGTTGGCATGCAATTGATGAGTGAAGGGGTGCCAGCTGGTTCGATTGTTATAGTCTGGTGTTTTCCTGATTATCTATTGGGTTTAAGAGCTTTTTACTACTCTTATCTTTCTTTTAAGTTTTTGATTTGCTTGTCTTTGCTCTTTCCCTTTTGTGAATAGTTTAACTAGCACGTCTTAACTAAGCTACAGGAACTCTTCACTTTGGTGCCACACCTGTGTAGGCACACCATGAATGTGGGAGATGTACTAGATATGATCAATAGATTTTGAATAATTTGACCAAAATCAATCGAGAAATTCAAACCGGATACAATGAACCGGATACAATTTAGGCATATGATTTTTTATCAGTAAAAGATTCTTGTGTAGATATTTATAGATCAAACATCATTATTGAATGTGCAATGAACTCAAGAGGCCTATCATGACATCTATATCAATTGCAATTGCCATGTTACACCAAAAAAGACAGTAAAGAGATGCATTTGTACTTAACAATCATTACAGATTCAAACTTGCTCTCAAAAATTTGTGCATTCCTTTCCTTCCAAATAGTCCATCATAATTAGGCATATTTTTATAACTATATTTGGGTTCGTACCCCCAAATCTTAAAATTTAGATCATCAAGGATCCAACCTAATAGTCCACCATAATTATGCATATTTTTATAGTTATATTTGGATCCGTTTCCCCAAATCTTAAAATCTGGATCATCAGGGATCTGACCTCTAGATCAACACCCGTATCGGACACCCGCAACCTAGTCTGAGGCTCTGAGCAACTTAGATTTTAAATGTGAATAGATATCTGTTTGCCTGTTTGTTTGTTTAGTTTTGTGATGATTGTTGAACTTATGTTTATGTTATGCTTGAATAAGCAGGAAATTGTCATCTGTTTTCTCTCTTCTCTGGGATTGGGTTTTGATCAAACCTTCGATTAGGGAAATGTTTGTAGGCGTCTGCAATAAGTGTTCAAAAAGGACCAAGTGCTTTAACAATTCAAAACATTGAGTTTAGTGCACCCACCCTCATCCATACAGCTAGTTAAAGTAGAGACTGGATTTCCAGTTTCATTCTTAATAATCGGTCATTCATTTTCTCTTTTCCTTTTTGTTTTCCATGTCTCCCTTGGCCATCTCATTTTTCTGCACTCCCACCACCGCCAAAATTTGCACAAATGAAATGAAACATACAAACTTCATGAAGTTCGAAACAAAGGAACAGAAAGAGTTACTCTATGGCTTCATCTGGTATAGCTCATATGGAGAACTTGGCCCGACTAAAGTAATTATTAGGTTTGTGTAACAGTTTATTTAATATCTGACCACATGACCTTTTGTGTTTGATGGCCTGGTCTGACTGGAAGAGTTTAATTTTCTTGCAAACTCTAAAATTTCGCATCTGCTTATATTCTTTTCCCTGCACGGGAAAACTTCCTCTGACAGGATATTCTAGCCCTCTATTTTTTGGTCCAATTATTAATGGACTATCATTGTAAGTTGATTATCATATTCTTGAACTGCTCAGGCAAGGCTTTCCCTGAGTTTCTGACGCATGCAGGTTAGACAATTGTTAGAGAAAAAGGACAAAGGCTACATTGTTGCAACGTGTCGTGATCCTAGTGGAGCAACAGGGCTTCTGGAATTGAAGAATAAGTTTCCTGAGCGCCTTGACATTCACCCGTTAGATCTGTCAGTTGAAAGCACTATTGAGGTATATTTTAGTAGTTATTTCTTTGTACATATTCTCCTATCCCCTTTTTGTTCAAGAAGTAGGATATTACCTTTGCTCCACTTGCCAAAAGAATCATTTGCAGATTTCATGGATTCTTGTTAGTCTTGTTTGTTCATGAACCTTTTTAGTTTTTATGACAATGCTAATTCTCAGGACTCAGTCAAATCAATCAGAGACAAATATGGCTCAGTAAACCTTCTAATTAATGCATCTGGTGTTCTTTCAATACCCAATGTTCTGCAGCCAGGTACATGTTTCTTTGTTATGTTCATAAATTTATCAATTATAGCTTGGAATTATTGCAACTTATAATGATAATTGTGAGAAACATAGGAGAAAAATATTATTGAATTGTATGCATAAATTATTACATAGAGACCCTATTTATAGACACTAAAATATAATCCTTCACCAAGTAGGATACTACATACTATTCCTATTCCAATTTCTAAGTAGGATTGTTTATTTCTATCCTATTCAAATACTCCCCCTCAAGCTGGTGCATACAAATCATAAGTTTCTAGCTTGTTACACATATAATAAATAAGAGGACGAATGAGGGGTTTGGTGAAGATATCTACAACCAGATCACTTGGCTTCATAAATTTTGTAACAATATGTCCTGAGAGTACCTTTTCTCTGACAAAATATCAATCAATCTCAATGTGCTTAGTCCTTTAATGAAACACTAGATTTGATGCAATATGAAGGGCCGCTTGATTATTACACACAAGTTCCACCTGATCAGTTTTGTCAAATTTTAGCTCCCTCAAGAACTGTTTGATCCAAACCAGCTCACAAGTACCATTGCTCGATATTCTACTTCTGCACTGGATCGAGCAACCATACGTTGTTTCTTACTCTTCCATCATACTAAATTACCTCCGACTAACGCACAATATTTTAAGATGTAGAACATCTATCAGAGGGTGATCCTGCCCAATCAACATCTGCATCCTGTGATATGCTCATGGCCTTGATTTTCGAAGAGCAGTCCTTTTCCAGAATACAAACAATTGTGTCCCAATGACTTACAAGGGGAAGTCATAAACTGACTTATAACACACACGAAAAGATATGTCAGGTCTAGTCACTATGAGATAATTTAACTTTCCCACCAGCTGTCATACCTTTTAGGATTACTAAGTGGCTCCCCTTGTTCTCGAAGGAGTTTATCATTTGGATCCATAGGAGTGTCAATGGGTTTACATCCTATCTTTCCTTTCTCCTCAAGAATGTCTAAGGCATACTTACATTGAGAAGTAACAATTCCTCATCCAGACTGAGCAACCTCAATACCTAGAAAATACTTGTTGCTTCAAACTATTGATGTCATCTTGGTCACTGCTAGTGATAACAATATCATCAACATATACAATCAAATAAAAACACAATTTGGTGTGAAATGCCGATAAAATATAGAGTGTTCAGCTCTACTACGAGTCATGCTAAACTCCTGAAACATTGTGTTGAACTTTCCAAACCAGGCTCGAGGAGACTATTTCAACTCATAGAGTGACTCGCGCAATCGACGTACAAGGCTACTAGATTCCCCTTGAGCAACAAAACCAAGTGGTTGCTCGATATAGATTTCTTCTGCAAGATCACTATGTAGCATTATTTATGTCCAACTGATGAAGAGGCCAATGATGAATGACAACCATAGATAGAAAACTATAGACAAATGGTATTTTAGCGACAGGAGCAAACATATCACTAAAATCGAGTCCAAATATCTGAGTATATCCTTTGGCAACAAGATGCGCCTTAAGCCGATCTACCTGACATTTGGACCAATTTTTACTGCATAAATCCAACGGCAACCAACAATAGATTTACCTGCAGGAAGAGAGACAAGTTCTAAAGTACCACTCTTATGTAAAATAGACATCTCATCAATCATAGTCTGCCTCCATCTCGAATGAGAAAGCGCTTTACCTGTCGTCTAAGGAATGGAAATAGAGGACAAAGATAATACAAAAGCATAATAAGGTGACGAGAGACGATGATAACTCAAGAAAGTATAATGTGAGTTAGAGTTTCGATTGGATTGTATAACTTTTTTAAGTGCAATTGGTTGTCTACAAGGAGGCAAATCCGCAATGGGAGTAGGGTCTGGCATTTGACATGAATCATCTGGAACTAGTTGGACGTGGACGATGATGATAAGTCAAGAGTGGTGGCACTACAACTAGAGATGTAGAATTAAAGGCAGATTCATCAAAAGTCGGTACAGGTAGGACTTGAGGTTGAGGTAAGACCTCAGAGACATCAGAATGATCAGATGACGTATAGTAAGGTTGAGATTCAAAGAATGTGACATCCGCCGACATAAGGTATCGATGAAGATTAGGTGAATAACAACGATACCCTTTTTGAACTCGAGAGTAACCTAGAAAGACTCATTTGAGAGCATTAGGGGATAATTTATCTTTTCCTAGAGCTAAGTTATGGAAAAAACATATGCTCCCAAAGACACGAGGAGGTATAGAGTGGAGATGTGACTGAGGAAACTGTATGAAATGTGGGACCTAATTCTAGATCAAAGATGAGGGCATTCTATTAATTAAATAACAAGATGCAAGGACTGCATCGCCCCAAAAACGTAGCGGAACATGGGACTCAATGAGAAGGGCGCAAGCAATCGCAATAAGATGCATATTCTTTCGTTCTACTACACTGTCCTATTGAGGAGTATGACAAAGATGTCTGGTGAATTATTCCTTAGTGTGTCATAAACTCCTAAAATTGGGAGGATAAGTATCCTAACTTATTATCACTACGAAGAGTACAAATAGAAACACCAAACTGATTTTGTATTTCAGCAGAGAAACTTTTAAATATAGAAAACAACTCAGAACGATCTTTCATTAAGAAAATCCAAGTACATCTTGAATAATCAGCAACGAGACTAATGAAATAATGAAATCCTAAAGTTGAACTAACTCCATTAGGACCCTAAATATCAGAATGAACTAAAGAAAAAATAGACTCTAAAGGACCCACAATATTATGTGAAAATGAAGCACGGGTGTGTTTAAGTTGACATGACTCACAATCTAATGAAGGTAAACTAGACAAACTAGACATCATCTTTCACAGTTTAGATAGATTCAGATGTCCCAAATGTTTGTGAATTAGGTTTGGTGGGTCTTTAACAGTGCATGTTGTGAAGGAATTTGAAGAGGTAAGATAGTAAAGGCCTTGTGATTTATGTCGTGTGCCAATCATCTGTCCTGTACTGCAGTCCTACGTGAGGAAAAAATTATCAAAAAAATAAATGCCATAATGTAAGGCTCGCGTCAAACGACTAATAGATGTCAAACTAAAAGATGAACCAGGGACGAAGAATAGAATCTACGATGACAGAAGAAAAGGCTTTGGCTTTTCCAACCCCTTTTGGTTTTGTTTGGATTCCATTGGCTAAAGCAATTGTAAGAAGAGTTTGTAAATAAACAATAGCAGACAAAAGGGATTTGATACCAGAAATATAATCCAAAGCACCTGAATCCATGACCATGATCCAAGAGTATTAGACTATGAAACACAAGCAAAAGAATTACCCGCAACATGAACCTTAGTCTGAGGAACCGAGGCTATTTTTGGAGATGGTTACTTACTTGCTTGATACTAAAGTAACTCATCATATTCTTCCTCGAGTAATATGAGCATTATTGGATGATTGATCAGGTTGAGCAATAGGAACATTAGGCTGAGCAATAGATGCTACTTGTAGAGATGTTTGTTTACTTGCACAATTTTGAAGGGATTTGTTATACTCCTTTATAGCACTAGGATCATAACTGAGAAGTGGACCATGCGAAGTATGACATATATCGCAAGTGTGTCCAAGCTTATGACAATAACTAGACTTGGATCGAGATCTTCCAAAATGGCCTCCTCATCGATTCTCCACAATATATGTTCGTTTGTCAATGGTTTGAGATGCAAGAATAGAGAAGTCAATAGTGGGTGAAGAAACTACTTTGTGATTGGGAATTGCGGCAAGACGAAGTAGACAAGAGAATAGTTCATCAATTGTAGGGATGGTAAGACTAGCTAAGAGTTGATCACGCACTGAATCATGATCTGCAGGAAGTCAAACAAGTGTAAGGACTAAAAACAACATCTGCCTGTGCTCTTGTTTTTTCACGTTCATGGTGACTGGCATCAACGTTTCAAATTCCTCTATGACCGCCTGCACTTGTCCCAAGTATGTAGACATATCGGATTCTTATTTCTTTAAGTTGGTCATCTGAGATATCACATCATAAAATCGAGATATGTCATTAGTATATAAAGCACGAGTCTTTTTCCAAACGGATAACATGTTTGGAATGAGCAAAACTAGGGCATTAACATGGAATCAATAGATTGTCATAGGAGACTACACAATTGAACATCAACCTTCTCTCATTGTGCTTTGGCTTTGCAGCTTCCTCGCTAGCCTTTCTCTTTATATCTACCGCACAAGCATCGGTTATTAAGGAGTCATGGACACCTTGACTTTTACACCATAATTCCATCGAAGAAGCCCAAGCTAAGTAGTTTGAGCTGCTCATTAATGGTTCTGTAGTGATCACAGGGGTTGAACTTCTTATTTCTGTACTTTTGGGGCCAAAAAAATCAATCCTGAGAGACACCTTCTGAAATCAGACTTTTGTAATCTAAAATCTAGAAAATAAATTGCAGGAATCCCCAAAAAAATATTTCCATCACCATGAAATCAGATCTGATCACTGAAGAGTGGTCAAAATCAAAAAGAAAATAAATAAATAAAACTAAAACTATGTGGCTGCTGGAAACTGGTCTGAATAAAAAATTGAATATATGGTCAGCCTCGGAATGCAGGGGCGACTTCACTGGAATAAAGAATATCGAAAAAAAACTGGCCGGAAACTGCCACACGTGCCGGCGTATGAAGCGCGTGGCGATGCAAATCTGTGGCTTCTGGCGGTGCGTGAGAACACATGAGTCAGCAGAACTCAGAGGAGCTCATTTGGGTTTGCTCACCTGAGTATTCCGCACCTCGTGGTGGTGTTGGTTTTGCACAACACTCAACAAAACAAACAAAAAGATAACGATTAGAACCAGCCTTTGAGGGTTACCAGAAACTGACTTTTTTTTTTTTTTGGTTATAAGTTTCTCACCAATGCTCTGATACCATGTGAGAAATATAGGAGAAACATATTACTTAATTCTTTGCATAAATTATTACATAGAGATCTTATTTATAGACACTACAGTATAGTCCTTTACCAAGTAGGATACTACATATTATTCCTATTCCAATTCTAAGTAGACTGTTTATTTCTATTCCTATTCTAACAATAATGAAAGCGATAAATGGTCTTTTCCTTTCTTTTAGTGGAATTGGTGAAGTGAATTATTTATCTTCTGTCTTTTTTCAGTACAGAAACAACCCTGAGTAAGGTGCAGAGATCATCCTTGCTTCTTGCTTATGATATCAATGCTGTTGGTCCCATTTTGGTCATCAAGGTGCAGTCTTTTAGTTTCTCTCATGTTGTAGGCTAAAACAACTATATTTGAATCACTTCTTTTTTTAGCAGCAGCTATTTCTGAGAAATCAAGGTTTTGCTGACATTGAATATCTCATCCTGATATTTTGACTGACGAACTAGTAATTACCTTTGTTAATGTGTACATAATCAGGAATTTTTGCCCTCATCTTGAAGGGAAGGTGCTAATACATTTTTTTACCTGACTTTGAAGCTAAACTACTTAATCCAATCAAGAAGTTGCCTCTTTTATACCGAACTTTGCCTACCAATTAGATAAAAATCGAGTAAGAGATCCATTTTTCCGAAAGACAAGACATTTTCAATCTTTTTGCATCAATAGTCATCAACTAGGTCTCCAAGGCTTTGGTTCAAGTAAGAGCTTGGCACGTGATGGGGTTGCTAGACGCATATCACGAGCTTGGACCCATCACATACAAAAAGCTTGGTATTGTGTGGGACTTTGAGCCTTTCTTAAAACTTATGAACCCGTAACACATCAGTTTATAGCTCTTTGTTAGTTGTAATGTTGTATACCACTTCTTAACAAACTGTAAATGACTGACGATCTAAATGAAGAAGTGGAGAAAAGATAACCTGATGTGGCCTCTTTCGATAATCAGCACAATTCTAATCTGTCAGAGATGTCTCAGATTGTAGAAATTCCTGCTGTCATGCTGCTAGATCTTAGTCCAGAGTCTTCTAATTTCCATCTCAGAATTTTGAGCACGTCCTTCTCTCAGAAGAACGAAAATTATCTTGTCTAGCTCTTTTTTATTCATATATGTGACTTGATACTCCCTGCATCCCAACACAAGTGTCTTAGTTTGACTAGGCACAAATAAAGGAGACTTTTGAATCTTATGGTCTTAGATTAAAAATTTGTGTAGCACTTTAAAATCTTTGTGGTCTTAAACTTGCCATGTAGGATGTTGGAATTGGATAACTTACTAAATATAGAAAAGACACTTTTTTTTGGGACTGACCAACGAGGAAAGTAAGACGCTTAAATCAGGACGGAGGGAGTAGAAATTAAGATGGAGAACAAACATCTGCTTCAGGTTCCCTATAAATATTAAATTATAAAACAGACTTATCTGAAGTTTGATATTTGGACTAACCTGGTGAATTTAACAAAAAATAAACATGGAGCATAAGGAACCTCATTGTCGGACTCGCTTTCATGCTGCTGGATCTGAATCCAGAGTTAAGGTTTTCCATTTTAATTTTTTTAGCAAGTGCGTCCGTCATAGGGTTGGGATAAGAAGATGTCTAACTCTATCTTGTTTGTAAAATAGCTCCGTAGAAGTTGAGAAAGAGTGCTGCCAGTTCCTTTCTGTTTCCTATTTATTTTGAATAATAATAAGATAGACTAATCTGATTAAGATATATTTATTTATGTCAATTGTATTGGATTACCATCATCAAATAAAGTTGGATATTTTGATTATCCTGGTGAAATAAGGGGAAACCATCATGGAGCATATAGGAATGTGATTGTTGTACTTGCACATAGAAGATCTTGGCAAATATAGAATTATCCCAAAAAAGGGTAAAAGATCTTGCTAAAGTTAGCCTTCTACCAGTTACTATAACTTAGAAGTTTGATCCACACATTTAAAGCAACACGTTTGTTTCATGAGTTGCGAAATGTGGCATTGTTGAGCCATGTGCTGCTAAGAGATCCTTTTATAGTATATCATGTTGAACATGGATGTTTCTCAAAGTTAGATTTATCTTTTTCCTTTTTCAAATCGAATACTTCTTACTTTTGACAATGTAACATTTAGTTCATGTTTTGTGTGAACAGCACATGTGGCCTTTGCTGAAAGCTGGAGGTGGTTCTGGAACTGACAAGGATTTTGCTATTGTTGCCAACTTAAGTGCAAGGGTGGGATCGATAGGAGACAATGGTTTGGGAGGGTGGCACTCCTATCGTGCATCTAAGACTGCACTGAATCAGTGTATGCTCTTTAAAAAAATCCATTTACACAATTACATATTTAAGTTCTGCTGATGGATAGTAAAAGTTGAATATCTCCATGAACCTTTTTTGACCAAACAATATGCCATGTAGGATGACTGAAATATGGATATGAGATGTGCTATAGAGATATCTGGCATGATACTGGAAGGAAATATTTGTTAGCATACAAGGATTGAGGATTTGTTGCATGGTTTCGAAGCAAGTACTAGTTAAACTGACCATTTAAGGTGAAAAAAGGTGAAACAACTGTTCCAGTTTTATGCGTTTAAAGAACTACTAAGAGCCTTTTTGGATTGGCTTATTTTAAGTGTGTTTAAGCACAATGTTTGAGTAAAATAAAAAAGTAAGCCAAAAAGATATAAATAAACCAAAAGCTATAAGCCCTCCAAACAGGCCCCAAGTCAAAACTGTAGGGAAAGTGAGAAGCAGTTTTAAATGATCATAGAATGACCATTCCCTTCAACCAAGAGCCTTCTTACATTTTGTATAGTCAATGGTAGTGGGATCCAGTGGAGGTTAAGTTGTGGATCGCCGGGGTGGAGAATAGTTGACCATTAAGGGCAGAGGAACAGGCAAGATGAATATGAAGAGTGAACTGTCCCAAACACTCCTTGGTCAGGTTTCAACTTCTTATGTATCAGTGTGGAATGAAAATCTTAACTGATAATTTGATTTTTAATGTTTTTTTCCCTTTCTTCTTTGCTTGAATAATCATTGGTACTTCATAAAGTCTGAGAATGTCATTGACATATGATTCTGGAAATTTTACAGCAACAAAGGATTTGACACTGTTTGTTATTAATGACATCCTGCCTGTTATTTTTGATCCAGTTTGTCCTCTGGTGAATTGGTTCATGCTTACCATGTCTTAATGCTGCAGTAACAAAGAATGTGTCGGTGGAATTTGCACGTAAGGAGGATCCAATTATATGCATTTTGTTGCACCCAGGCACGGTGGACACTGATCTCTCTCAACCATTTCAAAGAAATGTTCCAAAAGAAAAGCTATTTACCAAAGAGTTCTCTGTTCAGAAGCTCCTCAGTATCATTAACAACACAAAGAGATCTGATAATGGAAAGTTCTTCGCCTGGGATGGTCAAGAAATTCCTTGGTGATTTTCCCTTGAAATCCAGACATGACGACCGGGTATCTACTTGGTTTCAATTGATTCCTCCTGGATGATATTCTTGCTTTCTTCTAGTTGATCAGTAGCTTATTTAACCTTTTTATGCATGTCCTTGTTGAACAAACCCGTCGCTGGAATGAAGTAAACCTTTGCCTAGAAGTTGAGTGAACATACTGAAATAAGAAACAGATTGGTAGTTTCACTTTGATGTGTTGTTTACTTGTTTTCCAATTTCAATTGAAAATATATAATGTCATGTCATATGGAGATTCGCATGTAGTGCCCAGAGATCCTTGCTGTGCCATTTCTCCTCTTTGCCTTCTTTGGTATATATATATGCTTGTTCACATATAACATTTTTGGTAATATTTTTCCAATTTCTTATGAAAATTACTTTGAAGACAAAAACAAAAACGTTAAAATAAATAAATAATGGAATCCCCTTATTTATCCATCCTGACCAAGCAAATAGAGTGGAGGAATAAATGATATGAGTACATCTGTACATGTATGTTCAATCTTTTTGAATGTTTTATTGAAAGTTCATTAAGAATTTTCCCAATTAGATCTAATGACCGACGCATCTCTAATTTCTTTTTAAAAAGATGTTAAGGTTAATTCACTGATGAGTATCCATACTTTTCAAACGTCCAAAATATGAGTTGAGTGTTAAAGTAAGCTTTGGGTCACTGAAGTTTGATGTTATTTTTTTTCTGTAGTCCAGATGAAAGCACTTGCAATATATCTAGTGCCCGATTGACGCGTAGCTATATGATGAGGCATTGGATGAATATGCCACATAATCATTTGTCAAGATATTTTTTCTGTTGTCTTTTCTGGTGTGTCAGCATTGTACAGGGATTAGGATTTGTGTAATCAATTATTTATACAAATAATTGATTTGTGTATGGTGCGGCTTCATGTCACTAAAGACATGACCTTAGATAGAAAGGATTGGAGGTCACATATTAGGATAGAAGGTTAATAGGCTAGCGGGGGTAGGATGTTGTCTTGCCTTGTGATGTAGTAGGTTAGTAGTGTTAGTCGCATTTTTATATCCTGTGTTGTCATTATCCGTCATATATATGTCATCGTATTTACACACTATCATGTTCTTTTCGTTGTTATTCATCCTTTCTGTTTCCTTTTCTTTTGCTTTCTCTTTTTCCATATTTAGTTTATTCTGCTTATGGATTTTTGAGACGAGGATTCTCAGGAAACAACCTCTTTACCTTGTGAGGTAGTGGTAAGTTCTGCGTACATCTACCTTCCCCAAGCCCCACTTGTGGGATTTCACTGGGTATGTTGTTGTTGTTATTGTTGATTGTCACTGCTTTTCATTTTAATCGTTATTCTATATCTATTATTTTTCTGCTTTTGGGACTGATATATTTGAGCTGAGGGTCTTCTAGAAATAGCCTCTCTATCACTGTTATATTGTTATTGTTGATTATTTACATATGCCCATCAATTATTGAATTGTATCAAGTTGATCGATTAATAAAGCATCTCAAGTTCCACTCTATTTCCTCAAAGAAGTTTATTACAATTTGTATCAAAGAAACATCATGACCCATAGAAATGACTATAACATAAACTAAATCAAAATCTATGAAGAAAAATGTAGAAAAACATAAAGAAAAAAGAACACGAATGATTTACGAGGTTCGGCAAGTGATGCCTACATCCTCGGGTTAA
>JAABOM020000049.1:5729377-5743635 GCA_011800125.2 Solanum clarkiae
TATTTAGTTTAAAATAAATTTGAATTTTGAATTTTGAATTTTAGTTAAGTAGTTGAGATATTTAGGTTATTTTGAATGTTAAATTATGCAGATTTTTTGTTTTAGGTTGGCTATTTAAAACCCCTCATTGTTTAACAAAATCGTTGAAAACTATTGAAGTCATTTCAATCCAAAGAGAGACTTTTTTCAATCTTTTTTTTGCTGCCCCATTCGCCTTTTAAAAAAACCAACAGTGTTTGATCTTGTGCAAGGTCTTCCAGTACCAGCTACAATCTCCTGGTGGTGCACTTTTGCCCTTGTACCATATATAGTTCATTGATCCATTTTACCCATAAAACCTCCTTTTTTCCATAATCAGCTAAATGTGTTTGCCAACCGATGCATTGTTCCAGTGCTTACAACTCTTTATATCCAGTGCTTACAACTCTTTATATTTAGACCACCTTGTTTCTTTCCCAAGACACTAGAGCAGTCTTTTTCTTCTCCTCTGATCCTCCCCATAGGTACTCTACATTTCCTATCTATTTCCTTAACCACACTTTGAGGTAGTATAAACACAGCCCCCCAAAAATTATGTATAGAAAACAATATTGATATAATAACTTGCACTCTTCCTGCATTAGATAGATGCCTATTTGACACTGATCTAATCCTTTCTGTTATATTTTGGCATAACTGATTACACTCCATCTTTGACCATTTTCTTGGGGATAGTGGGAGTCCTAAATATCTAATTGGGAATCCTCCTTCAGAATAGCCTGTTCTTTCCAGTAGATTTGCTTAACTTCCTCAGAAACTCCTGCTATAAAGATGCTTGATTTGTCAGTGTTTGCTACCAATCCTGTTGTCATTGAGAAGTGCTCTAATGCTTCCTTGATTCTTTTCATTGATTGTTCATGCCCTTTACAAAAGATCATCAAATCATCAGGAAATATTAGGTGGTTCAACTTTAATTTCTTATACATAGGATGAAACCTGAAATCAGGAAGCTGCCCCATCTTGGTTAATATTCTTGACAGATACTCTATTACAAGAACAAATGGTAGAGGATACATAGGGTCTCCTTGTCTGAGCCCTCTCTTCCCAGCAAAATAACCATAACTACTTCCATTTATTCTTACTGTAAACTTTGTTGATGTGAGTAACTCATTATCAGCTGACTAAACTTCTTTGGAAAGCCATACCCTTGCAACATTTCCTCCACAAACTCCCAGCTCACCATATCATATGCTTTTCTCAAGTCTATTTTCATCAGACATCTTGGAGTGGTCTTCCTCTTATAGTGTCTCATTAGATAATGGCAAATTAGTACATTGTGAAAAAGTGACCTACCCTCTACAAAAGCAGCTTGAGTTTGATTTACCAAATATGGCAGCACCCTCTTTAGTCTATTACACAAAACCTTTGAGATCACTTTATACACTACATTGCAACAAGATATGGGCCTAAACTGGCTAGCAGATACAGGGTTCTGAACTTTAGGAATTACAGCAATTACAGTAGTATTTATCTCTCTCAGAATTTTCCCATTTTTCATGAAATCCATTACAGCACAAGTAATATCCTTACCAACTATATTCCAAGCATCCCTAAAGAAACCACTACTGTACCCATCTGGCCCTGCACTTTTTGTTATCTTGATACTAAACACAGCTTCTTTCACTTCTTTTGTTGTAACTGGTTCAAGTAGGCTCATCTGTTGTTGAACTGTTAAAGTGTTCCCCCCTTTTAGGAAAATTTCATCAGCCTTTTGCCTTCCCCCATCCCCTTTTTCCCTCAAAAGATTAGAGAAATACCTGACAAAGATCCTGGCAATTTGTTCTGATTGTGTGGTATACTTGCATATTTTCATCCTGAAGCTGGGATATAATCTGTTTAAGCCTCTTCTGCTTCAGCACTGAGTGGAAGTATTTTGTGTTGCTGTCTCCCAATCTCAACCAGGTTGCTTTGCTCTGTTGTACCAGCATCTGTTCTGCTAGGTAGTTTTTCCTCTTGAACTCCTTTCCAGTTTCTAATTCCTCTTTTTGTATTTCTTTATCCATGGGATTCAGTTGTAATCTCCCCTGTACCTCAAATAATTTCTCCCTCAAATTGTCCACTTCCTCCATAATTTTACTGAAATGTTTTGAATACAGCTTCTTTAACTCTCTTTTCAACATATTCACTTTTTGGACTACTTGGTACATTGTGCATCCCTTTATCTGCTTCTTCCAGCATTCCTTGACCATCTTCTGAAAATTATCATTTGAACTCCACATGTTGCAGTATTTGAATTCCTTCTTCTGTTTGTTATTCTTTCCCTCCTCTCTCACGTGTATGGGGCTATGATCACCAACTCCTTCATTTAAGAATGTTGTTGTACAATCTGGCATTTCATCCACCCATGCTCCATTGCTGAATGACCAGTCTATTTTTGGAAAGACTCTATTAATGGTTCCCTTGTCATTCCAAGTATAGTTCTGTCCTCCCCTTTCCATTTCCTCAAGCTTACAGGCTCTTATACATTCTGAAACTTTTTTACCTCTGTCAATGTTACAGCTGCCCCACCTATTCTGTCAGTGATATGCAACACATTGTTAAAGTCTCCAAGTATAATCCATGGCATTTGCATTCCACTACCCCCATTGAGTCAAATATTCCCATAGTTCTTTCCTTTCTACCCTCCCATTTTGAGCATAGACAAAAGTGCACTAAAACTCCTTCATCAGCAACTTATTCTTAACCAAACATGTTACTGCTTGGTCTGTCTCATTTTGTACAGCTACTTCATCAATATCTTCCCTCCACACACCATTATTCTCCCATTGTAATGAGAATTATGATTGCAAATACACTTCCACCCAAGAAACATAGACTCTACAACTTTTTGTAAACTTTTCTGTTTTATTTTTGTCTCCACCAAACTAACTAGATTTGCATCAAGCTTATTACAGAGGTATGCAACTTCCCTCTGTTTACTAAGTCCATTTAGGCCTCTCACATTCCAGCAAACAAGATTAACCATTCCCCAAATGGGTTGTTCTTTGCTGACTTCCTTGCTCACATTGCTTACTGCATCCAGATTCTCTATGCCACTCAGCTGTTCAAAAGTATTTGTTATCTTCACAGGGTGCTGCTCTTGTATTATCCCATGCTTAAACCTTTTCTGATACCCTCCAAATCTTTTTGTCACTATCTCTTTTTCTTTGCCTTTTTCTGGTCCCTTCTCTTCATTGCTGGTTTCTGTTGTTTCAACTTCCTTGCCCTTAGTTGGTTTCAATTTCCTGCAATCCTCTTTTTCATGCCCATACTTGTTGCAATGATCACATAATGAGCGCTTCCAATCATATGTGACAGATTGAGAAACTATTACTCCTTTTTTCATTTCTAAAGAGAATTTCCTCTGGTAATTTTTTTCCCAAATTCACCTCAACCAACATTCTGGCATAGCTCAATCCAAGTTTCTTTTCAATCTGTTTATCAATCATCAATGATTTGCCCACGAGACTCCCTATTTTACTGAGTCCTCTAGCACTCCAATATTTGAAGTCTAATCCTGGTAATATGATCCATATTGGAAAGTTAGTAATTCCTCCTTAGAAAATTCTATATCTGGGGTCCATTCTTTCACTATCACTGGTTTGTATCAAAATGATAAATACCTCCTTCTAATACTTCCCGTTTACCTTCTTCACTATCAAATCTTACCATTACAATACCATTCCTCATCATTGCCACTTTGTTAATCCCATACTTCCCTCACAATCGTTGGATAAATCCGTTCATTACTGAGAAAGGTGGGTATGCTCCTAGTACACAACATACTATTGCATTCTACCAATATTCGATTTCTGAGCTTATGTCCCCCAGATCAATTTCCCCATTCTTCAGATTATTATAACATTGAGGATTAACATATTCCAACTTAAACCCTGCATTAGCAATTTTGGAGATATCGAAATTGTCCCAAATAGATTTGCCTTTACATTGAGTTTCCTTACCTTGATCCTTTCCCGTTGAGCTAAGCTCCTGTTCGACCTTATCAGCCCAGGAACTGTGTGAACTTCCCCCACTTACGATTTGAGACCATTATTGCATTCTATATTTCCCTGGCATAGTCATCCTCTCTGGGCTCTTCTGCAACCCATGTGAACTACCTTCACGTACTTTCTCCCTCTGAGTCTCCACCTTTTCCCCCTCTTATTCCTTCGCTTTTCCTTGATTAACTAAGTGTGAGCTTCCATGATTCAGATCCTTCGTGCCTGTTGGAGTTGGGTTCACATTCTTCGGCCTCCTGCCCATGGCTAGCGCACTTTAGCAGCGTGCGCCCGGAGAGCTTCAGAGAATATTTATTTTTCAATTGATAAAAATAAATAACAATAATAAGGTTTAAAAATATTAAAATTATGAGTATCAAAGTACAGTTAAATGATTAATTAGGTGCAGTTTATATAGATATATAAATAAAGGAAAAATTAATTTAAAAAGCATTTATTTAATCAAGTAAGCAATTTGAATGATGTAGAGGTTGGTCAAAATTGAGGGTCAACAAGGACGTTGTGAAGCATTGGGGTGTGCCGAAGCACATCATTAGCGATCGCAATCCCAGCTTCACCGGCGCATTATGGAGACACCTATCTAGCTTGTTGGGGTCCGAATTTCATTCTTCGACCGACTTTCATCCTCAAACGGATGGACCACCGAGAGTACCAATGCACTTCTGGGCTGATATATCTGCGGCACTATGTCAGTACCAAACGATTGAGCTAAATTGCTTAATACAACTCAATTCTCATATAATTTGCAGCGAAGTGAGGCAACGGGAAGGAGTCCTTCGAGCTTGCGACTAGGCAGCAGCCCAACACCACATTCTTTACCCGTCAATGCCAGATTGAAAAATCCAGGTGCTTATCACATTGCCAAGGCTTGGGAAGAACAGTTTGATCTAGCAAGATCGTATCTTGACAAGGTTGCCCACAAGATGAAAAAGTTTGCGGACTGGAAACACCGTCCAGTCAATTATGGAATTGGAGACAAAGTCTTGGTCAAAGTCGATCCGCGTCAATTCAACTCATTGTGAGGCGTGAATCAAAGTCTGATTCGACGATATAAGGGTCTGTTCGAGATTATTGCCAATGTAAGGTTTTTTATCGACTAGACATGCCTCACCACTTACAAATTTATCATGTCTTCCACACTAGTCAGTTGAAGCCATACTTCGAAGACGTGGAAGACAAAGAGTGAGAGCTATCCAGCCGTGCTCAAATTTTCATCAAGCCACCGGCTATGGACAGACAGATTGAGGCCATCATAGACCATCAGTTGGTTTGAGGAAAAGGGTTGGGGGCAATTCAAGTTCCTAGTTCCTTGTCAATCTGAAAGGGACGTCTCCGGAGGAGGCATCTTTGGAGAAATATGAGGTTGTAACAACTCGGGGAACAATTTCACAATTATTTGCAGCTTTGGTGGGGGCAGCGTCTGCTACCCAGCCATCATTACATTAATTTTCCCCAATTTCAATGACGAGGCAGATTCCAATCGAGCTTCAATGAACTCAAGTCCCAAAGCCAAAATGTATCCATACTTGCGGTAATGCCTAGACCCACATGGGAGTCATTGAATGTCGTTGAGAGGTCCCTCTAACCAGCAACATGCCAAAGTAGCCACCAACAGACGCGGAAAGGGTTAGCCCCAAAATGTCGCAAGCATTTTTGACATTTGAGTAATGATTGGACAGCCTGAACAGCACTTGCCAGTCTGTATGGCACTTGACCCCCAACACAGCACTTCACAGCCTATACAGCACTCTTGTTGGCACAGCTCTTCAGTATTGTTACAAAAAAAACCTCTTAGGAAGATTTTCTTGTAACAACTAACTCATACGTCAAATTATAATTATAAAAAAAAAAAAAAAAAAGAGGACACTTGCCTCCCAACTCTGTCTCTCTTTTATTGCATTCGTACTTGTTTGTGTGTTTGCCGTAACTCAAGCACGTTTGTGCTGATTTGCATGTTTAGGACTAAAGCATTTGAGGAGCAATTTAGCTCACAAGGATGTCCACGTTGCCTTTGAAAAATAGGCCCGTGACAATACTTTTATATCCTTCTGCCACTGGAAACATGTTCACTAGATTATAAGCTAAATGCAATTTTCGTTCAGAAATAGCTTGATAAAATCCAAACTTTGTATAATCTCAAGCTCAGAGTGAAACCTGGAGAGTTCATAGTTCATAAAAGAACACCACCTTTTGTTAAAGTGATTTTACATAATAACCGAGAAATCTCTGAGGGACAACATGCATGGTTTGGAACTTGGTGGAGTGGATAATGGGTTTCCCCTCTACCCTTCCCCTATTAAATAAAGGGCTTTTGTCTATGGCATGGTTCAACCCCATGCTATGCAC
The DNA here is from genome assembly GCA_011800125.2 of Solanum clarkiae. Taxonomy (NCBI): domain Eukaryota; kingdom Viridiplantae; phylum Streptophyta; class Magnoliopsida; order Solanales; family Solanaceae; genus Solanum; species Solanum clarkiae. The sequence goes on from JAABOM020000049.1 coordinate 5,735,761, forward strand.
CGAACCCACATATCATGAGTTGCACACTTATCACAAGACCAAAACCTCTCTTCCCTTTCTCCACTTAAAAAACAGGTTTTTGTCTGTGGCAAGGTTCAAACTGTGCACCTAACCTACACATCATGATGCGCTCTTAAAACAAGAAAAGCCCCTGGTGTCCAACCTTTCATTAAGTTCCACTTAAGAAAACCAAGAAAAAGATGAGAGATATGTTTATTATTTCCATCAAAAAAAGTATAGCTGGAAGCATCAAACAAGTGTTAGGTCCATCGCATACGCTAAACACAAATATAGCTAAAGGGAAGCCCACTTCTTAAATAACTGATTTCCTTTTGGGTAACATGGAATTTCATAAATCATTATGTATCTTGGCTTGAGGAAGACATGGCAATCTATAATAGGTCTAGGTAGGGTTGTTCAAAATCGAAAAGGAACCAATTATCCTAATGGAAAAAAAGAGATTCATTTACCGATAATGGGTTATTGGTTTAGCAGTTTTGTAACGGTTTAAATGTTTTTTGTTATTGGTTATCGGTTCTTAGCGGTTTTAGGTTTTTTCCTAAAGGGTTAACCAATAACCCGATAATAAATTAAATAATTATATTTTTACTATTTGATATATAAAGTCCTTGATAGTTTCATACTTTTATTTTTTACTATCTCAAACTCACAGTTATTCTATAATGTGATAGTGTTTGATTTTGAGCAAAATGCAATTTGTCAACTCATGTGTATGGTTTATTTAATTTGTCACCTTGTTTCTAAGTAATTTACAATAAAGAATTTTTTTTGTCAAATCTTAACGGTTAAATCGATTATCGAACCGATAATGATCAATAACCGATAAACCAATAACAGATAAGCCAACATCTTAATGGTTCTATAACGGTTTAGCATTTCTACACATCAATAACCGATAAACTTTAAAACCGAACCAAACCAACTGATATGCAGCCCTAGTGTAGGGCTCTTCTCGTACTGCAGGGAATAGCTTGCTAATATCTTAACTTGTCATAATCTTTGAGGTCAAAGTGAGACCTGAATCTTGGCTTGATGAAGAATTACAATCTAATAGGTCTAGGGCTCTTCCAGCATCACAGGGAATAGCTTGCTAATGTAGTAACTTGTCATGATCTCTAAGCTCAACGTAAATATACCTATTGATATTTTTCAGAGCTTATGGAATGAAAGCAATACAAGATGTTTTATATTAACCCCTAACCACGCTAAGGCTAAATGCATCTTGTATCTATATAGTTGGGCCAATGCATCACATGTTGATTCACATGCATTTCTTTTTTACTTTGTTAGCTCCCAGCCAGGAGGTTTGCCTAGCAGCAGCAACCCTAGTCTTAACATGCTTTTTTGGTAAATGAAACTACCAATACTTTTTCTTTTACTTCTATATTTTGTAATTTTTGTAAATGGAGAAAACAAGTTTTCTTGTGCTTTTGCTACTATAGTTTATTACTATTGTGCATCTTCTTGAGGCATTTAATGAAGCCAATTACTTCATACAAAACAGAATTGCTAGAAAGCATCAAAAAGTGCATTAGGTCATTTGTTTTTCTCCACTTACAAACATCTTGCATGTCATCATAAACACATCGTGACTACCTTCGCTTTTCCAAAGAGTTCTATATTCACTATGGACAAAAACCAGGTATGGTCTCCCATTGCATTCCCTAATCGGTGAAAAATGGAGCATACACAACCAAAAAGAAGTGCCAACAGAAAAATTATTGTAATTGGAGGGCAGTTATTTAACTAAGATCCTTTTCTTACCAATAGGTAAGGTGATTCTTGACTAATGTTGAAGCTACTGTAGACATAACAAGAAGCAAGACATGGAGGTGCCAGCACCAACGAAGTCGAAGAACGCAGGGGCTTCTAGATTTTGTATGAGATATTTGGCTTTTGTTGCCCAACTCTAGACTTGGGTCAACTTTTTGGGCTTTATTTTGTTGTCTTGCTGATGTATTATTAGACCTTGGTTTGAAACTTCTTTTTTTTTTTTGTCTGATGATTTATATAATGGCCTCCTGGCCACTTCTAATTTTTTTAAAAAGATAAAGCTATAACAAGTAGCATACTCAACAATTCTTGCCAATATATAGGAGTGAATGCTTGACAAATGTTGAAGTTACTGCAGATATAATAAGCAGCACATTACTCTACTTGTTTCCTTTTTTCTTATTCATTATGTTTGAATGATGAAAGCAATAACTACTCAGACAACAAAAGTATGAATATGTACTCTTGTTAGTGAAATTTCACAATCCAGTGTTCTGGTGATCTGAGAGCAACCAAGCAATATTCTCTACTGATTCCAATATCAACATATCACTTAAATAATGAAAGAAATTACCTTATGTAGGAGATACTTCACTGGTTTAGCAGAATCTCCCCATAATTCCTTTCCCCATAATTCCTTTCTGATCAGCTTAAGAATTTCAATAATCTGCATTCGAAAATGAAAGGGATATGTAAACAACATACAGTGTATACCTCTTACAAAATGAACTTCAGGGGAATCTGCATTTCATCAAACTGTTTGCATACCTAAACCTCCAATCATCCACCCATCCCCTGGACTTTGTTCACTAGCGGCAGGAAAAAATCTTTTATCCCACTTGTCATTTTAACTGCAGCTAATAATAGTCTCCACGTCGTAACTAACTTCTACATACTGGTTTCTTTTTTCGTAATTTCTCTTCCTACAAAACTTTGATGCAAGAAAATTCTGTCTTCAGATGCAAAGGCCAGTTTCTCAATCTAGAAGCCTTATTTAGAAATATTTGTAGTATAAGCAACCTTAGAGACGATATTTGAACCGATTACTTACTTAAAAGTAAATCAATAGAACCCAAAAACACTTGTATTGAAAGAGAAAGTTAAATAAGATTTCTTCGAACAGAAGATTTGACTTACTCCAGGATAATGCTGCAAAACTGGCGAGTAGTGATCAAGTGCAATATATATCTTCTCAAGTAGGAGCAGAAGTGTATCAACCTCATCTCCCAAAAGATCAACCTGAGTATTGAGCAAACAAAAAGAAATATCAGGCGAAGTATAGAAGCATGGATAAATTATAGTATGTTCTTAAGTACGTAATTTGTGTGTAACTTACACTTGATATCATTATAAAATTCGCTAATATGAAAATGCTTTTATCAGATACTAATATGAACATGCATAACCAAAGAATACACAGGAAAAACACAATATAAGGTGTTTCTATATTTTTATAGCTACCCAAATGAAATGGTTTGAATATAATGGTTTATAAAGATGACCAACTAGTTTGGGATTGTGACCTAGTTGTTGTATAGCATGAAAATGAATAGAAATTAATGGAAATGGAAATTTTTTTCTGGATGTCCATACAATTGCTTGTTTTGTCTCTATATAGTTTGATCACTTTGTCATGGATCATAACAACTACTGAGAGTTGGATTTTCAATTAACCTAACTCAGCCATATCTTCATATGTTTGGAGGCCACATGTAGATAACACACTCCAACTTGTTATGTTCCATATACCTAATAAATGCAGATCGTTACCTCAGCCTCAGCCATTTGAAGGTCTGAACATCTTTTTTCCAGCCTCCGTCGGTACAATAGCACTGTTCTTCTAAGTGAATTGGTCTTCTTAACAAGAGAATTCAACTGACATGACGAATGCTCCAACCTGAATGTATTGGAACAATCTAATAAGCTGTAGACAAAACACAGAGTACAACTTTTATCTTCTGGCTTAACCTAGGTTCACTTATCGGTTCCTGTGTGTATTTATGTTAATTAAAAAAATAAATACAACTAACATGTAGCAGTGCTCCACAGTGCATCCTATAAGTTGTTTTTTAGAAACTGGTTAACCACTGTGCATCCCCATTGTATCAGCATACAATGATTAAGCCAATCTAAAATTAAAACACGGTTTTAATGCTTAGTCAGGTTAAATATATTCCCGATTACTATACAAACCTGAGCCAGATATAACGTCTCTATACCTGATATCTGATGCCTCGAGAAAAATCAGGAGCCATGAATAGAAAGTAGAATTGTAAACCATAATAAAGAAAAGTACAATGTGTTAATGCTGAAATTCCTTTGGCCACATGTTGGTGGAATAAACAGGTGAGGAAATAGGCACAATGGGAAGACTAAGCCGCCGTGAACCCATAGGTCATAGGTTCAATCCATGAAAACAACCTCTTTCATAAGTGCAAGCAAATACAGCGTACTACAGACCTAATGTGGTCCGGTCCTTCAGTAGACTTCAGTGCACCAGGGTTGATGCATCAAACAGCAGCTTCATCATCAATAACAGCAGCAACATACCTAGTGGAAATCTCATAAGCGGGTTTGGGGAGGGTACAGCGTACCTAGACCATACCATTATCTTGTAGAGGTAAAGAAGTTGTTTCCAAAAGAACCTCGGCTCAAGTGTAGAAAATCCAAGTACAAAGAGTAACAAAATAGTGAGAAAAAACATAGCACCTAACAAGGGAAGCAGTGCAAATCCAGCAAGAAAGGGACAAGAACAACAAATTAGTGTGACAATCAAAACACACTAAACAACCGACTACGATACTACAACTAGTACGACAACAAACACCTAAACCCACGGATAGCAAGACAACACTCCACTGCCTACTAATTATCTACCCCAATACACGTCCTCCACGCCCTACTATCTAAGGTCATGTCCTCAGTAACCAAGAGTTGTGTCATATTTTATCTAATCACCTCTCTCCAATACTTCTTCGGTCTAGCTCTACCTCTGCTTGTACCTACTATAACCAATAAAGAAATTGGAACAATACGCAAAAGCACTAAAATCTATAGTTGGGTAGGACATAGGGACAGAATGAGTTCATTGAGGAGTATATGAGTAAATATTATTGTGATATTGAAATAAAAGAGGAAAAAAGTTAAAGGAACGAAATAGATATCCAAATGATCATCTAAAACGGCATTTTCATCGGAAGATTAGATCTGGGCACCATGCATATGGTGACAGTTAAAAGTAGAATATTTTTCATCCATGAAGAAAATTTTGGGAAAATAATTATAAGCTTTATTTCATCTCAGGATTAGCTTTTAGGCTATGTTGCTTGGACTCTTCAAAGATATCAACAGTTGTGTGCCAGATCCTCCAAAAATAGTATATAAGTGAAGGATCCGATAGGGTGTGGCAACATTTTAGGAGAGTCGAGCAACTTAGCTTTTAGGTACTATAAATTCTTTTGGGACCAACAAGGTTTAGTTTTATAAATGCAATTACCTTGTAAGTCCTAATACTTACCTACTTGTGTTACATGTGTTCTACTTTTATCATAGTTCAAGCAAAAATATACACACATGTAGAGGCACACAAAAACATGGAACAAAGTCCACTTTAACTATTTACTTAGATTGAGGCACTACTTTCACCTTGCACCTTGTTTGGATGATTTTACCCATTTATTATATTGTATTATTAGTTTAAATACAATATTATTTTGATGAGGGAAGCAAGACTAAGATAGTTTGAGCACGTGCAGAGGATGGGTGTTGATGCTCCAATGAGGAGGTGTCAGAGGCTGGTCGTAGGGGGTATACACTGAGGGGTAAGGATAGACCAAAAAAATATTGGAGAGAGGTGACTAGACAGGACATAGCTTATATTACCAAGGACGTAGTTTTAGATAGGAAGGAGTGGAGGTCACATATTAGGCTAGAAGGCTAGTAAGGGTAGAGTGTTGCCTTTCCCTACATAGGTCTAATGTAAGTCGTAGGTCTACTCGTACCCTATAGTTCATCCCATATGTTGCTTTTTGTATTTTGACCATCACATTATTTTGCGAATGATATTGTTTTTTCTCTTACACTGACTTTTCTGTTAACCATCATGCTTTTTTCCATTGTTTTCTTTTCTTCTTCTATTACTTGGTTTGATGCACTTGAGCCGAGGGTCCTTTGAAAACAACCTCTCTACTTCCACACGGCAGTGGTAAGGTCTGCCGTCTGCGTATACTTTATCCTCCTCAGACCCCGCTTTGTGGAATTTTGTTAGGTATGTTGTAGTTAGGTAACAAAGAAAAGGCTTATTTTGTGTAATGACCAATTTAGTGTGATCGTGACATTACCTTAATATTTTCTTCTCATTTTGACTTTAATTGTTAAATATAATATTTTATCATTTATCTTACCTTTTCATAGTAGCTCTACCGCATATCCTACAATTTCTTGTAGGTTTATCGTTCAAATTATGGATGCATGACATCATATAACGATGGAGAACGATACAATCTACCCAAACATTGTATTCATTAAAACGATACAGTATGATACAGTACAACACAATACATTATTAAATAATACATAACAGCCATCCAAACAATGTGTTGGTGTAAAGAAAAATAGAGAGCACAGGTGATTGGAGGACAGGAAGCATCAATGTCATGAAGTTACCAGATGTGTCAAAGAAAATTTTTCTGATGTTTGTGATCCAGGAGTTTGTCTTGAAGGTTTCTGAAATGAAGCAATGACTCCTTTTGATAACATTGAAACAAGTGGTACAAAAAAGTTTGAAAATTGGTGACAACAAGAGAATCTGCTTGATCAACACGTAGAGGTAAGAAAAAAACTAGTGTCTTTAAAGGATTTATTAAAAAGCAGTTATTCCCTGAAACTTGGTGAAGCCAAGGTCGAGTGTTTGACCTCGCCTAATTGGCGCTTTAGTATAGCAGTCATCAAGGTGTTAAGGTGTTTGCACCTTCACCAACGAGTTCTTCCTTTAAGGACACAACATCATAAACATAGCGTAATTATAGTTTTTCCATTCTTTTGTCCAAATGTTTGTTACTTGGACCTTCACCAATGAGTTCTTGACTTTAAAGGACACAACATCATATACATGGCTTAACTATGATAATATTTGCTTGTATTACATTTCTGTTTTTACTTTTCCTCCTTGGCAGTTTTCTTCTCTAAAGCCCACATCTTAGAATATTTTAATAAAATATTACACATTTCCATAGCTCCACACTTCCACTATAAATCAAACCATTTTGGAATATAGGATTATTTCAAGGATCATTTATTTCTAATGACATTATTGTTATTACTATTTTAATAAGGCTTTTACCTGTTTTGGAATTCTAATCTGCAGATAGTACTTTTTGGTATCTAAACATTTTGATAGGACTTGCAAGTCCATACATGGAAAAGTATTGAGTCGTAAAAGGTAATCATTGACTTCATTAAGAAACACATACCTAGCATGATTTGCTTCCAGACTGCCACTCGCCCTGCATTCAAAATCTGCAAGCATTTTTGATAACTCATGTACCCTACAAATTACTGCTTCCATATGCTTTCTTAGCTCAATTTCTTTGGTTTCATTTAAGGCCAAAATGTACTGCTTCTCTTCAGAAAAAGCAAGCACCATCTTTGCTTTTTCATCAGCTTCGTTTAACTCCTGCACCTTCTCTACAAGCTTTTGATTTAACTGGTGGATCACTTCCTTCATTGCTTCAATTTGTTCAAAAGCCTCTCCTAACTGACCTTTTATAACCTCTAATTCCATATTGCTCTCAGAAACTAATCTTTGTTCCCTACTTGCATGTTCTCTCACAGCATTGAGCTCTTGCGTTACCAACTCAAATTTTTCCTTCTCCTTTGCTAGAGTTGATGCATCACTTGCTAATTTTTCCTTTATATCCATTGATCTTTCCAGCAGATAAATCTTTTGTTTTAGTTTTTCCTTCTCTTCAACCTCCAAAGTTAATTCATATTCCTTCTGAATAGCTTTCATCTCAAGAAATATCCGATTTTCTTTTTCATTCAAATAATCCTGGTACAATTGCTTGAGCTTGTCCTGAGCAT
>JAABOM020000049.1:5743735-5764753 GCA_011800125.2 Solanum clarkiae
AATAGAACCACAAGACCAATTTCCAATCTTAATTCACATTATTGTTCATAGAGATAAAATATTAAAATTTTATACATAAAATATTACCTCTTTGGACTTTTCATTCCTCTGACACAATGTCACTTTCTCAACCCATCTTCCCACTAGCTAAACTATGGTATTTATATACTATAATGAAATCTAAATGAATAACAATGAAATAAAGGTCAAATCCTTACCTGAAAACAAATGCACACTGCTTTTTCTTTTCTGATGTTTCTCACTCCTCTTCTCTTTTTTGTTTATGTTGCAAAGTGACAATCTCCCTCTCTCTTTTATAACTATTAAAGACTCTTTTGTATTATTATAAAAATTCCTTAATGAGAACAATCATTATGGGAAGGATAAAAAAATTTCCACTAGTTTATGACTTCCCATCAAGATATACAGCCAACCAATTTTGTACCCCATCAAAATATTAATTTCCCCTTTTTTCTTTTTTTTTTCTTACTCGCAACTAACGAGTTTAACATACACATAAAATAATATGTAGTCTTAGATATTGAATAGTTTGAAATACCTACTAAAATTTATGAGAAGAACATTATAGACCAATTCTTAAAATAGCCTAACGGGTCATTACATTATCCACCACTAAAAATCATATTCGTTCTCAAACACAAGGTAGAAGAAAGTACCTGAAGTTTTGAAAAGATGAGGATATTTAGCACGCATGTCTGATTTTATCTCCCAAGTCACCTCTCTAACTGGACAATTTTTCCATTGTACCTTTACGGAAGCAATCTCTTTGTTTCTAAGCTTTCGAACTTGTCTGTCAAAAATAGTTATAGGAGTCTAGATTCAACACCACTGAATAAAATGAAAGTATGTGAGACTCATCGGGTATATACTTTCGGAGCATGGAGACATGAAACACACGATGCATGGATGATAAGCTAGGTGGCAAGGCCAGTCTATAGGCTACTTCTCCATCTTTCTCCAAAATCTCAAATGGGCCGATGAATCGAGGACTAAGCTTTCCCTTCTTACTGAATCGGATAACACCCTTCATAGGTGACACCTTAAGCCAAATATGATCACCTACCATAAACTCTAGGGCTCGGACCCTCTTATCTGCATAACTCTTTGCCGACTCTGAGCGGCCAACAACCTACCCTGAATCATATGGACCTACTCAATAGCCTCCTTAAGAAAGTTTACATCTAATGAGTCCATCTTGGCGGAATCAAACCAACTAATTGGAGATCTACACCGCTTTCCATACAAAGCCTCGAATAAAGCCATCTGAATGCTAGAGCAATAGCTATTATTATAGGCAAACTCTGCTAAAGGTAAGCGTTGATCCCAGCGAGAACCAAAATCAATCACACATCCTCGAAGCATATCCTCCAACACCTGAATAGTCCGCTCGGACTGTCCGTTTGTCTGAGGGTGAAAGGCTGAACTCATATCCAGCTGAGTACCTAGTTCATGTTGCAAGGCCCTCCAAAAATGTGACATGACGACTAAACCCCAGTCAGAAATAATAGAAATAAGAACACCATGCAATCTAACTATCTGATGAATGTAAAGCTCAGCCAACTTCTCCGCTGTATACTTGACCTTAATAGGAATGAAATGTGTGGACTTAGTCAATCGATCCACAACTACCCAAATTGACTCATAACCACTCATGGTAGTGGGCAAACCCATCACAAAATCCATGGTGATACGCTTCTATTTCCACGTAAGAATAAACATCCTTTGAAACTCACCTCCAGGCCATTGGTGCTCATACTTAACTTGCTCACAAGTTAAACACTTGGACACAAAATCTGAAATGTCCATTTTCATGCTACACCACCAGTAATGCTGACTCAGGTCATGATACATCTTTGTTGCTCCAGGATGAATGGAATAACGAGTACAATGAGCTTCCTCAAGAATCAATCTAATTAAATCACCCACCTTAAGCATACAAACTCGCTCCCCAATCCTCAAAACACCATCAGGATCGAGCACGACTTTCTTAGCCTCTCCCTTGGTCACTTTGTCTCTGATGATACATAACTTCTCATCCTCAACTTGATGCTCGCGAATTTGGTCCATCAAGGAAGAACGAGTCTCAATGAAAGCTAGTACACCACCTTTATCAGATAGTTGTAACCTGACTAGGGCATTAGCTAAATGTTGTATATCCCTAGCCAAAGGTCTCTCCTCAACTCGAATGGCTGCTAAACTCCATATGCTAGAAGTCTTTCTACTTAAGGCGTCGACCACTACATTAGCCTTCCTTGGATGGTATTACATGGTCAAATCATAGTCCTTTAGCAACTCCATCCACCTACGTTGCCTCAAGTTTAGATCCTTTTGACTGAAAATATACTGAAGACTCCTATGATTAATGAATACCTCGCAATGTACACCATATAAATAGTGACGCCACAACTTAAGCACAAAAACCACAGCCGCTAACTCTAAGTCACGAGTAGCATAGTTTTTCTCATAATCCTTCAATTGACTAGACGCATAGGCAATAAGCTTTCCTTTTTGCAACAATACACCACCTAAACTAACTTTTAAAGCATCATAACACATTGTAAAGTCTACACCTGCCTCAGGTAGCGCCAAAATGGGAGCTAAAGTCAACAAAGTTTTGAGCTTTTGGAAGCTCGCCTCGCACTCGTCGGACCAATGAAAGGCGACACTGTTTTGAGTTAACCTAGTTAATGGGGCTGCAATGGAAGAAAAATCCCGAATAAACCATCGATAATACCCAGCTAACCTAAGAAAACTATGAATCTCAGTAGCTGAAGTGGGCCTTGACCAACCTCTAACTGCCTCAACCTTAGATGGATCTACTCTAATCCCCTCTTTAGACACCACATGCCCTAAGAATACCGCCGAATCAAGCCATAACTCACACTTAGAGAATTTTGCATGTAAATTTTCCTCCGTCAACCTCTGTAGCACTGTCCTCAAGTGACTAACATGATCAGCCTCAGTCTTGGAATACACCAAGATGTCAGCGATGAATACTATAACAAAGGAATCTAAGTACGGAAGGAACACCCTATTCATCAACTCCATGAATGTTGCAGAGGGGTTAGTCAACCCAAAGGACATCACCAAAAATCCATAGTGGCCATAACGAGTTCGAAAAGTTGTCTTAGGAATATCTGATGGCCTGATTCTCAAATGGTGATAACCAAACCTCAAGTCAATCTTAGAGAACACGGATGCTCCCTGAAGCTGATCGAATAAGTCATCAATATGGGAAGCGAGTACTTGTTCTTGATAGTCACCTTATTCAACTGCCTGTAATCTATACACATCCTTATAGACCCATCTTTATTTTTCACAAACAAGACTGGGGCACCCCAAGGTGACACACTAGGGCGAATAAATCCTTTGCTTAACAAGTCTTGGAGTTGCTCCTTCAATTCTTTCAATTCAGCTGGAGCCATTCTATATGGAGGAATGGAGATGGGCTTGTTCCTGGCTCTAGGTCAATGGGAAAGTCAATATCCCTATCGGGTGGAACACCTGAAAGGTCATTGGAAAACACATCGACAAACTCCTGAACTACAGGGATAGACTCTATAGAAGATGGTTCAATATTAGTGTCTCGAATGAAATCCAAGTAAGACAAACACCCCCTATCAATTAATTTCTGGACATGGATGTAAGAGATAACTTTATTAGAATAAGAACCACTATTACCCTTCCATTCAATCTTTGGTACACCGGGCATGGCTAAGGTCACAGTTTTTGCATAGCAATCAAGAATAGCATCAAGGAGAAAGTCAATCCATCCCTAAGATAACATCAAAGTCTACCATATCCAGAATGATCATATCTACCCAAGTATCATACCCTGCCAAAGAAACAAAACAGGATCGATACACTTGATCCACCACTAAAGGTTTACCTACTAGTGTAGAAACATACACGGGCATTGACATCCGATCACACAATAAGTGAAACCCAAATGAAAAGTATATAGACACATAAGAGTAGCTAGACCCAGGATCAAATAACACAGATGCAGGCCAATGACAGAATGGAACAATACCTGTAATAACTGTGTCTGAGGCCTCTGCCTCGGGTCTTCCAGGAAATTCATAGAACTGAGCTCCTCTTCCACTCCGGTCTAAGCTACACTCGATCTCCACCATGTGGAACCAAAGTACCACTATCTAGAGCCTTACCACCTCTAACAGTTTAACACCTACCCCGAGCCATGGCCGGTGGAGCTGTCAAATTAGTACGATGGGGTCCCGAATGAGTCTGAAAAGGACACTATCGAATCAAATTCCTGGATGCCCACACCAAAAATAAGACCTCGGTGTAGAGGACTGTTGTCCACCGAAAGAACTACTATGACCTCCACGATAGAACTCTGAGACCCTCGAGACATCTGTCCACCCTCAGCTGCTGTCATAGATGCATGCACCGGACCATGTCGCCTGAAAGATCCATCACTCCTATGCAAACCCCTAGCTCCTGATGAAGTACTAAAAAATTGACCCGTAGTACGAGCCGTCTTAGGATCTCCGAACTCTTCTTGAACCAGCAACTCTGCCTCCTTGGCAGTGCTCATAATAGACTGAAAAGAAGCCCCCTCACGAGCTGCTCTAAATACATAGGATCTAATCAAGAAGTTCAAAACCCTCACAAATCTACGGACTCTCTCCCCCTTGTTTGGAATCATAGCTAAGGCATATCTGGATAACTGACAAAAATGGGCTTCATACTCACTAACAATCATACCACCCTGCCTTAAGTCCTCAAACCTTAATCTTCTCTCTTCTCGCATACTCCAAGGAATGAAGCGCTCCTTAAAAGCACTAGAGAACACACCCCAATCCACTGGAGGGGATCCAGCTGGTCTAGACGCTACATAAGTCCTCTACCACTCCCTAGCTGGTCCACAGAGCTGAAGTACTACAAGATGAACACCACGCTGATCAACTAACCCCACTACATCTAGCATCTCATGGAACAAAGTCAGAAATTCATGAGCATCTTCATTCTTACGTCCCTGAAATTGAGGTGGTCTCATCTTTTGAAATCTTTCGTAACTAAGTAGATCATTTGCTGCTAGAATCACCTCTGGAGTCGTTTGTTCCCCAATAGCTAGTGTGGGAACCACTAGGGGCTGACCCACCTGATCCAGATGAAACTACACCCTGATGCTACCCTGAAGTCTGTTCTTCTACTCTTGATTGGGAAATTCCCTGCGTGCATGTTGTACCACCCCCTGAGTGAGGTTTTCGAGCATACCCATCATCCTCAATAGAGTGTCCTGAAGTTAAGGTGCAGTTATGGGCTCTAGAAGGGCCTGATCCTTATTAACCTCTATTTGTGGCTCTGGAGAAGCCTCTTTAGCCTACCCTCTAACTGGTGTCGTCTTCGGGCACGTCCCTTTACTGATGTCACTCCATGAGCACGACCTCTAGCTCGACCCCTCCCCCTACCTCTAACTGGGGTCTCAGCAATTGTCTCGGGAGTAGCCTCACCTCTACCAACAGTAGTAGCTCTAATCCTTTCCAGCTGTCAAGAGAACATTGGCATAACTTAGTACTAAGAAGGATAACCACGCACGATGAGAGAGGACAAATAAAAAAAAGCTTCCTAACAGTCTTCATAGCCTCTTAAAGATAAGTACAGATATCTCCGTACCAATCCTCAAACTCTATTTAGACTTGGCTTGTACACACGTGAGACCTATGAACCTAAGGCTCTGATACCAACTGTCACAATCCAAAAATGGGCATGATGGCACTCGCTCAATCCCACTAGAATGAGTCAGCCTCAACCCAAAGGAAAAATAGAGATAACGCACAGAAGTAATTAAATATAGAAGATAAATAAGCTGAAAATTTTCATAAACTTAAATAGCACCCAAGGATTAGTTATCATGTGTACAGACCACTAATAATACATAAAATCAAAGAAATACAAGTCCAAGCTGTCCTTCTCGAATAGAACAAGCACAGAAGAAATAGGAACAAGAGAGTCAGCTAGATGACAACAACTACCTCTCTTCATCTCCTGAGAACCTCAGATGATTAAGGAAGATACTATTCACTGTCCGGGCTCACAACCTACACAAGTGTAGAAGCAAGGGGTGAGTGCCAAATACAACGCGATATCCAGCAAGTCAACTAGCAAAACAGAGTAAGTCTAATAGAATACACAAACTCCTTTCGTCCCAATCGACCTCCACGACTATAACCTGCACAAAAACTCAGTCTAGCCCAACAATACCTAATACATAATAAAGATGGTATATCGCCATATCATAATTCCAAAGCACGAGCTACAAGTGATAACATAGTCAATCACAAGAACAACATTATGTTATGCAATAATATGCAAGGATGAAATGCAATGCTTATGCAATAATCGCCGGCAAAGACCTCGGCATCATAATATCATTGAAAAATATCTCAACATCACATCATCACCGGCAAAGATCTTGGCATCACAATAACATCATAATTTCGCCAGGAATGACCTCTACATCATATCTTGACTGGTAAAGACTCCAGTCCCAATATTTTCTATCTCACTTATATCAATATCTGGATTCAATGCAAGTATGCATGACATAAAATGAATGAACATGATATAAACTCCACAAACAAATGCACTCATAATCACCAACCACAACGGTATATATATCAAAAATATAGAATTCTCATCACTTAACCACATTTTTTAATTCAAATACCATAATAACGTATCAACTCACATTTATATTTTTAATCACCTCATTTCTTATAATATTAAAATATTTCATGTATCACAAGTAGGCGAGAGGATAATTGAGAATTCTACGAGAATTACAAAGTTTTGAAAGTCCACTTGCCTTAGTCAAATCACAGTCAATCTAACACTTGGGCCTTTCCCTTTTGAATAAATCTGTAGCACCACAATCTAGTCAAATAAATTATCACCATAAGATTTCAAAACTCACAACACTCATATTACTATATGTCTAGCCTAAACCCAAAGACCAACCAATTTTGTTATTACTTTCCAAAATTTCGAGTCTAGGATTTAATCTTAAATCCTTCAAATAATATAATTCTAATGGTGTTCATATAATACAAATGTCCAATAATGATATCAAAAGCACAGTTTTCTTAGGTTAGTTGGGTATTATATATCCGAAGACACACGTAATAAGTTCGACCAATGAAGGACCAAAAGCACTAACCAGTAGCGTGACTTTATGGAAGGTCATATATATGTATATCATAAAAGTAGTTCTTTAACTATAAATGAAAACACAATTAAGAACTTTGGTTTGCCACTTGTTTTGACCAATCAACAAGTTATGATATGAAAATATATATATAAAGAAAATTAATGTTGCCATGTAGAAAACTCATTCACAATTGAATGCTTTTTTTTTCAATTATTCATATAATATAATACACCTAAGATTTAATTACTAACATCAATTTACTAAACTTGGATCATACTAATACTAATAATGATGCTGATAATCATGATGATCATGATGATGATCACGATGATGATGATGATGATGATGATGATGATGATGATGATAATTATGATGATGATAATAATAATCATAATGATGATTATAATAATCATAATGATGATCATCTCTAGCCAGTCGTTAGTACATCATGTTCGAGGATGAGCTATTTCTCTAGATCGTGTTGGAACCTATTAGCCATGAAATGATGTTCTCAACTTTCAGACATAAACTATTTTATTCATCTATTTTGATGTTGACATTTTTAGGCTTAATATTTGAGATTAGTGTCCTTGATGTGATGACTTTCAGGTTTTGGGAAACATTATGTAATAGACATTGTAGGTTTGTTATTCTTGCTTTATAAGTTGAGCTTCTTGTTATTTTCGTATTACACAAGTAAACTGCTAATATATGTTGGATTGTATCATTGGTTCACCCACTTAGAAGGTTAGGTTTGGGTGCCACTCACGGCCCATTTTGGATCGTGACAAACTTTGTATCAGAGCTTTAGGTTCATTGATCTCATCATATAAGGATAAGTCTAGCAGAGTCTTGCGGAACGGTACAGGGATGCCTTTACTTTTTTTCGAGAGCTATGGCACCTTAGGAAAAGTCATTTCTTTATTTTTTTTCGTGCTATTACTTGAATCCAATTGGTATCTAGGTGATACCAATTGGTATCTGATTTTTTTTCTCACTTTAAATTGTGCAATAGGGATAATTTTTAAGAAACTTGTCCTAATTCATGTGTTTGCCTAGATTCGCTCGACTACATCTCATACTTAAAGTATCTGGAATAGAAAAGCCTAAATCCTTATTAATGAGTTACTTCAGATAAGATATTTAGGAAGTAAGAGACTATATTAGGCTTGAGAGGAGCCAACTAGCATGCTTGAGTTTGTTAATTTGAATAATACACTCTTATTCCTGTGAATCATGCGCTTGAGCTAGAGCAAGATATGATGTACTTCTAGATTCTATTTCCGAACCATTCTTCAGATGTTACCCTTGAGAAGGTAGTTAAGTTATTCCTATATATATTTAGTGGTATTTGATCTCCGTGAGAGAAAGTGATTAAAGGTATTTGTAAACCATAAGTGATAGAATAATACTAGAGTTAGAAAGATATATAAACCATGAAAACTAGGAATAGTAGAGGATTGAAGTAGGTAGTTAAGAGTCATGTGATGATAAGCTAAGAAATGGGGTGATAAGTCAAGTCCCTTATAAGTTTTCATTAAAAAGTAGTTAGTATCATCTAACTTTTGAAAATAGAGGAAGAGATGTTACTGAGTTTGAGATGGAGTACACTCGAATAAGAATGAAGTCGATATTGACACATGGCATTATGTTAGGAAAAAAATCAAGTATCGGTGATGAATAGAATAACAGAGGACATAAAGTTGTAGATCAAAACTAGGCTCATGATTTTGAAAGAAGAGTTATATGAGATTTGTAGAGTTATGAACCTAGTTAGGTAAAGAGGTATAATGGGTAAGTTACCACTTGACTTATGAAAGGGAGTGTGATGATAGACTATACACTATGAGATAAAGGTTGATTTCGTATCATGAGATTTAGTGGTTTAACATTTCTTTTTATCTAATAGTTTAGAGATTGTATAGGATGTAAAGAGTATGAATATACATGTTTAGCACTAGACCCTAAGCTTAAAGTTTAGGTGAGTATTATGAAAAGGGAAATAGCATGACGAGAGTGATACTATTTGTTGGAGGTTTGCTCTAGTAGACTTGATATAGCATAAGCGAGAAATTAAGTTGTTGACTTGAAAGAAGTGTGATATTACGAGTATGGTAAATATGTCTCTTAGATGAAGATAGTGAATTGAGGCTAAGTAATTAAATAAGAAAAGGGCCTAAGATATATATCCAAAATGGTACATAATTGTGTGAGGTTGTAAGTTTATGATTTACTATGGGCACCTAGATAGTAAATATGAGTTGTCAATGTGGAGTAGACTGATTTATTGCCCTTAAGAGTTGAGTCAAAGGGGGTTAGCTATATGTAATGAGGAGCCTCCTATTATAGTCCAAATTTTTCTTCAGTTAGATATGTGTGAACATAGAAGATGAGTGTTTGAAGACTAAAAGGAAGAGGTTAGATCTTAAGAGTCATAGGAAGTGGTTATTATGCCAATAAGAGCAGTAAGTATAGGAAGATGTCTATAAAGATAAAAGAAAGTTAAAAGTGGTGGATCCTTAGTACGACTGATGCTTAGGTGGTGAAAAGTATCTCAAGGATTTCAAATAAGGATTGGTGATTTCATAATAAGTTGTACGAGAGTGGATCAATATTAGAATGATAAGGTTATGGATAAATAAAGTCCTAACGAGTAACTTGGGGGAAGGCAATGAAGGATTTTAGTAGGAGAGTGTATATAAAAATTGGTTTAGTCCTGTGAATTCTGTTGCTATAACTGGGTTTAAAGTATCATGTCGATGATAAGGTTGGCTTCAAGATGACGTGACAATTGAGCATAATGATAATAAGAATTCATGACGGATTATGATCAGGATGCAATCATATAATAAGGATTTTGGATTAAATGAATCCGGTATAGTAATAATGATTTGTGGATCTTTAAAGTTATGAATCATTACTATTTGATGAGTAATGTGATCGTGTGAGAAGATATAGAAGGTGTTCAGACACTTCTCCAATAGAATTAAAAAGAGCTAGAGTAAGAAAAAATGAATGAAATTAGTGCGATGTATGTTAGCCTTTAGATAGATACAAGAACAAAGACATTCACTCTGATGATAAAGATCAATGATGTATCTTCCGAGAGAGTGGAGAGAGATGCGTGGTTCCATCTATTTTGCTTTGGTTTTGGTGATAATATTATATGTCATCAATCTAGGTTAGAACTATTGGGTAATGTTTAGAAAAAAAAACTATATGTGTGTGGTTTGAATATGGTGATAAGCTCTCTTTGTGATATTGTGTATGGTAATTAGTGCGTTGGTAAAGATCTTCATAGTATAAGTTAATGTGACAGATAAGGGGAATTGGTTTACATGAATGGAGTTAGAATTCAAGTTCTTCATAGTGAGTCTATGTTCAAGGTAGTATGTTTTCTCAAGGTATGAATTGGTAAAATATGAACTGAGTCGGCACAAACTTATGAGGGGTTTGTTCATAAATTTTTTTCAAAGAATGAATTTAATTCAACTGAATAGTGATGTGAGGAAGATATTGTAATTATTTTAATTTGGGTTATACGAATTATAGTAGATGACTTAAAGAGGGACTACGGTGTGGACCTAGATTTCCACATGATTATTAAGGATTTTGAGTCAATTGAAACTACCATATTACTGATACTACACATGCTATTGTGATGCCATCTTGGTGAAGTAAGGTGTTTGTAGAGACTCAATCATTCTAGATATGATAAAATAAATGTTGCTTTAGAGAAATTAAAGTTTTTCAATAATTCTACAATTGTCATCTTGATATCAAAAATTTATAGAAGAGCTACCATGAATTCTTATAGTTGTGGCAGTCTTAAGATTCATCTCATTATTGAGGTCATGATTAGCTATATGTGATGGAATGTGGGGCCTATTGAGTCTAGCTCTATTGTTTTTAAGGGTTAGTTGCGGTCACGGGTATTAATCTATTTTTTATAGTATTTAGAGGTTCTATATATTTGAATTGATCACTTGCTAAGTGGTCACTTGATCATTTCCTTTGTTGAGTTAGAAAAAAAAATAATTTTCTATGATGAGTATCCAATGTCTAATGATCACATTTTATAACCTAAGATTATAAGAAAAGTTAATTGTAAGAATGAAATCTTGACAAGTTCTGTGATGGTTTTTGCATTATGAGTGAGGGATGGTTGGTTTAGGTTCATTTCTGATTATATCCAATATAATTGGTTCAGAATTTTATGGTGATTATGTGAGAAAAGACTTGTCCAAATGATTGCGTTATGATCGAGTGAGTTTTGATTCTGATTGGGTTCATGAGTTAGTATATGATTTGAAAATTATTTCTTATTGTTAGTCTACCAATTTTTTTTTCAAAAGTTCAGTTTATAATAGTTGATCTTGATGGATAATTTTAAGAAGGAGCTTAAATGGAGAGATGAACACCGACTATAGAAGATCATAACTCAAGTTTTTGGTAACTACGGTTATTCTTTCTCCTTCTTTTTACCATTTGAGGACAAACAGTAGATAAACTGGTATCTAATATAATGATACATTAAGTCATTTTGAGTACTAAAAATTTTTATTTCATAAAAGATATATTTTCATGAATTTTAATGAGTCTTTTGGACTACTCGATAACTTCCATAACTTAGTTGAAGGGTAATTTTAGATAGTTGGATTAGTTGATGGGCTAAAGTGATAATTTAGTTAAAATTTTACATCACTTATGCTATATTCATTAAAAATAGATTACTATATCTTATCAATTTTAATACAAAATAAGTTGGAAAAAAATAATAAAGCAGAAGAGGGTTTTGGCGATCACTATCGTCGTCATACATTTCCAGGTAAAAATAATTTCATGATTCATTCTATGCCTTAATGTAATATATTCAAGATATTGATTAGTATATTCATATGTTAGTGGGAAGAACATTGAGTAGTAACCTATCAATTATAGATATATGCATGTGTTTTGTCTCTTATGTCACTGAAAAAGTACTATTAACATAAGTACATATATAGGCAATATAATGGAGTTGCTTTGCTTTCCTGGCAACTCCAAATTATTCTAGTATCGTGGGTAAAAGAGGGAGTGAAAATTTTCTTCTAGAATCATACAATGTTGTCCATTATCAGTGACGAACTCTACTACGCAATAAACATTAACGGACAATTTCGCATAGCTTTTCATACTTTTCTTTTTTTTATTGTATTATAATTCAAATTTTGATATATTGAAATAGGTAATTAGATATTAAGCATAGAAATTTATATAAATAATATTAGAATTATACTATTTTGGAGGAATTAAGACGAAACCCTAGGTTTGAAATTTAGAAAAGTGATTATAGAATTGGGTGAATCGTTGGGTCTAGACTAGACTTATACTAATACAGGTGTGTATGGACTCATTTACTTATAAATATTATATAATTGATAGATCCAAAAGGTTTGACGCATTGAGGAAAGGGAAAGCACTGGTGGATTACTCATTTGATTTCGGTTCTTCGGTTGAGGTAGGTTATGGATTGTTCTATCTAATAGAGAGACTCTTAATAGCAATTGATAGTCATTAAGTAAAGCTTTGATATTTTCTAGACACTTAATTATTGTAGTTTGATTGACTGATATATTGTTATGACTGGTCTGCAATCCCAAGAGTATGAAACATATAATCTTGAACTTGATCTCTCAAAGTAATGCCTTGAATAAATAAGGCTTGATGAAATATTGGTAACGAAGTGAGAAGTAATGATAAAGAATAATGAATTATATATATTGGATCGGGTGTCACGTTCCGACACATATATGTTATAGGATCTGGTGTCACGCTCCGAAACATATATATATTATAAGATCGGGTGTCATGTCCGACATATATATATTATTATATTATAAGATCGGGTGTTATTTTCGACACATATATATTATTATATTATAGGATTGAGTGTCATGTTTGATACATATATATTATATATTATGGATCGGATGTCACGTTCCGACACAATATTATAGGATTGGGTGTCACGTTTCGACACACACACACACACACACATATATATATATACACACATATACATACATACATACATACATACATATATATATAATTTAATATATAAAGAAAAACATGTTAAAATAATTTAATATACTCAATTTGAAGAACCTATCTCTCAAAAGAAGTATGATGTGGAGGCCAGAGTCCTCATATGTATCATTGGTATTGTTGATTGGTTGTGTACTTGTTCTTGTCGTTGCTACCTAATAAGTATTATGGTTGATTTCTATTTATTATTTTATGCATATTAATTTCTATTGGGAAAAGGCATAAATTCCCCCCTTTAGTTGTCTCAAAAAGTCATTTACACACTTTAACTATCTATGTGAATCATTACACACCTATACTACTTAAAAAGTGAATTATTTTCACCCTTCTCACCCCAAGCCCCAGGCGCGTTGTAGCCCACATCTGTTAGCGCATCGTGAGGGTAATATAATCGATTTTATGTTTTTTTTTAAATTCAAAATTACCCTAATTTTGACTCTGCCTGGGTTATAATACAACAAATCATCAACTATCTTGTTCCCTAATTTTTTCATATAACTAATGTTATCCTATAACTTAGCCTCAAAAGTAGACCTTGCACATCTCCAGAAATAATTTTTTTTCTCTCAATACCTCTCCAAATCTTGGGGCAGTTAGCAAGCATGTGTCTAGCACACATCTTATGCTCAACATTTGACAAATGAGTACTTACGGCATTTTCAAGACCTATAAAGAACCAAACTAAATAGTCATAAACCAAGAATCTACTTAACACTCATAAATCAAGAACCAAACTAACAAAAAAAATACTTTAACAGTTTAATAAACAAACAATGATTAACTAAACAGACAAATAGTCTAAACAAACAGTTATAAACTAAGTAAACAAACAATGATTAACTAAGTAAACATATAGTGATAAACTCAGTAAATAAACAATGATAAACAAATAGTTATAAACTAAGTAAACAAACAGTGATTAACTAAAGTAAACAAACAGTGATAAACAAAGTAAACAAACAATGATTAACTAAACAAACAAACAATGATAAACAAAGTAATATAGCAATGATAAACAAATAATCAAGAATCTAAGTAACATAACAGTCATAACAGTGATAAAATCAAAATCAAAAGAGTCATAAACTAAGAATAAAACTAGCCTTTTGCATATCTGTTATGACAGTGATGTCTGTTCCATCTCCCAGTTGAAGATCTTCCTTTACAAGTCTGACAAACTAACTCCAAGTGTATTGATTTTCAACCTCCCCCACTGTCCAAGCTAGTGGCAGCATTTGGTTGTTACTATCCTTACAAACAACCAATAACTGACCTCTAGATACTCCCTTTAGAAAACAACCATCCGAACCAATGCACTTCCTACAACCAGCCAAGTAAGACTTCTTCATTGCATCAAAATATATGTAGAAGCTTTGAAATATTTTTTTTTACCATTTTCAAATGTTTTCTCATGAAGCTTGCCTATACATGTACTACCTGGATTAGTTCTTAACAATTCATATCTATAGTCTAAGATCCTCCCAAACTCAAGAATGTAGTCACCCATTAACTCTTGTAATACCTTGTTTCTTGCTCTCCTATACACTGTTCTTCCAACATATAAATCTAATTCTTTCTTAATGAGAACCTGAAACTCAAAAATTAAAATATTGGGTTGTTCCTTTATCCTCTCATTATAGTAACCGGATAAGAACTTGTTATTACAAAGCTTGTTCCTATTAGTAGGGTCACATTTGTGAACTGGATTGTATGTTTTCACAACAAAATTATTTGTCCTGGAATCAAAACTAGCAAATAGCAACCAAGGACAACCAACTGTACACCTAACCCTTACCCTTCTTGCTTCATTAATGTACATTTCAATAGCAACATTCTCATTAATAGCATATCTGGTAACAATAGATCTAAATTCCTTAACACTTTCAAAAACAAGACCCACTTCCTACACAATTGTCTAACAAGTTGCATCAAATACAACTCTTTTCAACTTCTTTCTCCTCCTTGCTTTAACTCTCTGCTGAACTCTCTGTTGAACCTCTCCTTCACCATCACTTAAATCATCAGAATCAATTTCAAAACTGGGCGCTTCATCTGAGGGATAGTAAGGCTCATCACCAGCTAGCCTACTTTCTACATTGTTTCTATTTCCACCTGCAGATTCATCATATCCAGCATCTGGTCCCTTTTTTTCTCTTCCTAACTTCACATGATCAGGTAATGGAGCTATTTCTCCCCTCCTCCTTCTCTTTCTTTACCATTTATCCTCTCTAAAAGTTCTTAGCTCTTCATCTACATCACTCCCATCATCTAGTCCTCCATTTAATGATTCTATATCAGAATTTTCTTCAGAGAAGGGATTTACAAATTCAGTAATATGATTGATTGGTTCATCAATTGGATCAGTACAAGGATGGACAGGTTCATTAGTTGGATCACTACAATGATGGACATGTTCATCAACTGGATCAGTAGAAGAATAGTCAGGGGTAAAAATTGAATAACTAGAAAAATGTGTAGGTTCAAGATTTGGATTATTAGAAAGATGGTCAGGGGTAAGAGTCGGATTAGTAGAAGAAGGAATATTTGGTAGAGGAGAAGAAGTTTTGGAATCGGCAGTGCTAGAGTTTAGGTTTGAACTATTTTCTTGGGCCCCACTATTTTGAGATGGTCCCTTACCTTCAATTACCCCACTTTTCTCCTCTCTAAATTCCAATAAAGGTGGAACCAAAACAAGATCTGCAACTATGTGACACATAAATGCCTCCAAAATATCTCCATTACTTAAATATTTAGTAATTAAATTCGTATCATAGTCTGATTTAATGTCTAATATAGCAGTAGTGTTAGGCAGTTTTACATACAATAGGCATTGTCCAGGTTCATACTCTATTTCTTTCACATAATCCCTCAACTCAAAATAGGATAATCTATATATATCAACATCCAAAAACTCAGTAACTTGTTCACCCTGATATGGGTTTCCCTCTTTGGATCCCTTTTTTAAAGACTTCATAAAACCCCCATGGTAAAATCTCAATATAATCAAATCAAAAGACATTTTAACAACCTAAAACCAATAATGAAAAGTCATTTGTGCAATTACAGTTAACCCTCAACTACGACAAATACATGCAACAATAAATAGTCATACTAAGCTATAATATAACCATACATGTCAGATCCTATTATCAAGAATCAAGGTAAAGACGAAAAAAATCTTAGGTTAAGAAGTCAATGATTTTTCAGATACTGTAAACTTATAAGAACCTAAAATGGACCAAACCCTAGGTTAAATTGTACTATTAGTAGAAACAATGGAGTGAGATATGAATCTGACCTTTTAACAATAGTGATAACGCTGCAACAACCAAATCGAATCGATAATCTTTCACAAGACCCAATCTCTACTCGATCGTAACCACCAAATCTCACTGAATATGACAGTGAAATCTCAATTAAACAATTAAAACTCCATTAATTAAGGAAAACTTTAACTAGTTCTTCGATTTATGAACAGATTTGGTAAAAAATGATGATTAGGTGTGAAGGTTCTTGGAGAAGATGAACGGGTTTGGGTGAAAATGTAAATGGATAGGGGTGAATGAACTGACATGGATGAAAAGAACGGGTTATGGGTGAAAAGAATGGTATGGGTCAAAAGGATATGGGTTTAGGTTCATTTAATACGTGACATACTAATAAGGCGAGTGTATCTCACTCTCCATCTAATATCTGGGGCTTGGGGTGAGAAGGGTGAAAATAATTCACTTTTAAGTAGTATAGGTGTGTAATAGGTCACATAGATAGTTAAAGTGTGTAAATGACTTTTCGGAATAATTTCAGGGAAGAAATTTATGCCTTTTCCTATGTCTATTTGAAGTCGGCGATGATACTTACTTAGTACATGTGGCTCGTACTGACTCCTACTTGTATTTTTCTTTGTTTTGCTTTCGTGGAATGCAATGAGTGTTTCATCGATTTCGACCCACCATCAGCTCTATCAGGTTATTTGTACACCAGGTTCGAGGGTGAGCTATTTCTCTAGATCGTTTTGCATCCTATTAGTCATGAAATAATGTCCTTAGATTTTGGACATAAGCTATTTTATTCATCTATTTTGGTGTTGACATTCTTAGGCTTGGTATTTGAGATTAGTGTCCTTGATGTGATGACTTTCAGGTCTTACGAAACATTATGTAATAGAAATTATAGGTTTTGTTATTCTTGCTTTATAAGTTGAGCTTCCAGTTATTTTCGTATTTCATAAGTAAGCTGCTAATACAGGTTGGATTGTATCATTGGTTTGTCGACTTAGGAGGTTAGATGTAGGTGCCACTCACAGCCCATTTTGGTTCGTGACAATAATATTTCTCTCTCTTAATCAATTTCTATTCATTCCTCTATCTTCCATCAATTTTTTCTCTATCTTATATTAATTTCTACAACATTTCTCTTTCTTCCATCTAACTTTTTCTCTCTCCTAACAAATTTACAACTTTTGCAACTTTTTCTCTCTCCATTACTTTTTGCAATTTTTTCTCCTAATAAATGGCTCTAATTTCCATCACAAAATCATTTCTTTATTAAATTTGTATTATAAGAATACATATATAATGAGTTTATAACATAATGTTTATATATTAACATATAAACTAATTTAAATAATTCTTGAACGGCTAAAATTCGAGTATAATATTTTTTTGACATTATCAATAAAAAAATAAATATAAACAACGTTGGTAATACATTTTGTCACGACCCAACCCAGGGGTCGTGGTTAGTGTCGATTGGGCACCCAGACAAACCCAAAGTCTAATATCCAGCCCCACTAGCCAAGAAACCTACAGAAATTTTGGCAGAGTTTCCTCTGTTTTACTGACTAACCACCTGCAGACAGCAACCCATCATACAATACATAACCATATATATATACATACATGCGGGCCGACAAGGTCGCCGCTGCGATAGAACCGCCCAACAGATATACCATACATACTTAATCATATCACATAACATGCCATATCCCACACCCACATGTATCCACAGACCTCTATACATACAAACAAAATCGTAAGACGGGACAGGGCCCCGTCATACCCTCGAATATACAGAAGACCAAGTACAGAAAATAAAGAACATGTGTATACCAATAAACTGCTCCGGAGGCAAATGGAGCACTTCAATGGTAAGTGGAGAACCTAAAAAGATGGCTCTCTACCCTGTACGTCGGTATCTGCGGGCAAAAACGCAGGCCCCCGAAGGAAGGGGGTCAGTACGAAGTACGTACCAAGTATGTAAAGCGGAAAGTACGAAATGCAAGTGAAAGTGATAATTCAAATAAAATGCATGAGTCAAACCTGTATGCAAACATCCAAATAATTCTCTATTTAAAACATTGAAATAGTGCGTATCGGACGGGAACGATGGCGACCTCCAAACTCGCGCCATACCACAGCCTAACACTAGAAGTTTCAAATCTCTGACAACTCCAACACAAGCCCCAACTGTAGCCCAAGTGAGCCGAGGCGAACTGCGGCCAAGTACTCACGTCATAGGATAGGTGAGCCGAGGCGAACAACAGCCAAAGCACTCACGTATCGTAATGCATAAAGGTCATCATGCCCGTTTATTGAGCCAAGGCGACGGTGCCACGCACTCACGTGAGCCGGGGCGAACTCGGCCCAGCACTCACACGTCATGATGCCATCCCAAGCCCAGCTCCTTATGTCTCCAAGCTAAGCAAAGCCGGCCCATGGGCAAACCGACCCGCCGTATCCAACCTACTTCGAAATATATATACATATAATTATACATGCGTACGAAATAACCGGCTCAGGAATCGGTGAATGAGACCAAAATGGCATGAGTAGAGTCGTGAGAATTACATGCATAAAAATAGTTCCATAAACTTACGATATGCAAAATATTCATTTTTGAAATCACAAAGTTATTCATTTATAAATTTTATCAAAGATATTCGAATTTTCACATAAAGGTGATTCCAAAGGGACCCTCTGGATTCCCATCATACACACTGCTAGAATAGGCTTCAAAATAATTTTTAAAGTGGTTCTGGAATAATTAAATCCATAGTTTTCCAATCTATTCAACTTTCAGTCAAACGAACGCCATTCATGAATTCTAAAAACTCAAAAATTAAGGATGAAGTTAATTTATCATAAGAATGGCCAAGAATGAACATAGATTATATTCAAACCCAAATTGTGAAGGAAAAGGAATTTTTCAAACATAAGATATTGACTAATTTTAACCAAGTCATGCCAAGAGATAAGAAATCTTTACATACCTCACTTTCTTTCTCCAAGTAATTCCAACGCAAGACCAATTCAATTTATGCTTCCGGATGTCCAACGTCTTATGTAGGAGATACTTCACTGGTTTAGCAGAATCTCCCCATAATTCCTTTCTGATCAGCTTAAGAATTTCAATAATTCCAGGATAATGCTGCAAAACTGGCGAGTAGTGATCAAGTGCAATATATATCTTCTCAAGTAGGCGCAGAAGTGTATCAACCTCATCTCCCAAAAGATCAACCTAGCATGATTTGCTTCCAGACTGCCACTCGCCCTGCATTCAAAATCTGCAAGCATTTTTGATAACTCATGTACCCTACAAATTACTGCTTCCATATGCTTTCTTAGCTCAATTTCTCTGGTTTCATTTAAGGCCAAAATGTACTGCTTCTCTTCAGAAAAAGCAAGCACATCTTTGCTTTTTCATCAGCTTCTTTTAACTCCTGCACCTTCTCTACAAGCTTTTGATTTAACTGGTGGATCACTTCATTGCTTCAATTTGTTCAAAAGCCTCTCCTAACTGACCTTTTATCACCTCTAATTCCATATTGCTCTCAGAAACTAATCTTTGTTCCTTACTTGTATGTTCTCTCACAGCATTGAGCTCTTGCGTTACCAACTCAAATTTTTCCTTCTCCTTTGCTAGAGTTGATGCACCACTTGCTAATTTTTCCTTCTCTTCAATCTCCAAAGTTAATTCATATTCCTTCTGAATAGTTTTCATCTCAAGAAATATCCGATTTTCTTTTTCATTCAAATAATCCTGGTACAATTGCTTGAGCTTGTCCTGAGCATCCTTGATTCCTTCAGTGAAAATCACTCCATAAAGATCTTGCATTATCAGACGCTCTAACTCGGAGTCTTCAAGTTCAGAATTGTAAGTACTTTCAACAGTGATGTAAGCTTCCGTCAAAATAATATTATAAATGTCATTCATAATAAGAAACTCCATGTTTGACTCATCAACTTTGCTATCTTTCTTTCCAATGAGATCCCTTAGAAAACACGTATACACTTCTTCACTGATTGAAGATGCTATCTGTGACTCTTCCACCAGTAAATTGATATCTCCTATCTGCTTTTGCATGTTTTCTTCAGCCAAAGAGTGGGTGTGTTGCAGACTCTTTTCAGCGACAGTAGAGACTTTGGACAACAGAAACCTCACTTCATTTTTTCTTATCTCTAAGAAAGTCTTTTAGCTGACGATTTCAGGAAGAATGGTGTCAATTCTATCCTTCAAGCTATCCAAATTTGTAGGTCTTCGAGCAAATTCAAAACACATTTCAGTCTCCGCAGAGATATCTTCTAATTTCATTATAACTTCTGGAATCTTCTTTCTAAGAAAATCGAATCCCCCTTGATCCTTTTTATGCTGCAGAACAGATCCCCTTCCTATAAGCGTTAGATATTCAGCTCTTAGAGAAAAGTAGTCATCAGTTATCTTTTCCAGGATGG
>JAABOM020000049.1:5770946-5781606 GCA_011800125.2 Solanum clarkiae
TCATGAAGAATAACTTATCTTGAGGAGGAATCTTGGAAGCTAATCCTAACTTGATGATTTTATTGATGATTCTTGAGTGTTTATGTTTAGGAGAGAAGGGAGAGGGTTTTGATCATGAATACTGATGTTTTATATGTTTAGGGGACCATAAATATACCCCCAAAGATTTTAGGATAAAATTATCCTCAAATTATAAAGAAAAAATGTGATTAACTCATCCAGTGAGGGTCCGCGATGCGCTCCAGGCGCGGACTTTCGGACAGCTCTGCACCTCTCCACTAAAATGGTCATAACTTTCTTTCCAAACTGTTAACGCAAAATTAGATACATTGAAAAGCTAATTCGAATATCTTCGATTTGATATACTATGGGTCATCCAACTCGTTATACTTTGGGAGATATGGCCATTTGAAGTTGACCCTTCTATCGACTCATACGAAAACTTAGTTGCTACAAATTCTTTGAACTTTGCTTGAAGTAAAAGATCCCTTATGACTCTAAATCATACCTAATATACTTTAAATACTTAGTAATTAATCCTAGCACATATATAAAACTTACAAGTCATTGGCTCACCTAACTTTTATAAAATCATACATTAGAACTACGACCTCATATCAGCTCCAATTCTATTTCCATAATAAGAAATTGATTTTAACATCTATGCTCAATTAAGAATCCTCAATTAAAATCCTATATCATATGAAGGATGACTCGGTCTTAGCTTAAAAAAATTAAAGTATTATACATAAGCTATCACTTTACCTTTTTGCATCAAAACACAACCCAAACCAATTCGTGAGGCATCAGAATACCTAACAAACCCTTCCAACCCTTCTGGTAGAGAC
Source organism: Solanum clarkiae (assembly GCA_011800125.2). Taxonomy (NCBI): domain Eukaryota; kingdom Viridiplantae; phylum Streptophyta; class Magnoliopsida; order Solanales; family Solanaceae; genus Solanum; species Solanum clarkiae. The sequence continues at coordinate 5,771,795 of JAABOM020000049.1, forward strand.
AAGATAGGAGTGGAGACAAGCTAATCTTTAAAGGTTTGGAAACTCCTTTCACAATCATCAGTCCACACATAGTTTGCCTTCTTTTGGGTCAACTTTGTCATGGGAGAAGCAATAGAAGAGAACTCATTCACAAACCTCCGATAATAACCCGCTAAGTCCAAGAAACTTCAAATATACAATGGAGTAAAAGGTTTAGACCAATTTCTAATTACCTTTGTCTTCTTAAGATCCACCTTTATACCATCACCGACACCACATGACCTAGAAAGGCAACTTCTTTCAACCAAAACTCACATTTCTCATATTTGGCATACAACTTCTCCTCCCTCAAGATTTGTAACACCACCCTCAAGTGATCCACATACTCCTCCTCACTATGGGAATAGATCAAGATATCATCAATAAATACCACCACAAACAAATCAAGGTAGGGTTTCAAGACCCTATTCATAAGATCCATGAAGATAGCTAGTGCATTGGTTAACCCAAAAGATATAACCACAAACTCATAGTGCCCATACCTAGTTTGGAAGGTCGTCTTAGGAATGTCACACTCCCTCACCTTCACTTGGTCATACCCGGACCAAAGATCAATCTTAGAGAAGTGACTAGCCCCTTGAAGTTGGTCAAAAAGATCATCACTCTTCTGTAGAGGATACTTATTCTTGATGGTGACTCTATTAATTGTCGGTAGTCAATACACATTCTAAAAGAACCATCCTTCTTCTTCACAAACAACACCGATGCACTTCGGTGATTGGCTAGGCTCAATAAAATCCTTCTCCAACAAATCCATCAATTGCTCTTTTGACTCCTTTAAATCCACCGGGGTCATTCGATAAGTTAGAATAGAAATGGGTTGAGTATCGGGAAGGAGATCTATGCTAAAATCTATTTTCCTTTCGGGACGAACACTGGAAGATCATTAGGAAAGACGTAAAGGAACTCATTAATCACTGGAACTGACTCTATAGGAAGGACTTTAGACTCAACATCCCTAACCCTCTCAAGATGATAGACACACCCCTTAGAAATCAACTATGGACTTTAATGTAAGAAATGAATCTACTCTTGACCACCACATCATGGCTCTTGCACTCAAGAATGAGTTTGTTTGGGAATTGGAATTTGACCCTACGGGTTCTACAATAAATAGAGGCATAATATGCATGCAACCAATCCATTTCAAGAATGACATCAAAATCCACCATATCCAACTCAACAAAATCACAAGGCAATATTTTATGCAAAATGATAAAGGGAAACTTTCTATAGACATTTTTAGCAGTAATGGATGCACCAATGAGAGTAGACACCTCATAAGACTCACACAACAATTCGGGTTCAATTTGAAACTTTTTGGCAACAAAAGGAGTAACAAAAGAAAGAGTGGCACCTTGTTCTATCAATGTATACACATTAAAATCAAAGATTTTTAACATAACGGTAATGACATCTAGCACCTCATCTACTCCTTGCCTCCCTTGAAGAGAATAGAACTGATTGTGCTTTGGGGATCCACCTTGTTGACCTCCCCTTCCCAAAGGAACTGCATTTGTACCTCGGCCTTGTGGACGACCATCTCTACCCTTTTTTTGATTACGGGGACAATCAATCTTCTTGTGACCCACTTCCCCACAACTATAGAAAGCATTAATGTTCCTCAAACATGGTTCATCATGGACTCTACCACATCTTGGGCACATAGAATTAGGCACCACACCACCTTGGATCCGTGGGTTATCCTTAGCAAACCTCCTACTAGGTGTATGGGAAGACCCTTGGCCTTGATGAAATCAGCCACCCTTGGGAGCTTGGAACCTATCTTCAAAACGAGCCCTCTTGGCCTCATTACCTCTTTTCTTTCTCAACTTTTCCCCATCCAATTGTTCGGCATAAGTCACGAAGCGGGACAAGTTCACATCACCTATCAACATAGCGGAACGATATTCTTCATTCACCAAATCAGATACACCCATCAAAAACTTATTCATTCTAGACCTTATCTCGGCCACCAACTATAGAGCATATTTAGAGAGTTAGTTGAACTTGAGGGCATACTCCCTCACACTCTTCAAATTCATGAAATTCATCATTTTGGCCTCCCTTAGCTCAAGAGGGAAGAACCGGTTGAGAAATGCCGCCTTAAACTCCTCCCAAAGGTTCACATTGTTGTTCCCCTTCTCCTCTTTATATTGAGTAAACCATATTTGGGTCATCCCCTTGAGTTGGTAAGCCGGCAACTCCGTCTTCTCCTTCGATCTAACATCCATGATAGACAACACTTTGTACACCTTGTCAATAAATTCTTGAGGGTCCTCATCCACTTTAGACCCATGGAATTCCAGTGGGTTCATCCTCATGAAGTCCCTTACCTTAGATGAAGGAATAGGAGCATGAGGGGCTTGGGCCCCCTGGTTGATTTGATTAGTCATAGCTCGTGCTAGCATGACAATAGCATCCCGAAACTCTTCATGAGTCGGTTGTTCTTTGGGTGTACGAGATCTTCTTCCTCTTGGGATACGCATGATCTAGCATAGCAAAGAACATTTGTCAGGGGAAAACCTTACTTTAACTCCTATAGCAAGATATAGATCAAGAAGAAGGGAAACATTTCCTAAAATGCCTCATAGCTTCTTACTCATAGTTGTGGTGCACTTCACAACCATGAATAAGACTCTAATCAACGTAGTGTGTTGGATGTTGGGGATCATTAACAACTTAGTGCTTTGATACCAAGTTTTTCACGACCCAAGCCTAGAGCCTAGACGTGACACGGCAAATAGGAATCCAAAAAAGCCTCTTAGTATATTATTTACACATCCTTGGCTACGGAAGCTATTAAACAATAATAAGAGAATATAGACAAGGATAAAGGGACTAAGGGAAGTCTATCATAGAATAAATCATCAAAAGAGTGAAAGATCAAAGCATAAATACATAACTTATCCAACAACACTACTAACATAGATTGGGCGGGGGCCAAGACAACTTCCTGGGCTCACCCTCATAGTCATAAGCATCTTAAAAAGGAAGAGTGTCTTAACATAACATAGGATGAATAGCTATTGTCCTCGGAGTTGAGGACTCACCAAACTTGCTTCAAGAGATAGTACTAGCCACGTGGAGGATGAGGATGATCAAGTGGAGCTTTGATTCCTACATAGTAACATCATGTAGGCATAGAGTATGCGTTAGTACGCTTGAATGTACTAAGTATGTAGGATGCAATGTCATATATGCAACATAGTCAAAATGCATATACATAGGCAATCGGAAATACTATAACAATATAGCATGCATGATCAATGCTCAAAGTAAAACATGTTTGTATAGAACATATTACATGTGTAGGAAGAGACCACCATCATAGACCAAGCAACTTAGCACTTGGAATCCAAGGTCTAGCACCCCCTTGGAAGGTGATTAAGGTATCTACTCCTCAATTGGTAGTACGGGCCTAGCAACCCCGACAAGGTGATCAAGGTATATACCTCTCAACATGGTATACAATCCTAGCACCCCATGACAAAGTGGTCAAGGTATATACCTCTCAACATGGTAATACGGGCCTAGCACCCCCTAACAAGGTGATTGAGGCATAGCACTCCCTCAACAAGTTGTGGTCAACTTGCAACACTATAGATACTTTTCATGAAATCAACACATACATACATTCCTTTCATCATCATAAAGTTACTTAACTCATAAGTCATGCAATGGACCTTCAATAACTCAAAAATCCTTAGCCGGATATTTTATTAAATATTTGGCGGGTGTGTAATGCTAGTTCAAAATCATGCAATTCAAGAGAGAAATCATGTGAGAAAACTTGAAGTAAATCAACCCACCAACACTTGTTAACACCTTCATACAGAATATATTGAAACCCTTCATCAAATCTCAAAATAGATCATAGATTCATAGCTCAAAATATGCTTAAACAGTAACACTTTTATGAAACACTAACATAGTTCATAATCAATTTGTAATAAGAAATACCCATAGATAAATCAACTTGAAATCATGTAATTTACTTAAAAAGGAAGGCTGGGCATCATGGTAAGGACCTAATGGATAAAACCCACATACCTCAATTTGAAGATTGGAAGGAGAACTTGAAGCTTGAATGAATTCATTAAGATCCAGAAATGAGTTTGGGACACTTGAATTGGGTGAAATACTTGGCCAAGTGTTTGAGAGGTTTTTGGGGAATGTCTTGAATGATATATGGTTGAAAAATGACTAGGTATAGGTGTTTTTACGCATAGGAAGTCTTAGGCCCAAGACCCCAAGTCCTTGGATCGAAGTAAGAAAAACTGGCAAAATAAATATATGGGTCCGCGCCTTGGCTGCGTCGTGCCAGGGGCGCGGAAACCTCACTGTTTTACTTTGAAAAATGAAATTTTGATACAGTTGCTCTAAAATCGGGGTTAGACCTATTTCCCACTCAATTTTGCCCCCTGATCACAAATATGAAGTCTGATTTTTTATATCACGCACGAATTTTGAGATATATGGAAAGTGCGATTATTGGCACTTTCGAGGCACATTTTCGGACACTTTTGGGAGTAATGTAAAATGTAGAGACTACGAGTCTAACAATTAACAACTTAAAAAGTTAAAAAATTTATATAAAAAATTTATCAACATCACATAAATTGAGATTAAAAAAATAACAAATGTTGGGCCCGTGCCTTATAACTAGTAAAATAGATAGCTGATCAAATAACTTAAGAATATTCTGAAAAATTGTGGTTTAAGAAAAAGGAGAAAGAATCATTAGCTCCGTGAATATACAAACATAGAGGAAATTAAGTAAGAAAAGTTTATAATTTTAACATAATTCAAATAAGATTTTTTAATCAATTTTAAAATCTTTAGATTTAGAATTTTTACGTAATTCAAATAAGGAAAGATTTAGTAAATAAAATATTCGTTAATCTTAAAGTCCTAAATATTAATAATTCATACATTTTCCAAATATGAAAAGATTTAATAATTATAATTTTAAAGTTCTAAAATATTAGAATAAGAACAAAATATGGTTACTTATGTTGGAAAAAATAATTTTAGTATCTCAAAAATATTTTTTCATCTAATATTATTTTTCATTATTTTAATATATTATTAATAATTAGTCTTAAATGGATGATTAATAAGAGAATATGAATGCCTTCTAAATGTTATTTTGATCATATAAATATGTCATTATACTCTCTCATAATTGCCTCCTCCTACATTTATACCTATTTGTAGTGATGGATTTTCTACTTTAATCTTTGTTAAATTCTGACTCCTAGTCTTATACTAGAAGAGCTTGTTGAATCCTTGGGATACACCCATACCGGATGAAATATTCTTAAGGATAGTGTATTTTGACATGCCTCAAGCTATGTGAATTTCCTATAAGTGTTCATAATGATGTTCGTGATGAAAAGTTCGTGTTCATGATGATGTTCGAGATGAAATGTTTGTGATCATGATGATGTTCGTAGTCGTGAAAAAGAAGTATTTTCCGTAAAATTTCCAATAACTCACACACTTTCAATTTAGTTGAGAATTTAGAAACTCATAAGTTATGAGAAAATTCATATATTATTTTATGTTGAGTAAAATATATATAAAATTAATACATAAATAATTAATTTTTACATATATATATATATAAAAAACATAAATTCAATGATAACTAATTTGTATGTGTACTGTTGTCCCCTAACTCATTGTGCCCTAGGGCCCGAACCCTCTCATCTGTATCACTTTTGACAATTTGATAAGGGACACATGATAATGAGATATTCTTCCTACAAAAAATCTCAAACAAAAAAATTAACTCGCCGTTAAATGTGGAATAATTTAATAGTAATAGATTTTTAAAATATTTATTGCATATTGTTTAACTATTATAAAAACTTTATGTACTTTTAGGATATAGAAAAACTTAGTTTAACAACATTTAAAGAATTTGTATTCTAATTCATATAAAGACTGAATTCAATAACTTTTTTTCCAAAAATCCAGGTTAATAATATGAGAGGAATGAGGTATTTATGAACTATAATACTCTTTCTGGTCCAAATTAAGTGAGGAATGAGGTATTTGTTCGAGTTTTTTTTTTTTTTTTCATATTTCAATATAAATAAATCATTCAAAGTTTAAGAAAATTTATGGGATATTTTTTGTATTATATATGTGCCCTCCAATTAATAAAATTCTCAAGTAATTTACATTTTCTAGTGGAACAATTTGAAAAACTAACAAACAGAATAATAATAAAAAATAATTTTTAATTTATGTCATTGAATATTTTTTTAAAAAAAAGAAAGTGTGTCAAACCCAATAAAGTAAGTGAAAAATGTATAATCTGGTACTAATACGTAGTACTTTATAAAATTTGGTACATTTTTATCACTTTTTGTGGTTCTTCCTTTGATGAGAAGCAAACTCTGGCTTTTTTATTTCTGTGGAGTGTTGTGAGGATAAATCCAATCTAGAGAAATATGGATCAAATTTCAGAGAAGGGCGTCCTCCTTATCATCATCTTCTGCATCTTTTCTTCCAAACCACACGGCAGAGAGCTCCGTCCGTCGGAGCACGGCTTGCCATATCAACACTCCTCATATCCGGCTGCAAACTCACAATTGCATTCATTCTTCGCCGGCTCCGGAGAGAAAACGCTACCGGAGGCCAGGAACTCCACGTGGTGGGATAATTCCGGCGATCAAATGTCACGTGACACCAACCGAAAAGATCACGTGAGACAAGTGCTGTTAATTTCCAGCTTGGTTTGTGGAGCAGCCGGCGTCGTTTTGCTCGTCGTTTCCGCTGTTGTTTTCGTCGTTAGGCGAAGGTCATTGTCAACGTTAGGGTCCGCGTCAGTCGTCAATAAATGAAATATGAGTGTGTCTTTATAATAATGGCTTGCGAGAACACGTTACTTTCACTTTTATTTTTATGTAAAAAAAATAGCGGAACATACATCAATCACTTATATTCTTCCCTCTTATTTTATCTCCTCCTTATATTATTTTTTTTAAAAAAATTATTGCTACCAATTTACTTATTTTGTGCTCTCACGAATTAAGTTCATAAAGGGACTAGTCTTGCTATTATAAAAAAAGTCTTATAAAAATAATCATCATTCATTGAATATTTTTTTTGGATAAAATTGTCTTCCTAACCTAATAAATTAAAGAAAGCTTAATATTATATGGTCATTTGTGTCTTGATATATAAATGGAGCTATAAATTATTATTATTTTTCATTTTGTTCTTTCTTTTTTGGGAAAAAGGAAAAAAATACTCTTCAACTTTCATTATTAGTTGATTTTATCTTTACCGTTAAAATAACGTTATTGATACTCCTATCATTAATAAAGTTTTCACATGTACTCCTACATTGATGGAGATTCCCAAATCAATTAAAATTAACTCAATTTTTTTTTTTAAATTTTTACTCATTTCTCTTTTTAACCCATGCCCAACTTTTCTCAAAATAAGATTAAACTCATTATCACTCATTCTTCTTGGCTGAAAAGTTTCTAGAACTGTAATGACGGTAAAGGTTATTTTTGGCATTTTTGATAAAATTATCATTTTATCCCTCTCAATGGTTGTTTCGAGTCATATTTGATCGATTTTGAAAGCTAGTTTTTGAAAATATTGTAAAAAGTTGTGTTTTGCTAAAAATTGAGTTTTGAAAGCTTAAGTTGTCTAATTTTGAATTTTGAAGTCATTTGAAGATTCAAGCCTCTTGAAACGAAATTTCGTCGATTCCATTAGCTTCGAAATGTAGAAATTGATATAAGAAAGTTATTGAAATCATATTGAGTTGTTATGTGGATTTTAGGACCAAAGTTGGAACTGAGTCAAAGTTTGACTTAGGTTTGACTTTGATTAACATTTTAAGTTCATATGCTCCAATTGAATTTCTGATGGTTCCACTGGTTTTCAAAAAATGATTTTAGCACTAGCATGAGATTCGTTATAATTTTTTGGTGTTTTAGTAGCAATTTGATATTTCTAGCGTCTTAAATTAGTTTAGTTACGACTTATAAGATTCTAGGTCATCAAGGAAACCTCAAATTCGATTTCTAGTGATTCCACTGAGTTTGAAATGCCGAATTTAGTTGGATTGCATGTCCATTTTGTGTTTATGGGGTTCCAATCGAATCTCGAGGGTCTGTTCCGTGATTTTGTGCCACTTGGTAATTGTTGGTGTCTGGTGCAGGCTTCATAAAAGCAAAGGATTGGTTGCTTAAGCGACCATCGCTTTTCAAACAATGTTCACTTAAGCGAAAGCCACAAAAGCGACCATCCCTTTCACAAAAGCAAAGCCAGCTTAAATGAAGGAGTTTGCTTAATGTGTCGCTTAAGCGGCATCAGAGGCTTGAACGGAGCCATCATAGTATTTTTGAACTACTCCGAAAGGAAGGATGGCAATTTGATTATTTACCCATCTGAGTCTGATAGATTTTTCAGGTCCTTGTAGTGGAAATTAGACCTCATTTTCTATTTTTGATCGTGGGAAGCTCGTGATTTTTGAATGTAATTCCTTGGGTAAATTATCTTAGGCCTAAACCTTTGTTACCCATTAATTACTTCATATTTTTAATATCAAATTGAGACTTTTGAGTTGGAAAAATGAAAAGTTTTGTGCATGAACCCAAATTTTATGAAACTGGTGAGTATGAGTTTATTTTAAGCCATTTTTAAAATGGTCTTCTGTAACGGATTCTTAATGTCGTGAGGAATATATTCATACAAAAATATTCAGACTTCATCCCTATTTTCTTGTATGGAATTTTTGGACCATTTTATCCTTTCCTCCAAATTTCATGATTTTAGTATTGATGAGCTTGAAATTTAATTATGAATCATTATTTGAATAGATTGTGGTGTTTTAGATTCAATTGAAAAGGAACAATGTTTTTGTTGGATTGATCTTGACTTTATCGAGGCAACTGAATTCCTAAACTTTGTTGAGTTTATTGAACCTTGTATCTTCCTTCTTTATGTGTTAGGAGAATAAAATTGCTTATGTGATAATTAATATGTGCAACTTGACTCTTGAATTGATATATACATGTTGGTGTTATTGATCATTGAATTGAGAACATTGATTAATTTTATGATTCTCATTGTTGAAAATTATGAATTTCTTATATTGACTCAAGTATTGAGTATCATTTCATGATATTGTGGGAAAAACTATTGAAGCATTATAAATGTGATGTTGGACAAATATTTTATAATTCTAACATTGCGCTTAAGTTGTTGAAGGAATACTAGCAAAACATTAATAATTAGTTTTGAACTATGATGATAAAATGATTATTGAAAACTTGAGAAACAATGTGATGCAACTAATGTTTATACTCTTGATGATGATTCTAGTGTTGAAAGAACAATGAGACTGATTGCTTGATTATTGAATATATGAATTGTGTGGCCTCCTTGCATACTCTCATACTTATTAGAAAGTGATTATTGTATTGAAATATAATACTGATTGAGTCCCACTATTGATCATTTCATATTGCATTATATCATTGCACTTCATGGCATCACATTTCATTTCATTCATTTCTTTAAATGTGAATATCTATTTAAAGTGTGATATAATGATTAACTTTGTACTTAGAAATGGTTGAAATCTATCCGTTGATATGTTGTATATTAATATTGTCAATACATACACACACACATACACACATGCACACACACACACACACACACACACACACACACACACACACACACACACCATAAGCTTATAATTAACTCTATTCTCCAACACTCCCCCTCAA
>JAABOM020000049.1:5790511-5809072 GCA_011800125.2 Solanum clarkiae
CGCAGACAGTTTAAAGAGCCATTTTGCTTTATTCCATCATACTCCAAAGCCAAAAAATAGTCAATATTTGGCTCCATGCGAGATTGATGGACATCAAATAGATATAATATTGTCAGCAAATAATATATATATCATGGGACATCATCTTATATTTGTGCCAGATAGCTTATCCATAACAAGGCGAAACAAGTACGAGTTCAATGTTCATCCCTGGTGTAAGCCTATGGTCATGGAATAAAACATTAGTATCTCCTACACAATTGTACTCACGCTAGTAACAACTCCTTCTTACATGTCTTTTATGGCTTTTATATATTTTAAAATATGAATTTATTTGCGAACTTCTTGTAGTACTCTGTCATATGCTTTCCCGAGATCAATAAACATCATATGGAGATCTTTCTTCCTTCAGCGATAATTTACATTGATCCTCTATGTAAAACAACTCCATTGTAGATCTATCGAGCATAAATCCAAATTGGTTCTCCATCACTCTAGTAGTGTCCTAAGCTACACACCTTTTCTTATAGAGTTTCATCGCAAAATTTATAAGTTTAATGCCATGACAATTCGAACAACCTTGAACATATCCTTTGCTTTTTTTATAAATAGTATTAAAGGTAGTCTTTCTCCACTCATCGAACACCCAACCACTTCTTAATATAGCATTGAATAGCTTGATAACCCATCCTACTCCAATCTCTCCAAGACATGTCCAAACCTCAATGGGATACCATCTTGAACACAAGCTTTTCCAATTCTCATATTTTTTATGGTATCTTCCTCTCTATTGGCCTAATATTATGTGTATCTAAAATTTCTATCATGCACAAATGCATGGTGATCTAAAATTTTATTCACATAGTCGTGTTGACTTGACCAAAATTGGCTCTCCATCTCTTCTTAATCACATTATCTCCGATCAACACTTGTTGAGAATCATCTTTAATACACTTCACCTTGTTTAACCTATCCTGCTGTAATCGCTCAAGACATGTCCAAACCTCAATGGGATACCATCTTGAACACAAGCTTTTCCAATTTTCATATTTTTCACGGCATCTTCCTCTTTGTTGGCATAATTTTTTTTATGACAAGAAAAATTTGCAACCGCTATCCTTTGGGTGTGCTCAAGGTAGCACTCCGCTCTTATGCAATAGCTTGCAAACCACACAAGAGAGGTAACCCGTACTAGGAAAACCCGGTGCGACAAGCTCGAACCAGAAGGCAAACCCCTTACTTTCGCTGGTAAGGGGTTTCGAACTTGAGGCCTCCAACATGAAAGTCCCAAGTCCAAACCACTGGGCCACCCCTAAGGGTTCTGTTAATTATGTGTATCTAAAACTGCTATCATACACAAACGTATGACAATCTAAAATTTTATTCTTGTAGTCGTGTTGAGTTGACCAAAATTGGCCTTCCATCTCTTCTTAATCTCATTATCTCCAACCAACACTTACTGAGAATCGTCTTTGATATGCTTGACGTTGTTTCGTCGTTACTCTGTTTCTCTCTCAAGTCGTACTAGTTTAAATATTTCTTTTTCCACTTCTTATTTCCGAACTTTTGAAACAACCCATCTATGGCTTCCCCTCAAGCTTTACTAATAACTTTTCTAGCTTCCCTCTTGGATCCCTTAAACTCTTCAAAGGCCTCTCCTTCTTCAGGTTTGGGTAACTTCCTAGAGCACTCTCTTTCAGCTCAAATAACTTTTCCCATCTATTTATTCCAATGTGAATATCCTTATAGTGAAGGTCCTATTTGTGTCAATAAATTATAATTGAAAAATGACAATGGAATTTCACTCAATAATTATCTCCAGATCTTGAAAATAAATGGTCTTAGAGAATTATGCACGTATTTCTCTGGACTAGTGTTGCTTCATTGGTTGATAGGAACAAGGGCAGCTCTAGAGTAAGCTAGTTTAGAGTTTCCTTTAGGCACCCAAAATTTTGAGGCCCAAGAATTTTAAATACTGAATTTTATGATTTTATTTTTGCTCGGACAATAATGAAGATTGTAAAAGAATACAAAATTTATAGTCTACTCTTTAACAGAAATATCTTAGAACTTCAAATAAACTACTCAAATCATCATACTAATAAATAAAGCTTTTACACCATCATCCAAGTTAATGTCTTGTAAACACATGGCTAACATATTATCAACTTCACTTAATTTTTACTATTATAAATAAAAATATTACTATGTCAAGTTAAATGTTTTGTCTTTTTGAATACTACACTAAAATAGTAAGTATGAGAAAATAGAAAAGATAACCCATATTTATTGTTATTGTTCCTTTTTCCTGAATTTGATTATGTATTTTTCCTTTCTACTAGCTTTGTATATCTGTTACTTACATTGACATGACATTATTGTGTATATACTTGACGGCTCTTATTGAAATATTACGACCCCTTAATAGTGAAAAACAATTAACAAAAACTTGCTCACTAAAAAAAATTCAAATAACTGCAATATTTTTTTACAGTCATTTTCATCTTTCTAACACCATTAAGCTCCATGAATTTATTTATTCAGCAGTTGAAAGTTCAAGCTTAATCATTAAGCAACATATCTAATCTTGTGTAATCAAAGTTCTTGTTTAATCTCCAAACAGAATGCTTATAATTGTATCGTCAATTGAAAAAATTATTTAAATAAAATCATCACATCAAGATGAAGGAAAAATAAAAAGAAGGAAAAAGTTACTAGACATTGTCTGGGGAAAATATAATAGAATTATTACCAGTTTTACAGCTCCGTAATCATGTGGAACAGAAAGCATTAGTTCCTCATTCCAAATTGGATTCAAATTGCTCTTTATGATGGATGTTTGCACTTTCTGAACAAAAAGAACCAGATAATAGAGAAACACAGAATCAACCTACAAGTTAGTTCTTCGAGAGTTTTTATATAAATAAGAGTGCATTATCAAAAGGCCTAATAATTATTTGTCAAGCGTGTACAATATTCTATTTCTTTCCCCTCATATAGAAAATAAGCGGAAAAAGACAAGATATTCAATATTCTATTTCTATCCCTCAGAGAGAAAATAAGAGGAAAAAAGACAAGATTTTCAAAATATAGAGATAACTTTCAACAAATTCTACCACAATTCAATCAGTTAATTAGAGACCAAAAATAAAGACTTTCAATCCCTTCCTTCTCTTCATCTTGAAAATTAAATCACATGTCAGAAAATGACTAACCTGTTTCCCAAGATTCAAAACGACATAAGGATCGCTTGAGAGCATATCTCTGATGGCTAAGTTTGTGCCTTTAATTACTTTAACCTTCAGCATTCCAATAAATTCTACCATGCCTTCCTGTGACCAAATTAAACATTAACAACATAAAATTGATCATGGAAACACGATAAACATTTAATGATATTTTCAACATTATTGTAAAATAATGTCATATGGATTAAACTTCATGCATGAAGAAGCCCTTTGTTTCAATTTGGTTGTGCTACTTTACTTCATAGTGTGTTTGAAAAGGAATGCCTTTTCATAATTTGGCTACTCTTTTATTTCAATATCTTGCAGGGCATATATAAGACGGCAAGATTAAAAAGGTATTTTGGTACATTATGCATGTCTTTACTTTCCGACCACAAGATTAAAAGAACATTTTGGTACATTACACATATCTTGAGTATTAAACCATAAGACTCAAAAGTCATTTTTATTTTCTTAAATTCCATGTCAAATCAGACTAGACAAACAAATTGAAACAAGAGAAGTACCAATTCACAACAAATATAACGGTCTCTAACACCCGTCGAGCATCATCCTCGATGAAACTAAAAAAGGAATATCTTAGACAACACTAGCACGAATTATTTGACACATCACATGCATGATGGGGAAGTTAGTAAGACCTTTGCTTAGGCCCTCAAAATTTTGAGGGCTCAAATTTAATTGGTGGATTTTATAATTTTATTCACTTTAACAATATTAAAATTTATAGAAAGAATTAAAAAGTACAAATTATTTAATAAAAGACAAAAAGGGAACTTCAAATTAAAGAAAAATCTTCATATTAGTAAATAAAGTTAACTCTTCTCATTATAAATAATATTTCTATTTGTTTGCTGTAAGAACACTAAACTATAAACAATTTCAGAAAAAGATTGTGACACCAATTTTTGCATGTCTATGTATAGATAAAAAAACTATATTAAACAAGTTTAAGGCATCCTAATAAATTTGGCTTTAGAGCACTAATTTATTGAGCCAACGTTGATGCAAGAAGATGTCATAGTTAGATATTTCATTCAGTTTGTCAAAGAGAAGTTATCAAATATTCCATATAAATTCAACATTGTGCAGTAGAGCAGGAAAGAGAATGAATATCGTCTTTAGAACTTACAGATTTTTGTGAACTCGAACTCGAAAAGCTGTCAGGAATCTTGTTGGATAAACTTGTTTTGAGAGAACCTTTTTTCTGATTTGACAATATACGCAAGCTCGGTTTCAAGAATTCTTGTCGCTCATACTTAGACCTTGAAAAGAAATGTGGTTAAATCAATGAAAACAGGACCAACTAGAAGTCACATAAAAATTGTTCTACGCACCTCACGAAAAAGCTAAAAATTAAAGAAACAAATATATGATGGGAGTCAAGCCTGCTTGATATATGATCAAGAGCAGAAATGTCTAAAAAGTACAATCATCCATAATGTTAGTTTGTTTCCTGGATGCCAATAAATTCTGCTCCTAGTGAAGCATTTACCAGGATAGTGCTAGATATGAATGTGTCTTATGAATTCATATGGGATTCCTTACTAAACTGTAGTTCAATCTTGACTAACCAAAGGAATTGATTTAAGGACTTAAATGAGTGCAGAGCAGAGATAAGAATTGAAATTACTGGGTAACATATAACACTCATGTAAGAGGGGACAGTTACCAATTATGTCTAGAATGGTAAGAGCACTTACGAAGGTGTTCATTAATCAAATAATTTTTTCTACTTTTGGTGAGTGATAGAGATGTTTGTTATATCTAATCAGTTATGCTCTTTATAATGTGGTGCCAACTTATTGTACGCATTTCCATAGAAGTTCTGCATGCTAAAAGTTGGTTTGTCAAGGCCTGCTATATATTTAGTCTACAAACTGAAAGCTTTTATGGAGAGGATTAAAGAGTGGAGCAAGTCAGTACAAGGCAATCTGAAGCTGGGAAAACTGATTATTTTCTGCCAACTACCAGAACTAGAGGAGACACGGGATCAAAGGAACCTAAATAAGGATGAAATGTATGAAAGTTGCTTTGGTTGTGGATGTGAGGAGACTGCTAAGCATGAGGAGGTAGTTTGAAGAAAAGATCCAAGATTGTGGTTGAAATATGGTAATATAAAGTAGAAACACTAAGGAGTTATTCGATGTTATGGGGATGAGAAAGGCTATCTCATAGGATTAGCTATCCCACCATATATATCGGATAACTTATCCCGTCAATATAGTACAAATGGTGGGATAAATAATTCTGAGACTAACTAATACCCCTAACCAAATACAGAATAAAATAATCCTGCATTTATTTTGGGATTATTATCCCTCGTACCAAACAACCCCTAGGTTCTTTCATAGAACTGCTAATGCTCACAGGAAATACAGCAATATAACAATATTAATCAGTTGCTAGTAGAAGGAGAAACATGGAAGATCCGAAAGATATTAAAAGGGAGACTCACTTTCTACCAAAACCTATATAGTGATTCTGAGGAGTGAATACCACAAAGTAATATCAGGGATTGGCCCAATCCCTATAATTACTGCAGAGGAAAAAATCAAAGTACGCAAAGTCCTTTTGAAGTACATGAGATATGGAACAGTGTAAAGGCATGTTCCGGGAGATAAGGCACTTAGTCTTAACAAATACTCTTATGGCTTTTTATATACAATGTTAGAAGGTGGTTGGAACTGATGTTTTTGTTGTTGTTCAGAATTTCTATGATTGCAGAGTTCTTTTTTTTAAAAAAGAAAAAACTTTAAGAAGTGGGAGCTAAGAAGTTAAAAGATTTCAAACTTATAAGTCTACAAAATATTTCAAAGTTGTTCACAGAGAAACTTTAAAAAATGGTGCACAAATGGATAGATGCTCAACAGATGGCTTTCATTAAAGGTATGCAGATTATGAATGTTATTCTCATTGCAAATGTGTAAGGATGCTAGGATAAAAACAATAAACCAAGGATTATATGTAAGTTGCTACTCCCTCTGTTTCAATTTGTTTGTCTTACTTTTTTTTTCAGTCTGCTTCAAAAAGAATACCGCTCTTTATATTAACATTTTACACTCAAGATTCTACAGGCATATCAAGACCACAAGATTCAAAGGGCATTTTGGTACATCTTTAGTTTAAAAACACAAGATTCAATATGATGTCCTTATTTCCCATCCCTACAAGTGTATTGAAAAGAATAGATGCACTAAGAATGAACTTCCTGTAGCAAGGTAACAGTTATAACAGGAAATTCCATTTGGTTAAATGGGATTCTCAAACATCTAGAAAGAAGGGGAACTTGGACATAGAAACTTGAAAAATCAGAATCAAGACATGACGATGATGTGATTATGGAGGTTTGCTGCAGAAGAACATCATTATGGAAAGATGTAATCAAGGTAAAGTATGGGACGGAGAGAAATGGACAACCAATTTTTTGAATGGCCCTTATGGGATCGGTCTCAGGAAGTCCATCTGAATCGATGTCCTAAGTTCATAAACAAATACAGCTTCAAATTAGGGAATGATGGGAAGACAGTGGGCTAGGGCAAAGATCAATGAAGCAGTTGTGTTCCTTAATATCTATAACTTGATTAAACCAGCAGATGAGAGGTATGGACAAACCAAGGATGGAACTTCAGCTTCAGAAAGACTATTAAATGATGGCAAAATTGGCAGGTTAACAGAATTATGAAATACCCTGGAACAATTCAAAGGGACTTCTGCTACTGATTGAATGAAGTGGCAAAAATCTCTGTAAAGTCTGCTTATAAATAATTCAAACATCAAATGATTAGATAGGTTTTTAGGTATGTTGCTTGGACTCTCCGAAAATGTTGCCACACCCATGTCGTATCCTCCAGAAGTGCACTACTTTGGAGTATTAAACATGCACCCATTAACATTTTTTAAGAGTTTGAGCGACATAGGCTTTTAGCCTTGGTAACTGGTATGGAAAGACAAAATTCCAATAAAGTTGCTTGCTTTACATGGATGTCGGCAAAAGAGGCAGTCTTAACATAGGACAATCTTATTAAGAGGGAATACCTATCATGCTCCAGATGTTACTTATGTGGAGAGGAGACAGAGACAATCAATCATCTCACTTTGTATTGTAGGAAGACAGACCAATTATGGAAGATATTTATCAATCTAAGGGGAATCATGTGGACTATGCAAAGGAGAATACCTGAATATCTAGCATGTAGGAACATATATGGTAATCTCTCCAGTCAGAAAGAGATGGGGGATTGTCTCAACTTGTATTTGGTGGACAATTTGAAAAGAAAGAAATCAATGGTGCTTTGAAGATAAATGCTACTATACCAAAGCTGAGACAAAGTGTCTAGTCCTTTTCTATTTCTGGCATAAACAAGAGTACCTAAAAGATCTTGAATATAGTTTTGATTGTTTAGAATCATTGTAAGAAGAAAAAGGATTGGAATCCTTCTTGTATGCAATACTGTTGCTGTGGGAACTGCAAATATTGTTGTGTGCAGTCTGTTTTATGTATACAAATATGTTACCTTTCCAAAAAAAGTCTCGAAACTTCTTTACTCCTGCAATGTTTTGTATTTTTTAGATGTGAACCAGTGGACTTTAACTTAACAAGCGGGATAATTTAACTTGCATGTGGATTATAGCATGATAGTAACCAAAAGGATTCAAGAATAGCATTATGGATAAGGCCGAAGAGTAGAGAGTGAGCCGAAGAGTAGAGAGTGAAGGAAAGTTATGGATGGAAATTCAAGATGATGGGAGCAGTATTGAACAGCAGGAAGTCCTTGTTTAGGAAGATACATACCCATACCATCTCCAATCCCCACAATATTTTACCAGAAAACTGACAGAGCAATCAATAAGGAAAGGCTCGTGAAGACTGATATCCAGTGATACAAATTGCTTCAAGAATTAAAGATGAATAGAAAGAACAACACTTCTACATTTGACCTAACCTAATGAATTTAGAACGCTGCTCATGGCTGGCATCTGGTCCTGGCTTTGAAATTCCTTCAGGAATATAAGCTTCATAGATTGAATTTGCCGAAGCATTACCTCCAACCTCAACCATTGCATCGATTTCATCATCAGACCATTCATCCAATGTCACAGACAAAACCTGCAACATCATATTTATATTAAGGAGGGGGAAAGATATCAGAATTTGTATTAACAAGAACAATATTGCCATTTCCCGTGCCAGGAAAAATGCCTATAAAAATATGGATCTACTCATGACAATTTCAGAGATGTAGCATGACTTTTAGAAGAGAACCTTGCTAAGGTGTGTGTCCTTGTCACCCTGCTATGTATTAAGTTAAAGGAAACTGAGAAATTTAGTGCTTTACTGATCCTAGTCTAGACTTAAAAACAAACGGTATCTGGGGATAACAGAACTTTCAAGCCCATATAACTCTCTGTACTTTAGAAAGATTGGCATCATAAAGGACAAAGGGAACAAATACTTCACCGTTTGGCAGTTCAAGGCTTGAAGAACTTGGTGATGTGCTATCTTGGTAATGGTTATATAAACAATCTATATAGAATTTGGAACATTAGAACATCAGTGTGCAGTCAATTATGAAGGCATTGGGGAAAAAAAGATACTCCCTTCGTCCATTTTATGTGGCATCCTTTTCTTGTTGGTCCGTCCAAAAGAGATTGTCATCTTACTCTAATTGGAAACAATTTAACCTTAAAATTCTCCTTTTACCCTTTAATGAAATGATTCTCAGCCACACAAGTATCTAATAATGATTTTAGACCACAAGTTTTAAAAGTCTTCCTTTTTACTTAAACATGTGCCACATAAAATGGGACGGAGGGAGTATTAGGTTGTCTGTTTAGGAAAAGTAAATCCATAGAACTAAGTTGCATACGTATCTCAAATAAGAAAGTTTATTTCAAGCAGTAAATCATGGTCAACTCTGAAGAAAAGAAGAAAATACAGACAGCAGATGGCCAAGAAAAACTTACTTTTGAAATGTGAGTTCCAAGGCTTCTGTGCACACCACAGCATTTTAAGCATATGAAAACGCCAATATTGGTCGACCTGGATTGATGAATACAATGCAAGCACAATACAATTAAGGGAGAGTAATGGAAGGAGGAGAAAGTTATTCTGAGATACTTGGAACAAAAATGGCCAGGAGGATATCTTTGACCAGGAAAAGAAAATGACCTTCTACCTTGTCACTTATGCTCTTTTTCTTAAAAGTAGTTTTCCAGAACAAGAGGGAGATAGAAGTCGAGCAATTGCACACAAGTTACTAAGCAAAATATCTTCTAAGGGTTAAGCAATGCCATCCTCTTCCAAACCGTCTCAACTAAACCTGATTAAAGGGTTAGGTCAACCAAGAGGTTGGACCAAACAGACCTGATAAGAGGGGTGTGGAACCAGTTTATTTACCAAAGAAAGGTTTCCTGGAAGTCAGTGAATTTGAGGGTTTTTCCTCTTCAACAACTTATTTTTTTAAGTAGCATTTCTATTTAACTTCTTATTTTTTTAATACTTACAAAATTAGTTTAGAAAAAAAATTGAAAAACCTAAAAATTAACAGCCATCCCTAAGACCATATGACATAATGCTAGGGTATAGATCTCAATCCGAACCACCCTAAGGAATTCAACAGGAGGGGCTTAAGGGCCTAAATGGACGGTCTTTACCAAGAGAGAGACGAGAGAGAAAATCAATTGCTATCCAAATTTCAACTGCTTATTGGAAGCAAAAATTCCAAATAAACATACATCTAGAGTTAGTTTCACTAACTTGTACTCATATAACTTAAGTGTTCAACTAAACCAATAAATGAATTAGCAGGGGATATAACGAACTCATAGAGCAGTTTCTATCTAACAGAGGATCCTTACAAGATCTGGCACTTGTTACTATCATCAGTTTACGAGGTCAACATAAAAAACCAGCATCTAACATTCAGTAATTTGTTATTTTACATACCCCCAACTTTGGAGAAATGTGATATCAAAACTTTAAGCAACTTCCTCATGAAGCTAGCAACTCAGCAATAAAAATTACTTGATAATGAACATCAAGAACAGGAAGAAAGGGGAGAGGGTCAAATCTAAAATCCGAGAACTCTTTGAAATTTAGAAGCTTGCATGCCCAAGGAACTATCTTTTTCTCCAATAATAAGCCATATTATATATCTGGATTTACAAGTTTGTTCTTCCTTATCTGTGGCATCCAATTTTTCCTATCTTTTAGGTAATTAGTAAATGGATGGCTTAAATTATGATGTAGGCTAGGTATGCTAGTAATAGGATACACCAACAGGGCAGCTGATCCCAGAAACTTACATCAGGAAGGACTAAGGAGTCACCTGTCTTGACCAGAATCATAACAAATGAAATTCTTCTCACCATATCATTACAATGATTTGCCAATACAAAGGTTTTTAATAGCTAACCTTCAATGATAGACATTAAACTGAACTAATTAGCCTTTCATCTAATCACTTTATCCTTTTTCCACCCAACCTGACAATATTTGTATATGGTTGTTCTCTATATGAGTTGCTAGCCGAACATTCGGTCCTCAGGGAATAGCTTGACTACATACATGGAAAGAGTTATAGAAGAACAGGAAGAAATAATTAAGAAAGCTACATCTAAAAAAGTGACAACTCCTCCCCAACCCTCAAAGGGGAAAAAAAACACAATGTTAGAACTTCAATTATGTCTATATAGAGAGAGGCCCATAAATTGCAATTATAAAATCATTAGATATGTGGATTGCGCATTTCCTGTTCCTCTTATTATCCAAAAAGTAAACACACTTCTTTATATAGAAAGATAAGTAGGCATTAGGTGCTGAAACTTACGCCCATTTAGGATCTGGAGAACCACAATCAGCACATATGCGATTATCTTTTTGAAGCAAAAGGTCTTTCAATCTTCTCTTGCCTGTGAATTTACAATTACCAGTCACACAAATAGTACAAGATGAATCTGATAATTCAAAGATTGAAAAGGTTGGAGGTATCTATACAAGGACATGGTAGTAGCTTACTGTGACCAATGATGATAGAGATATCAATTTGTAGCAAAACATAGCAGTTAGTTGGACAAAATAAAAGCATAGAACTATCTCAAACTGCACAAGAATCTGCCAATACACCACATGGGCTATCTTTTATGATATGAGGACGAGAAAATTTGTACTTCAAAGTTACAAAGTATCACTCCAAATCCTCATTCATTTATCTAACAAAGGACTACTTCTGCCAACTATAGTGCAGCCATCAATGTTTGGCACGTAAAGTCATAGAAACTATGACTCAATAACCATCAAACAAATAAAAAGGGTGCTGCTCTTTTTTCTTTCTTATAAGCAGTTTTTACTTTGTAAATGACCAATGCCTTACTGGATCCCGTAGACCTATTTACAAGACATAGGTAGAGGAAATTCAAGAAAAGCAATAAGTTTTAGCATGCACGATTAAATTTTGGAGTTTTAAGCCAGGTGTCTTTCATCATAGTCCACTCTCAATAAATGAATCTGTAATTTCAATTACTGTGTGAAGTAAATAGCAATACCAAAAGACAAGCATATACACTCAAGCCTATAAAAATGGTCTTACATAAGTAGCGGATACACTTTTTTCCAAGGGGATTCAACTAAACCCTCTTCACTGGAAAGTTGTACTATGTATACAGGTAAAAAAACGTCTTCTATGTATATATAAAAATTGTTGAATCCCCTAGACACAAGAGAGCTTTCTTGAATCCCCTCGGGGAAATTCCTAGCTCTACCACTGGTTTAATAATCTAAGGTTCAGTACAGACATGGGGATCCACCTACATGGATAAAAAGCTATTGCTCTGTAGTGTAATCATTTCAACTTTCATGTGAACTTCTTCTAAGATGAGCTGGCTAACCTATCAAACAACAATTTAAAATAAAATAAAAACAGGCAGCAATAAGCCTTTCTACACCAAACATGACTGTAGAAGCTCCACCTACAGCTTCCAATTCCCTTATAATGCAAGAGATCTTGACCTCTGTAACCCATGTTGAAAACACAGGCCTGTTCGTTATCAACAGAAGTGTTCTATGGACACAGCTGGCATTGTTCTTCAGTGTTCTCCTTCACAACTCAGTTGAATGACCAGGCCTTTCTAGCTCGCACATAACCTTAAGAGATGAACAGATAGAACCAGAACTAAACAAGAGGTGTTTGACTTCTAAAGAGTGCTTGATATTCTCCTAGGAGCATCTTTATATTGCTATCAACCAATGAGGAAGTCTGGGCATGTACATAAATGTGAAGAACTACAGACACGATCTCCACTAAATTCAAAAGACGTTATCACCTCAGAAATTCGAGAAGTAATTGTTTACACCTTTGTATCAAGGACTACAAACTTGCAGTTTTCTTATGGTTAGATGCTTCAATTTACAAAAAGTCTCTTTGATGCAATTTCCAGATACATCATGAACAACACATAAGACAACAAGATGATTGCAATGAAGTAACTACACTAATGCAAAGCTGATTAGCACATTAGCAGATGTTTGATGATGCAGTGAGATCATACTTGAAGTTGGTCTGGTAAGTGCAGATGGGCGCTGGCTCATTGCTCTCTACTAAGCTTCTCTCCTCCAACTTGACCACCTTTTACAAGGAACCAACATATAATGAGTCAGTCAGCTGCAGAGCTTAAGGAAGATACGGATGTGACAGGAGCCTTCACATATTTGCATTTGTAAAAATCCTACAATCATATGGCATGAAAGAGAAATTAATAAAATGAAAATGAGTATCCTTTGTGTTTTCACTAAGTATCTTTAGTGTTTTTTGGTTAACTGAAGTCTTATACTATACAAATATCTCAACAATCTGCTCGATATGCAGTCAATTAGCCATTGTTGTCAAGCTTCAATAGTCAAAACAATCATCAAGACCCTATCCTTATGCTTTATCCAGCATTTTGCATAACCAACTTTTTTCCAACCAAACACTCAAAAATGGTAGACAAAATGATTTCCCCAAGTAAAATGTTTTCTCCTGGAAACATTTCCTGTCATACTAAATGCATAATGTACATTCCAGAAATCAGACAAAGCAAAACATCAGAAAGAGAAAAAGGCTGCTAGCAGGACACGGAACAACTAGGAAAGAGAAGTGCAAAAGCAATAGGTAGAATCAGAAGCCCATAAATAAAAAACAAATGGTAGAACACGTTCGAATTCCTATACCACATAAATGATAATCGGAGCAATCATTCAACCTTCATCCAGGTACACAAAACTCGGATGATTCGAAGAATCAATGAAATTCAAAATACAAAGATATGAGCATTAAAAGAAAACATGTAATTGAGTACCCAGATCATCAAATAAAATTTGAAAGATCGAAGCAGAGAGAGAATAATCATGACCTAATTTGATTGATGATTCGATTCACACTTGGAATCTGAGATTATCCTTCAACGATATTGACGAAGGAAACAGGATGGAGAGAGAGTGAGAGAAATGCGAAGTTTTACATCGTCAGTTATATGTTAATGTGATTTTAGATTTCACAATAACAAACTACCTCTATTACACTTTACCCACAACCCCTGGGTTCTTAATCTCAACAAATGAGCCGTTCAAGTTCCACACCTAGGATGACCTAAAAATAAATAAAGTAGTTGGTGAAAATAAAATTTTACTTTTTTGTTTTCTCGGGAAAGTATATAAAATATACTAGGAAAAATTACAGAATTACACTACATATGTTATCAAAATTTCTAATATTTCCTATCATATAATTAAATTACAGAAATTCCACTTTTTCATATTATTTTTTACATCATATACTTAAAATAAGAGAATCAAATCTCCCGCTCACATTGTTCCACTCCTACTTTTCTTGCTTGATTTGTAGAAGTTATCTAATCAGTCTCAACCACTGATCAATTACCATTACATCATAGTTAATTCAAAATTCAAAGTTTAGCAATTTTTTTGGTATTGTCTGGTCTATCGAAGAGGTTGTCTTCTTTAATTGTCATCTTTTGAATGATTTTTAATTAGTATCAGTGCTCTCATGGATGTTCAACCATCTTTCCGCCTTGTTTTTACACAAGAAGCGCTTGACAAGGACAACCCCCTAACCACCGTACGAAGACCCAACAATCAAGGCTCAAGAAGACGATCATGATGATGATTTTAAAGTTGAGATAGAAGCCATGAAGGAGAGGGGCTCAACTTCAAAAATCCCAGTCAAAAAATCATAAGCAAAGAAAAAGAAAAAAGATGAACCCATTACCCAACGCCCCTCCTCTACCAAAGGTGTATTTTTAACCTAAATTGAGATTTTGATTCATTTTTTTTAGAAATTAATTGTTATTGGGTTCATTTTGCGGGAAATATGTTGAATCGATATACAAATCTATGTTAATGTAGGTTATAATCACAAGCCATAGTATTGATACTTTTCATAGGGTTAGGTGTTTTGCGGGCCCTCGATTCATGTATCAAAATTATGTTATATTTAGAGCCTACAAGAAAATCTTTTAAAACAAGTATCAACAACAACAACAACAACAACAACAACAACAATAACAACAACAACAACAACAACAACAACATACCCAGTATAATCTCACTAGTGGGGTCTGGGGAGGGTCGATTGTACGCAGACCTTACCGCTACCTCATAAAAGTAGAGAGGCTGTTTCCTAAAACAAGTATCAAATCAATAGAAACCCCCAATTAAACAAGTATCAAATAACAGATAAAGCACTGCAAACCCAAATATCAACTATTAAGTAAGTATTGTAGACCAATTATCAACATATATAAAAGTCCATTAAACGAAGTATTAACTCAATAAACTTCTCTATTAAATCACGAATCAGTTAATAGATATAGCACTGCCACCAAGTTTCAATAACAAAAAAGCACTGTCGATCAAGTATCAACTTATAGAAAAGCCCATTAAACCAAGTATTAACTCAATAAAACACCCCATTAAACCAAGTAACAACTAAATAGATAAAACCATGCAATCCAAGTATCAACTTACAAAATACCCCTGTAGACAAAGTATCAACTAATAAAAATTTCATATTTACGGTGAATCAAATTTTATTATATTTGCAGTAATGATTATCATAATAAGTACCAATCATTATTTTTATTAATCAATTTTTACTATATTTACAATAAATCTAATTATTATTAAGAGTTTTTCTTCTTTCAATATCACAGGGGCTCAATTATGTTTTAAAATAGCCTCTGAAATATAATTTAAAGTTTGGTGCTACATACAATTCAAAATTTGCTAATATTATTAATCTGTCAACTGGAAATGAAGGATTAAAATGATTTCGCAAGACTATCTTTGGTCAGTACTTTAGTATATCACAGTGCAATTACCAAGGCCAGATTGTTAAGTGTTTGATGTTGCTTGAGTTGAAGCATAACAATACAAATGAGTTGTTGATCTGCCATGTAAAGGGCAACACTCTTCACTTCACCATCAGAGACATTGCAATAGCCATCGAGTTAAACTATACTGGCAATATCGATGTGTTTCGATATTCTAATTCAACCTATAGTAGGCTGATTGAAAAATATTTTCAACATGTTATTGCATGGATTGTGCGGTATTAGTTGCGGCATACGCCAAGTACATCAATGATGGGATCCCTGTCACTACGCACCCGCTGGATACTGAGTAACTTTGAAGGAGATATGTTGCGCTGATATGAAAATATGGTACTGACAAGGCTTGCGATCGATACGTTAGTGAGAATGATGATCCACCCAAGCATAGGGACCATCTTATCACGCTCGACAGTGATAGACTGATAGATATTTCTTAATTTCAGTGTCTTCACATTTCAAGTATCTTTTTCAGAAATAAATGTCTAGACTGTTTAGGCAAAACTGTGTTTCCCTTTTGTTTGTTTGTTTGTTTGTTTTTTTTTATGTTGAATAGCTATCTTAATATTTTTTGAAACTTTTCTAGAAGTGTTAATGTTTACAGATGTGTTAATATTTGGGAACTATTCACACATGTGTTAATATTTTTGGTATTTTTTAATGATGATATTTGTGGATAGCATCTAAATTCCAATCTCTGTTTTTCCCTACAAATTTTATCTGTTACATTTTTAAACTCAACAATAACTCTATGCAAATTTTAAGCAGATTTATTAATACATGATACTTGAACCAATCTATAAATTTACTTATTTGATACTTGATTTAAACAAGATACCAGTCCATCAAAATAATTTATTTTTTGATTTTAATTGATTCTTAAAAAGATATCAAGTATCAAATATTATATCATCAGTTAGTTTATAATTTTGTTATATGATACCTTTACTTAAAATAGGAAATTTGAGAATTTTATTTAAGTTTTTTTAACAAATATGTTTCACTTTTTGGATCACTGAATACCACTGAACTTATTGTAATAAAATGAAGAAAACAGATAGTACATAATCAAGTATCAACATTTATATATCCACATGTATGCACTAATTTGACATTCAAACTATAAGCACATATTCAAATTTTTATCATTTAAATATTAATTGATTAATATTATGAGTATTTATATTTTATATTTTTTTATCTGAGTATTAGCATGTGTATGTACAGTGACAGCTGCCTATAACCCTCTATAGCTCGCCCCTCAATATCTCTAATGCCCGCTTTA
Source organism: Solanum clarkiae (assembly GCA_011800125.2). NCBI lineage: Eukaryota > Viridiplantae > Streptophyta > Magnoliopsida > Solanales > Solanaceae > Solanum > Solanum clarkiae. The sequence goes on from JAABOM020000049.1 coordinate 5,807,432, forward strand.
TTACACACCATGCTTTCTGATACGTAATATCTACACCATAAGAAGCTTTGAGATCCTCTACAAATCATTTGGTGTGTGACTTCTTTTATGATTCATCAACTTTTGTGTTGTCACACCACTCACAAACGATAACGTTGCTTCACCTTTATTCAACATCCTTCCCTTCATAGAGTACGTATGAACATCATTGAAGTATCTAATTTTAAATACTTTTGGTGTTTTTTTCGGTAGGATGTCTTCATTCTCCAAGCACAATCATCCGACAAGCATTGTAACACGTAGCTACAAAATTTATTAACATAAATCGTCAAAAATTGAAAAAAAAAAGAAGTATCAAACAATGAATATATATAGTTCTGGACACTCAACAACAACATTTTATTTTGTATTGCTTATCTCACTGCGTCTAGTAAACATTACATTTTTTTATATTAAATTAACAAATAACTATCATACTATTTAGAATTAATTGATACTTCTAACATTCTATTCATGTGATTCTTATACAAACCACACAAAAACAAAATACAACCAAATTTTGTAGTTATGTGAATCAAGATTTTTTTACACACCACATGTACTTTTAAAAAAAATCAATTTCATGCTCATACGTACATTTCGCTGTCGGATCTTTTAACTTTGAAATTGCAATCATTATCAATCAATTCCAAGATTTGATACTTCTATTCCATGTTCAAAACACGAATCACCATTTTCTAACCCAGCACACACCAATCACACCTGTATCATGTTGTGATACTTCAACACATATAATTGACCCATAGATACCATCAATCATCTCCATATCAGCAATATCCAAATCAACGGTATCCACGCATAGTGGATGCTTTCCGAAGCTAGGTTCTCTCCTTTTAATCTCAATATATAGCTTCACACCCATGTCATTTCTAATAATTATCAGAGAAAAATTAGCTTCAACAACGTATCTAATAATTATTTTTTTTATTCTCTTGTCGACATCCAGTTCAGCTATATTGCTTCACTCAAATTAACGAAAGAAATATTTTCTCTAATAACTATTCCATCGCTTTTGTATTCTTGATAATCAACATCAGTTTTTCATTTTCTGAGATGGCGCAGTAAAATTGATACGTTCATATCTTCTCCACCTTGATCTTCTTTAAAGTTGAATCTAATGTCAACCTTCTAATCGTTTGAACGAAAAAAAATATCAGTAAAATTTTTGAAATTTGAAAATGGATTCTATTAGTCATTCCATATCTATTATAACTGTTGTCAATAACAACTCACTGTAATTAATGGACAATTAATTAAATTTTTCAGTTATGTCGTGTTATACGGAACTGACTTGTTCCTTTTTTTTTTTTTTGTTTTGATAAGTACCAACCACGTTCTTAAGTATCATGCGAGTGAGAAATTTAGGGGATTTTATGTAGTTTTGGAAATAGTTGGAATAACAAGGAATTAATAGTTTATAGAATGGGATTTGTATAATTTTTACAATTATTTACCTTTAATAGATTCAATACAAACTATTATCCTTAATGGACCCATGACCCAAAATATTTATCTTCTTACCCCACTTATCCTATTTTATTTCACCCTGACGTCAACATAAATAAATACTATGAAATATATATATATATATATATATATATA
>JAABOM020000049.1:5820271-5842807 GCA_011800125.2 Solanum clarkiae
ATAATTGCCATTAAAATAAATACAATATTTGTATAAATAAAATTTAAATAAATATTATTAATTTGATGCAATAGTATAATATATATATATATATATATAAATTTTTATGAACAGGCAAAGATTAAAAAAAAATCAATTCAAATACTTATTAAATTGAATAGTTAGGAGTTAAAAAATTAATTAATTAAAATTTAATTTAAAAAAAGACTCCTAACTATAAAAGAGTAGTTTAATGCTTCCAACGTAATTTAAGTACTCTTTTTCATTTAAATTTGCTATATTACATACTTTTATTAATAAAATATTTGATGATTAAAGTATTAGTTAATTTCAAAGTCTTAAATATTCGAAACATTTTTTCTTCATACCCTTAACAATTATTTATATAGAATAGTCCTAACTCAAGAGTGAATTCTAAATATAAAGAAATTCTAATTCAAAAATGAATCTTGAAACTAAATAAATAAAAGATAAAATAATAAATTAAGAAAAACAGTGAAAAAATGATTTCATCTAAACCAGGGTATTTTAATGAAGCGCATGGGTGGCCTGATAGTGTTAGAAAAAAAAGTAAGCGTCTTATGCCCCTAAATTTAAGGAGCGTCAATTTTTATTTTAGTCATAACAGGTTATAGATTTTCTTTTTTAGAAGAAAATATATAGCAAGTAGTATTTATGGTAAAGATAATTTATTTCATATAAAAAGAAAGAATTACCAGAATATGTTTAGTTAACTATGATTAATTGAAAAGAATTATCGAATGAAATCAATTATAATTTCTTTAAACAATTTTGCATCTCAAAGAGATAGAAGAATAAGATTCCTAAGAAAATATATTAATTTTTTCAAAGAAAAAGTTGAAGGCCTCTATTCGATTTTCGTCTTAGGCCGCTAATGTGCTTGAGCCGCTCCTAAATTGAAGGACAAAAAATTCAAATAATATTTCTAAGGGCCTTCACACTTTTAACATATTATAGATATAAATAGATTAATAAATTATCACATTTGGTATGACAACTGATTTGGAGCGAAGAAAGTGATCAATGTATAATCAATAATCTCTTTGCAACAGCCTCGTTTATCATAATCTTTTATTGCCTTTTATAATAATTGATTGTTGTGTACCTATGATAATATTTTGATAGTTATATCTTATTGGATGTAATAAATGGTGACATTCAATTTTGATCCAACACTTCAAATATTCATATTTTTTATGTTGATATTTTTTTTGATAGTTTAAAATATATTTTGAGCAATTTTAAAATAATTTTGCATAATTATTTTTATTTTCAAAATAATAGAATTTTTTTTATTAGCTTCATTTTAAATTTTAAATGTCATATTATAATTCTTTTTTCTTGTTCAGATATAATTATATGCGTATGTCGGCCCACAATTTGGATCTATTGTCTTTCTAGACCATTTCTTGTTCACATATAATTATATATGTATGTCGACCCACAATTTGGACCGATTATCTTTCTAGACTATTAGATTTTGACATTATATATAATTATGAATAATATTTAAATTAAAATTTTATAATTTTTAGATTTTTTTAGACTTTCAACGATTCATTATCTAGCAAAAGCTCATCGGAGCTCCGATCGGTAACCGCCAGACTCATTCCCGGCCAGCCTTCTTCCCCACACAACCCATCACCATTTCTGCCACCCAAACCAACTGAAAACCACCAGCAAAACTTCACCTAAAACCACTACCCAAATGCCACCCCCGCAGCCCCAATTGACCACTATTTCTCACCAGTAAACGACCCCAAAACAACCTTCAAACTCCCACCATAGTCACCTGGAAAACCACCGAAAAAATCAGCAAACAAATGCCCCCCAACGCAGCCGCAAAACCAGACCAAAAGCACCACCAAACCAGCACCAAATCACCTCCAAAAACTGCCTGAAAACCCCACCACAAACCTCCAATATTAGTCAGCGAAATCAGCCCCATTTCTGCAACCAAACGCACCTGAAATGACCCCAAAATCCACCCAAAACCGCCACAAAACTCCACCTGAAAACAGCCACCGAAACCTCATTTCCGACCATCCCTTCGCCTCACTGAAAAACCCCATTCCCCACTGTTCCGACCCCTGAAACAGCCACCAAAACCACCTGAAATCAGCCATTAGCCCCCTCCATTAACACCCTCAAACAACCATCCCAAACCAGTGTGAAAACCAACCCAAAAACCCCATCCTAAGCACCTCCAAGCTCGACCTGAAAACCACCCGTTTCAACCCAAAACCAGCAACCAACAACACGCAGCCCCTCAAAACGCCACCCACGAACCACCCTCGACCATCACAAAACAGTCCCAAAAAGAACCCAAAAACCGACCAAAAACACCACAAAATCCGCCCCAAAACCCCGCCAAAACCCCGACCCAAAAACCCCATCAAAAGTCAACCAAATACACCTCTGACGCGCCATCCAAAACCCACGGAAAACCAACCCCAAACGCACTGGAAAACAACCCCACGAAAACTCCAGCGGCGTTCATGGCTCCAGACTGGCTACTCCATCGTCGATCCCGTCTAAGCTCACTGTCAACTTGGTCTTTCCTTACTCGTCTGAACTCTCTGGTAAAGAGGTTGACATGGTTGTAATCCCTGCAACAACAGGACAGATGACCTATGGTGTCTTCTTTTACACTTTCACAATTTCTATTTTATTTCATTTTTTAATTATTATTTATTATTGCTTTATCTGTTTACTATCTTTGATATATTGATTATGTAGTCTATTATTTTGTCATTTCTATATGTTTAATTGATTTTGATTATTTGTTAACTGTAATTTTTTGCTCTAATGTGAGTTGACTGTTTTGTTTTTAATTATATAATTTCTTGTTGCTATTGGCTTGCTGCATTATTACTAAATAAAGTATTTGTTAAGTTTTGAGTTGTTTATTTTTGTTCTAATTAAAGTTGAGCCAATCGTTTGCGTCGTTATCTGTTATTGCATTGTATCACTATTGCTATTCATTAGATTGTTTATATATTATTTTATATTGGATTTTGATTGTGCTGCATTTTGTTCTTTATTAAAGTTATTCGTTATTTGTTAAACCTATCCAATGACGAATTTATTTGTCGAATTTTGAGGTTTCTCATTAAAAAAATAAAAAAAATTTAGTTTGATTGATGTTTGTTACACGTTAAATTTCAAATTTTCTAGTTTAAATTTATTGTTTGTTAAACTTGGCCAATGACAAATCTATCCGTCGGATTTTGAGGCCTCCCTATTTAAAAGACGAAATAATATTAGTTTATTCTTTATTTTTTCATTATTGTGTATATATTATTTTTGTGTGATATTGTGTATCTCCTCCTCAATTTGTAAAAGATGAATTCAGACGGGATCTACAGTTGTGGATTCTGAAGGGCGTTAATATCTTCCCTTCGGAATAACTTGAACCCTTACTCAAAATTTTGAGTTCGCAGACTATTTTGTAAATAATTAATTGGTTTCCTAATTATCCTTAAAATTAGGTGGCGATTCCTAAATTAAATTATTTTTTCTTTAAATACTTTTATTTTTATTTTTATTATTTATTTTATTTTATTTATTTAATGAGTTGCCACAATGTTGCGTCTTCGGAATGTCAACAATAGACACACCAAAAATTCAATGTGCTTATGTTATAAAAGATAGTAAAATTAATTATTTAATACGGAAAGGTAGTGGGGAGGGGGTGGGGGTTTATACATGATATTTTGATAACTAAGTTGTTATTCACATATAGTCAAAGTATACTATTTGATGGATCCTACCAATCTGTTGAAGTGGCTCTTCCATAATGTTGTTTTTCCTTTTGACTCTTATGTTTTTTCAATCTGTTGTGTTTGTGAACTTGTAGGAAATCTCAATCCATTTAGTCGAAATTTTGTCGTACTACTATATGTAATAAACTCAACAATAATTTGAAGTTTCTTTTTGGCAATTTGATGGATTGCTGTGAAGTCTTAATCAAGACCTACTCTTTTAATTTTCTTGGAAAAACTAGTAGTCTGTTGGCATTTGTTGTTGAGAGTGAAGTAAGCTCCCCCCGATACAAGCGAGCTAAGGGGTTTGAAGTTATCCCAATACCAGAGAGAGACAAGTCACAAAATAAAGCTACAATTTCTAGCTTATTTGATCAAAAATTCTAAAATTTACTTATCTTAAAAATATTTTGGAAAAATAACCTAATTAGGTAAACATATGATATGTATTTATATTATATAACTATAATTTAAAAAAATTATCATTTATAGATATAGTTAGTGTTTTATTTCTATTTTCTCTCCTCTCTTCCTCTCTCTCACCTCTCTCCTCTTTCTGCAATTTCTTGTCAAATATATAATTACAAATGTATACCAGCTGCATATATAATTATTTTTATAGATATACATATACAATTCTCCTCTCTTCACTCTCTACTCTCTCTCGAGCTGGCTCGCATCTCTCCTCTCTCTCCCAATCTCGCTTGCTAGATTTACAAATACATATGTGTATTAGTTACAGATATACAATTATTTGACAGATGTTATGCCGAAAAATGACTTTTTTAAAAAGAAAATCAAAAAATCAGTTTAGAACTCAATCTATTTAAGAGAAAACCAATTTTTGAAATTCAGAAGAAAAACAGAGTCGCCACCTAATTTTACGGATAATTAGGAAACCAAATATTTTAAAAGATCTAACAGAAAAATCCTTTAAAATCCAGAGATCAGGTTCGGGTTCACATTTCTACTTCGAGAAGGTCTTACGCACTCGAAATGACCGTTAAATACGGTTATTCGGCGATTATGAAATCTGACTAACTTTTGATTTGACTTGAAAAGGTTGATTGAACTTGAAAATTTAACTAAGTTTAAAAATTGAACATAAATGATAAAATCATATTTTTTATTTCTTATTATTTCATTGCAAAACTCGTTTTGGGATAAAAAATTAAAAAAAATAACATAAATAGTTTTGACTTGTCAGGGAATTTAGTTAGATTAATACAAAATAATAATAGGCAATTGTTAGCATCCAAACAAATACAAATACATAAACAAAATAAAATAAAAGAAAGAGTTGGAGTGATATTGGGCCTTTGTCCCATTTTGACTTTGTTGCAACTTTAGGACCATTTCCTCATTTCCCGGGATCTGTCTAACAACTTCTTCCTCCTAGGAATTGGGCTGACTCAAAGTAAAAGAAGTTTGGATCTCCGTGGCCCAAGGAATGCAGAATGGGAGGTCCAGTGACCCATGAACAAGGATCTCATGCAATGAATGAAAAGAAACAAATTAATACATGAATAAAAGAATTAATTGAAGCATGATATAGTCAATGTGAAGTAATTTCAATTGCTCTAATACTTGGCAAAGCCAAACAGGAAGCATTTTGAAGAATCAGTGAGCATACAACAGAAGGCTATCAGTACACAGAAAGCTATCAACTAGTACTCAGTGCATACACAAATATTTTTAATTTGAAACTAACAGGATGTTACCAAAAAAGCTAAACCAATATGTGAAAATGGGATCAGTGAATTAACAAGAAAGATTGCAGCAACAATAAATCAGTATCGTCTAACAGCGAGTCTAAAGGAGCACAAGCAATAGTTAAGAGAAACTTAAACTTGAGTTCTAAGTCCAGTTTATCTCGCGATCAAAAATGAGACTTTAAAATGAGATAAATATTACAGTGAACTAATAACAGGCCAATGGTTCAACAACCATCACAGTAAAGGGGAAAATAGCAAGTCATTTTATATTTACAGAGCTGAAATGAAGATAGACAGTCTAGAGAAAAGACACAAGTAGACGAACTCGATAACATATTAAACAACCGTATTCGTAAAAGATGAAGAGTCAACAGTTAACTTAAAGATCAAAACATACCAGAACACAATGGTTGAAGCAACACAATAACAACATCCTTACTATAGAATTTGTTAAATCATCAGCATTCCCAGGTTATTAATTTAGAACAGTAAAGAGAAGCAAATGCTAATTAAGCCAACAAAAATCAGCGATTGAAGAAACAGGGGATAGGAACAAAATGACACCATCAAACAAGGAAAATTCAGTTTTTCATGAGATCGAAAACAAAAGCAAACCTGAGATGAACTAAATGACCTCGATATCATATTAGGCAACTTATATGATCACAGAAAAAATCAAACAGGCATCACTTGTGGACTTTTACAAAAAAAAAGAATCAAACTAACCAATTGAACTTGGACTTTATACATAAAAAACAGACAACTCAACTAACATATCAACCCACCATATTCTCATGCTAATAGGGCCTAAAGACAACAATGCCAGGCAATAAACACCCCTCTTAAGACTAAACAAGCAGAAGACATGTTCATAATATCCTCCAAAGAGTAAAATCACAATAACCGACACTGATCCTTTCGAAACTAACTAATGTTCAAAATCTTATGACGAATACACTATCAAGGCTTTCAAACACATAAACATATCATGTATAGGATCCAGACAAACAGTGAATGCATCAGAATGATACTTCGAATAAACAAACATTTTTCTTTTCAATTCGATTAAGGCAAACTCACGTTAACATAGACGAATCTGGCATGGCTATCAACTAAAGAAGAAGTACAACAAATAGGAGAGGTAAAGTTTTTACCTTTTCCGAGGCAGCGAGCTAGGACGACGAGTTTAAGTGAAAAGGCTTACTCTACCACGAATCGAACTTTGAGGACTGACTTGACTCCGAAAATGCTCTGGTTCCTAAATCGATGAACAAGATTTTGACTAAGGCTTTATGAGACTAGGGACGGCTGGGGAATCGACAAAACATTTTTAGGGTTCTCAAAATGATACTGAATCTAACCATAGAGTGAGATTTTCCTAAGGTTTTTCCATTCAATCTCCCCTGCCTATCAGTTTGCTAGGATTTTCTGGGATTCTCTACTGTCGACTGATTTAGCAATTGAAACTTGCTTGGATTTTTCAGGGGGTTCTCGATGATGACTGTCGCCGCTTAAAAATGAAGACGAAGGAGAGATTATATAGCCCTCGATTAGGGTTTGAAAATGGGGGAAAACGAATTGATTTTGAATTTTTGAAAATGGGTCCGGTCGATTTACTCCTTCATTCATGGCTTTTGAAGAAAATGAGAAGGGTGGGGCAGGTGAACGTTGGAGTTGTCGGGTGAACGTTGGAAGTTGGCGTCGAGTTTCTCGAGGTTTGAGGTCATTTGATTTTGCGAAGAAGGATGAAGAGAAACAAAGAGGGAGAAGAGAATGCGTGTAGGAGAAAGAAGATGATAGGGTTTGGGGAAAGGGGTCGGTGACGGCTAGGGTTTGGGGAAAGGAGAAAATGAAGAAGAAGATGGGTGAAGGAGATATAAGGGGCGCGTAGCCCTCACGCGCCCGCTAATTTTTTTTAAATTATTTTAATTATCGGGAAAATGAAATAAGACTCGATGACTAATTTGACATCGCGGAGGGTAAAAATTGGGTGTCAACAACAGAAATACACATACAATTTGACAAATATACATATACAATTCGCCTTTCTCCTCCCTCTCTCGATCTCGCTCTCCTCTCTCCTCCCCTTCAGGTCACATAGACGAGGTTATGCCGTGTAATTATGTAAATATAGCTATTTGACTGTAATACCTGATAAAATTACCAAAATACCCCTAGAATAGAGACGTGGGTGTAACACATTTTTCCAAGCTCGGATGGAAAATTCGAGATCGGATTTGCGATCAACGCAGAAAATCAAGTCAAAAAATGGTCTCAACCCGATTTAAGAGCAACGAGTCAAAAAATATTTTTCACAAAATTGACCAAAAATAATAAGGGTACGCGACATGACCGCGACACGGACCTATCGCGAATTCAAAACAGTGAGGGTACACGACAACTCTGCGACCCGTTCCCATCGCGGACCCACATTTATATATTTTCTCAATTTTTTGATGGGATTGAATTTTTGAAATTCACAGGTGCGGATCTATTATCCCAACCTGTTCCACCAAGTTTAAAATTTTAACTAGACTTTTCTCCACCTCTTCTAAACTTAACCCACGACTCATTTAGGTCATTTTGATGAGTAGATAGGAAAAAAAACTCATTCTGAGTCCTTCACAATACTTGCAAGTTAGGGATTGCGAGAGAAAAGAAAGAAGAATGTAAGACTGAAAAATTCTTGATGGATGATTTGAAGAGCTTTATCCCAGGTATGTAAGGCTAAACGAAAACATAAGACTGTTCTCTCGTGTGCCTCATAGATGGTCTTAGATGAGAGTTGAAGGTTCTTGAGTTTAAATGCATGATTCTTGATTATTCTCTTAAAAAGATTATGATTTTTACATGTATTTTCATATATTGATGATCATCACAAACTTGTTTCTTGAATTGAATGTTTTTACATGAATTATTGCATAAACCTTACTTATTATTTCTTAAAGATTACATAAAGAAGATAGGGATTGATTCTAGAGCCTTGATTGAGAATATTGATAGAGATTGTGATTGCGATGTGAGAATGATGATGAGTTGATAGAACTTGATAGTCATTTGAGTCTCCATAAATGAACTCTAACGATTTTTCTATTCGATTGATTTGAGTCTCCATAAATGAACTCTAACGATTTTTCTATTTGATTGTTCCCTAATGATTGTTCAAATTCTTGAGCTGTTGATTGATGAGACGATTAGAGTCTCTATGAGACTGATTGAGAGATTGTGCATCCACGAGGCTGATTAAGATAGTTTGATTGGATAGATTATTTTATGAGTATTGAGTTTTGGGAGGAGTATTGAGCACCGAAAGAGTAAGAGTTAGTCCAACTCTCACTCGTCAAACAACATAGCCAAGCGTAGGTGAGGATCAGGACCACCACATCACCTTATGTTAATGTCCCCTTTGATTAGAAGTCCCTGAAACCAATTGAGGACTTATCTGTCGTCTCCATTTCGACTTGTCCATCTGGTTTGGATTTGTTCTTTACCTGGAAAGTACAGGAGGGCTGTGGTAATATCACTGTGATTGTTGTACGATGACTAGCTCATAAGTGATTATTATCGGATAAGAGAAATTCCTAGAAAATTCCTACCTCGAGTACTCTGAGTCGAGATGAGATGAGGTAAGATGTGATGTGATGAGATGAGTTGAGATGAGTCCTTGTGAGATTAGTCTGATTTGATTGATGAGTTGATGGGTTGATGGGTTACTTGTCTACTCTTTATTCTTGCTGTAGATAGACATTTGACATGTTGATTTTACTATCCTTGTTGTTAATTATTGTTTTTATATTATTCTATCTGTTTCAATTTTACTCAGTTATTTTACATACTAGTACATTTCAAGTATGACGTCCCCTTTTGGAGTGCATCATATTATGATGTAGATATGCAAGATAGAGGTCATCAACAAGTGAATCGTTGAGGATCTTCGAGCGTTTAGCAGATTGATGAGTCTCCCCTACTTCGGAGGATTTATTACATTATTTTCATCATACTCTAGAGTTAGATTTGTTTATCTTTTTATTTTTGATTGAGGTAGTCATGGGTCTGTCATTGACACCACCTGATAGTGATAGAGGCTTCATAGACTAGAGTCGGATATTGATGTTGGAACTTGTGAGCTAGTTTCTTTCTACTAGCATTTCATTATATTATTATTTGAGACTAGATGATTAGATGTGTCCATTTATTCCTTATGTCTTCCGCTGATTAGTATAATGTTTGAATGGACGAATGTGATGAGGCCAAGTGGTTTGCTTGGGGACTAGCAATAGTTTCTGGGTGCCAGCCACGTCTTGGATCCCCTCCTGAGGCGTGACATTGACCATATTAAGTTTTAAACCTAGGTTATTTATGTAAAATTCCCAAATATTTTTATCATAAGTGCTTTGCTGAAAAAATAGTTTTAGATATAGCAGTTATGTTCAATTAATTACCAATCTGAAAAATTCAGATTGATACATGTATACACAAATGACATATACACGAAATATATGTGAGATACGTTTATAATATATCACATATTTGTTAATGTCACTACATACACAGGGATACACGTGACAGAAAATGACGTACAGTAATGTCATTACTAGACCACCACCAAAATACGCCATAACCGTACCGAGAAATTATTCATTCTACCATATATAGTAAAGCAAAAATCATTTCTCTACATAAATAGTAAAGTTCACTTACAAATATGTCCACGCAATAAAAATTATTTTTAATAAAATGATCTTATGTATATGTAGACTTTAGTGTGTCAATCTGTATATGTAATGTATTGACATTACATAAATAATAATATATAATCGTGTATCAAATTATATTAATTATATAATATTCATATATTGCAAATTCATTTTTGCTACTTCTTCTTCTCTTCTACTAGTGCGACTAGTGAAAGTAAATTGTTGTTTCTTCTTCTTCTTCTCTATTTTCTCTACAACTACATACTCAACTTCTCAGTTTGTAGTTCTTTCTATAGTTTCAGTTCTTGAGCTTTTTATTAGCATTTTGATTTTAAGTAAACATGTTTTGTTAAGGACTTCATATTATCTTCCATTACTGATGTGTGACATATGGGTTCATTGCTCAAACATGCTTTTACTGTATGTGGGTTCACCATAACTAGTAGGTTTAGTCCGGACCTTGTATATCAACTTGAGGTCGTAATAGCAACCTAGAAATTTCAAATTCTAGGACCACCTCTATATATGAGACCTCCCTTGAAGTTCGATACTGTAATGACCCAGGTTATTTCTTTCGCTCTTCATCATTTTTAGCAGAGCTTTTCTATAGCAACCTCAATTCATTTATGACTTTCTGGCACTGACAGTTCGATCGTCTGATTGTTTGTTTGGATTTTGTGCAACTTTCTGTGTTTTAAAGTCCTTATAACTTGAAAAGTCGATTTCGGTTTAAAAAAATATAGGTAAATGACATCAGAATGGAATTCTGACAATCTCATCATTTTCAAAATGGGCAAATTAGACTAGAAGCATGGTCGACTTAAGTATCAAGGCCTTCAGTGTGAGTTTAGACTAGTTAGCATTTTGACTGTTGAAATTTGACCCAAAGTTAACTTTAATCAACATTCTTGGAATTACGCTAATTGGATGAAAATTCCGTCAGCACGGTTAGCTTTGAAACATTGGCTTTGGTCTAGAATGACCTTTCGTGTGCATCTCGAGCCCTTTTGTGATTTTGATTTTAATGATGCTTGGACAAGGGACCCTTTTTTTGTCGAGATGATCTTCGTGAAAATTTTGACTGTATTATTGAGTCTGAATGCCAAATTCGATGGGCTAGCATAGTTTATTTGTGCGTACGGATTTCCAGACGAATCCCGAGCATTCCATCAGAGTGTTCTCAACCCCCAAAATTCAGCCCGTGCACTTTGAATTGTCCTCTACGTTCGCGGACCAGGTCGCATGTTCGTGGAGTGGGAGATGGATGCTCTTCGCATTCGTGGAGAAGAAGGAGGCTTGGTCTCCGCATTCTCGAAGAAGGGAGGTTTGAGTTCCGCATCATGGAAAGGTCACTTAGACTTGATCAAAATTTAACCTCTGCGTTAGCTCAGCCCGTTTTCAACCATTTTTTCCAAATTTGTAAGGTCAATTTTTTGAGCTTTTCTTGTCTGATTTGAGCGATTCAAAAGGTTATCTCATATGATTTTTCGAGGAGAATGCTTTGATGTGATCAGAAATTATTGTTGAGTCTTCGTTTGAGGTAGATTCCATCCCAAAAGGGTTGCCCTAGCTTAGTTTTAAGCTTTAATGATAAAATTATATGTTAGGCTGGTTTCTCTCGTTTTGAGCATTAATTTGTGCCCAATTTTGGGATACAAACTCTATAACACATTTAGAACCTTTTTGTGGAGTCATTTCAGGATTCTCATCGTGGGTCTCACAATCTCAGTTTGACCCAATTTTGAATTTGTCTCCGAAAAATATGATTTTAGTGTCAAAACATCGATATTGATAAGGTGATCAATATTTTGATGCTGTGGTAATACTTGAAGGTGATTCAGGGGTGAAAAGTTATCGAAAAGTGGACTTAGAGCGCATGTGTTAGGCTTTGAGGTAGGCTATGGTCTACTTTCTTTTTATTGAGCTTTATAAGATATTGTTTAATATAAATTGCTTGTGTTGTAGATTGTATGTGATGACTAAGGCTTTGACCCTTGTTTCTTATTTCTTTGTCCTCGATTAGATCCTTAGACTAGGTTGTCCTTATGGAATCCTTAGCTAGGATGGTAAAGTTGGCAATCATGCCTTAGACTAGTCTTCTTAGCTTATTTGGAGTGGTCTGTCGAAGTTTTATGGTCATACGCTTGAATAGAACTCTAAAATGAATTTAGGGTGAACCATAATCCCTTGAGTGCTTATTATGGAATTTTTTTGAGATATACTAACCCTTCGTAGTTCGAAAGTCTTGACGTAGCCTTAATATAGTAGTTTTCACCTGGCTAGGCTTGTGAACAAACGTTGTCCCTATTTCTAAGTTAAGTGTTAGATTCTGTTATGTTTCCTCCATGATCGTTGGCAAAGTTAGTTGTGCTTGTTTCATTGGGGAAAAGAAAGGACAACTACCAAAACTGAAGGAAGAAAAAATAGAAAAAAGGTAAGGCTCATACTGCAGTGCGCCTTACCTTTGATAACAGTAATTTCTCTTTATTAAAGACAGATATTAACTGACAAGGATACGGCGCACGACTTACCTCTGACAATTGCAGTTCCTCTTCGTTAAAGACGGATGTTAACTGACAGGGGTAAGGCGCACGACGCGTGCGCCTTTACCTTTTTGGTACTAAAAAAATCTATGGCATTTTTGAAAATTTTCAATTAATTTGTTGTCTTTTTGCCTCCAAAAAAGAGTTTTAGTACCATAACAGATAACATGTTGACATACTTTTTTTAGCGTCTGACTTTATTATAGTCATTTTTATGTAGTTTTAAAATTTTAATTTTTAAAAGAAATTATGTTAAAATATTATAAATCACAATAAATTAGAAATTTAAAATATTTAAACATATTAAAAGTTTTGATTCACACTTGAAATTATATTAATGCCACATAAATTAGGACAAAGGAAATATTGTATTATTTGAAAATAACATAAAAAGTACGATGAACCTCAATAATTAACAACTTCAATATTTTTAAAGTATCTAAAAAAAATAATTGATTCTTGAAATTCTATATGTGGTACATAAATTGAAGCAAGGAGAGTAATATATATTATTCAAAAATTACGTAAAAAAAGTATTAGAAATTACAATAACTAATAATTTACGATATTTCTAAATCTTATAAAATAAAATTTAGATGACTCTCCAAATTTAAAACACTTGAAATTTTACCTCTATCACAAAACTTGAGACAAAAAAAGTAATTTGAATTATTTAAGAAGCATAATTAATCACAATAATTAATAATTTAAAATATTTTAAAAATATGTAAAAGTTATATGACTCTCCAAATTTCATGTGTGTTACATAAATTGATATTGAGAATGTAATATATATTAGGCTCGTGTTAGCACACGCTATCTAAATTTTCTTATCTATAAGAGGGAGTTAAGCTGCTTAAGCATGCAGCAAGTCAACATGTTGCTTGTATAACTTGAGGGTATAACTATAATGTTTGATGGTTTTTTCGTTTTAATTTATTTGTCTTATTTCTAATATTTTATATATTTAAAAATTTCATAAAAAATACTACTAATCATGATAATTGACAGTTTAAAACTTCTAAAAACTTGTTATGCAAAAGTATAAAAAATACTAAAAATCATGACATTTGATAACTTCAAATTTCTTAAAAACAAGTAAAAAATTCAATTGATTATTGAAATTAATCGATAAAAGAGGTACAAAAGAAATAACATATATTATCTAATTAGAAAACTATGTAAAAAATATTATAAATCACAAGAATTAATAACTTAAATATTTAAAAGACATATAAATAGTTTAACTAACACTCGAATCAGTGTCGCATAAATAAGGATAGATGAATAACATATGTTATGTAAAAATGACGTAAACATAATATAGATCATAATAATTTAACAAATTTAAAATTAAAAGACATTAAAAAATTAACTTTCAAATTTTTATCGCATAAATTAGGATAACAGGAATAATATATTTTATTTAAAAATTACTTAAAAAGTACTATAATTCACAATAATCAATAATTTAAAATATTTAAAAATCATATTAAAATCTAATTGACTTTCTAAATTTTATTTATATCATATAAATTGAGACACAAAAATAATAAATATTGAGCCTACGCTGGCGTTTATGTCTTAGTTGATATAGAAAAAAAAAATATATTTTTGAATAGGCCAAACACATCTCTAGCCCCTTAAACTTGGTCTCAAATATTATTTTGGCACTCCAACTCAACCTCGTTCCATTTTAATCCTTCAACTCTATTTTTTATATTTCATTTTGACACTTTATCCAAGGAACTAACAAAATGGGGGGAGTATACTTCACATATCATAAAAGATAATTAAAAATACATATACAACCTCTTTAACTTAACCTTTTTTTTTGACATTTTATCTTGCATTTGTTATATTTTAACCTTTAAACTTTATTTTTTATGTAGCATTTAAACACAATTACTAATTTTATAGTTCTTTTATTTTTTTATTTGTTCTTTATTTTTATTTTTTATTTTAATATTGACATTTTCCGTTAGTTTTCAAAAAAGAAAATCTTAACGAATTAGCAGACAACTCTTTTTTAAAAAATAATATTTTTTTAGAGTTTTTCTGTATTTTTTTTAAATAATCAAGGAAAGTACGTTGATTTTCTTTTTTAAATAATCAATTAAATTAAATAACATCATATATTTTATTTTTCTCATATTCAAGCTTTTATAAATTTAACTCACAAAACTTTATGGATACAAAAAACGATATTATTTAATTAGTTAAATCCACAAAGTTTGAATGTGAAAAAAAAAATTTAAATTATTTAATTAGTTAAAAAAGAAACCAACACACCTTCCTTGGTTAATTTTTTAAAAAATATTATAGAAAAACTCTAAAAAGATATTATTTTTTAAAAAAGGTTATCTGCTAATTCTTTAAAAAAAAAAATTTAAAAACTAACGGACAAACATCAATACTAAAATAAAAAAATAAAAATAAAGAACAAATATAAAAATAAAAAAATTATAAAATTAGTAATTATGTTTAAATACTGGCACACGATGGGATTTATCTTGCAATCATGTTGATTCACTGATCTGGGTGGCTGTCAATACTTCAGTGTACATATCTGCCTTGGGAAATACTGTAACCTTCTATTATGAGGAGACATATTTGTTGCTTCCGACAGTTTCTCACTTGATTATCATTTACCACCAACTGTGCTCCCATTGATCTCATTGCCCACTGAAGAGCCACAACTTCTAGTTTCAGCCCCTTTCGATGCTCATCATAGGTCATTTGAAAATAATCGTGCTATGTTTTTAAACATAGGAGTCAGACTGTATACATTCGATCCCCCTTACCCCGCAATGGACTGGAACCTTTGAGGCATTGGGGTAATGTTGATATATAGTAATTATGTTTAAATGTTATATATAAAAATAAATTTGAAAGGTTAAAATAGAACAAAAACAAGATAAAATATCAAAATAAAATAAGGTCAAGTTAGAGGAGTTGTGTATATATTTTTAATTATCTTTTATACTATGTCTTGGCATGTGCAGTATATTCTCCTCATTTTGTTGATTTCATCGATAGAAATGTCAAATTAAAATATAAAAAATAAGAATTGAAAAGCTAAAATAGAATAAAATTGTGTTGAAGTATCAAAATGTTATTTGAGGTAAATCTAAACGGGGCTTGAGATGTGTTTGACCTTTTGAATATTTTTCATACCAAGTAGTACATGAAGCTTTTCATCAAAATAAAATAAAATACTCTAACATTAACAGCTTGAAGCTCTCATGATTGAAATGAAAAGCCATTGATCTGTCCTTTGCCAAACTCCAAAGGTTCACTATAATCCCTGGCAGCAGCCCCAATTGACCGGCCCATTTCTTCTTCCCAGAAAACCCCCAATATATATAAACCCTCCTCCATCTTTCTCCTTTCAGAGTTTTATCTCACACCCACAAGGAGAGGAGACAATCATTTGATCCGATCATGGCTCATTCAGCTGTATCTCAGGTTGAATTTTCTTTATGTACTAGTGTCATACTTAAAAAAGATTCGATTTTTATGAAGTTGGTAGCCACTAAATTCATTTCTTGAGTTAAATTCTAGATCCATCTCATGGGTTTTCTTGCAGGTGTCAGTTGCGGTTCCTCTCCAAACGGATTCCTCTCTCCCAAGATCTATGTTTAAGGTTCTTCAATATTTATAGTGATTGACTGCTACTTTTAGTTTACTTTTCCCAACACATGACCTGTGCTCTTGTTGTAATAGCACTGAGGAAAAAAGGGCTTTGATTTGTTTTTTCTCAACAAAAAAGAAATAAAAACTGTTTTATATGTCTTACCAGTCCCTGTCATAGCTTGAGTTAATTGAGTTTGTCATGTACCAATACTGTTGTATGATGTTGGCTTAAGGTGTCTCAATGTGTAGCAAAAGTTCAATTACATGTTAAGTGGTCCAATTCACAACTTGGTTCTCTCTTCCGAAAGATCTAAATTAATCACAACTGATATGCTTCATTTTGGTCTCTTTATGCTCCTAGAATGCTAAGTTTTCTCTCCTGTAACGGGTAATCGTGACTTTCATGACTAATTCCTTCTGTGTATGAGCCTTGCTTTTTTACTTATTCCTCTTGAATCTAAGTCTAATAGTATGAAGAAGGCTTAACACGTACTCTGCTCTCCCGCAATTTGTAATGAAATCCCTTTGACACGCCTCTAATTCATGGAAAAAGCTTTACACACTAAACCTTTCGATGCATAAAACACACCATTTTTAGCTGCATGGTACTTGCATGTTCTATACACAAGAGGAGCGAGTAAATGCAAATTTCTTTTGTCAGAAAATTTACATGGACGCTACTTGTCCAACTTTTAAATCTATTCATCTACATGGACGCTATGTGTCTAACTTTTAAGTTTATTCATTTGTTTTGAGTCCTTTCCATTTTCTAACATTGTTTTACACGTGTAAATAATAAAAGTTAAATTTCTCCACCTCACTCACTGCCGGAAAAAACCATTTTAACTCTCCCAAATGAACTTCTTGAATATCTCTAATGATTACCTCATTCTTCACTTCCTTATTTCTCTTTGCTTTGTTGTCGTTGGTCCCAACTTCTTTATTCATCGACATTTCTCTTTCATCCTCATGGCACACAAGTTGAGTATCTTGACTTTGTGAAAAGATGCTTCAAGACCGGAGAAGAGTTTTTTTTTAAAAAAAATAAAAGATTACTCTTTTTTGATGAAGTGAGATTTCATTAAGGCATCCAGTAGATGCAAAGATACAAAAGGGAGGATGTGTCAGCTTAGTAAGAACAAAGAACTTATATAGCTAAGGAGCTGACAAAATCCAGGTACTGATCTAAGTTATTTAAAGGGGAAGAGTTAGCCCAGATAAAAAGGTCAACCAAACAACTAGCCTTAAGCTTACAAATTGGAGTTAAAACAACATCGAGAATCTCTTGTTTCTTCATTCCAAATACACCAAAAAATACAAATTGGGTTCATGATCCAGATTTTCCCGGTGGATTTTCTAACTTCCATAGAGCTCCAACTAGTGTAGGCATCTCTGATATTGAAGGGCATGGACCAACTAGGAACATGTTCCAGAAGTGTGTGCAAAAAATGAAGCATAAGGTGGTTGATGCTTTCTGAAGTTAACTGACTCAGTAACACCTATTTGACCAGTTGAAATCTTCTTCGCATAAGATTGTCTTGAGTAATGCATGCATCTTTTGAGGCTTTCCAAGTAAAAGATGAGACTTTAGGGGGGAGTTTAGTCTTCCAGACGGACTTCCAGGGCCATAGATCAATCATCTTCTTATTGGAGCTCAAGTGTTCATATCCTGCCTTGACTGTGTATAAACCTTTACTGTTGAAGTCCCATTTTAAATTATCACTGCTCTGAGTGTTAATGTTGCAGTTATCTAAACTTTTGAGCAGATTCAGTAACTCTTCAAATTCCCAATCTTGCAAATTTTTTCTTAGGTTGAGGTTCCAAGAGTTGCCATCCCTGTAACGGGCAATAGAATAATTAGGATGTCTGGATTGTCAAATATATTTGGAAAGTCCTTTCAAAGTGGAGTCTCCTGTCCATTTGTCTAGCCAGAATCTGATATGGTTCCCATTCCCTACCTGAAAGTGACTTTGTTTAAAAAAATCATCCCACAAGGTATTAATGGCCTTCCATAATCCAGTTCCATAGGCAAGTGTGGATTGTTTTGGTCACCATTGGGTGCTGCTGCCATGCTTAGCCACAATTACATTTTTCCACAAACCAGCGTCCTCCTGAATGAACCTCCAATGCCACTTTATAAGCATACACTTGTTATGTATAGCAAGATCTTTGATACCAAGGCCCACCAAGATTTTTGTGAAGAGTGACTTTTGGCCACTTCACAAGGTGTAATTTGTGAGATTCACTACTGCCTTTCCATAAAAAGTCTCTTGTAATGATCCCAAAATTTATCTCAATGGTGTAAAACATAGAGTATTTTTTTTCAATGTAAATGGTTGATCTAATTAATGAGAAACTAGACCTATTAAAAAGATGAGCTAGGGACTAAACCAAACACTTTGCTAGAAAAGACCGAATATGACTTGTTCGAATTCTGCTAAGCTTGGAAGAGAAATGGAGCTGGAAAAGGTGTCCAAGCCAAGAGTCACTTTTTCCAATGAAGAAGTACGCTACGATGGTTGTGAGTGTGAAAATCTGCATTGACCAGCAATTGTGAAAGGGCTGCAGCAGTGGAGGATTATGATCCAACAAGCAAAACATGGTGCATGAAAAATCTGCTCTTTCTGTGTCTATAATGGGGTGAAATAGGTGCGAAAACTCTGTTTGTGTCTGTTAATGGCGTTAACAAGAACAGGCCATGGGTTTTACTAGTGGGTTTGTA
This sequence comes from Solanum clarkiae, assembly GCA_011800125.2. Classification (NCBI taxonomy): domain Eukaryota; kingdom Viridiplantae; phylum Streptophyta; class Magnoliopsida; order Solanales; family Solanaceae; genus Solanum; species Solanum clarkiae. Next base: position 5,839,370 of record JAABOM020000049.1, read on the forward strand.
GATTTATGAAGATTGTGGTATTTTGGGTTTTACTTATTTAGAATTGGTAGGTAGATAGAAGAGGAGATGAAACGAGATGAAAAAGTTGTCGAAGAGAGACTGACAGTCACAGGAATATTTTCCCTTGGGTTATCTGTCTTTTGGAGTCTTGCAGGGAAGGGTGCTAATTTAAAGTATTTTTTTGAGTTATTGATATGTGTCACAGCAACATTGGTGCTTGACATACACTTGTGGAGGAAGAAATGATCAAACACTGAAGAGGTGTGTAAAAGTTATGGTTGGGAAAAAGAATGGTGTTTAAGCTTTTCCAGGGGTGTGACAAAGGGATTTTGTACAAATGTTGGTGTGGGACCGGGGGGGGGGGGGGGCAATATGTATTTAATCCAATTATGATCTGAGTTCGGCATCTGTTAGTGATTTCCAAGGGAGTAAGCTGATTTACATATTCAGTCAACTCTTTTGTGGACATCTGCTTCTATATATCCTTATTCCTGAAGAAAATGCAGATGTCATGTGCTCCATTACTTTCTGACTGAATCTAAACCGTTACATTAAGAATTACTTGAGAAAAAGTGGAGAGCGGGGTTTGTTTTCTCTCCATACCCAGGATGCTTTTTCTTTGATCAACACGTCTTTCCTAAAGCCTAGTCTTTTTCATATTCTAATCTGTACATGATCCAAAACAGGCACATATCCTGAAGTTTCTTTCTTTATAAATAACTCATACATCTTCATCTGCTTTGTGGTCTTGAATCATTTAGACGTCTCCAAATAAGCAAATTTATTTTTCATTTCGGGTCTTTTTATTGCTAATATGTGTATTGGTATATGTATCAGCAATATCCTATATTGGTGGCACACTGTTTTTAGATTTTCCTTGCTTAATTCTAGTGTATTTTTGTTCTAAGAACATGTTCTCCGTTTTCATCAGTAAAATGGTTATCTGACGGAGAATGCAATATGCACCAAGGTGAGTCATAAAAGTGCATGGGCAGCAAGTACCACAAGAGAAGGAACAAAACTAGAGAGATGAACTAAACCATAAAATGAATAAAGAACAAAATTCATGTGACTCAGAGGACATTAGGAACTCTGATAACGTACTTAATGAGGAAAGAAAAATAAAGTAGCATGTGATAGGCTGATAGCTACTTACATCGGTTGATATCCACACACTTAGTTGAATATGTGTTTTATCTATGCAATCACCTGTTTTGTCTGTTTCAATGACTGTTTGATATGCATTTCATTATTACAGGCTACGAGCTTAACATTCAGTGATAAATCATGCATCTCTATGCCATCTATCAATCTAAAAGCGGCACGATCCAGAAGCCAATACATTGTTTGCATGTCAGTGCAACAAGCTACCAAAGGCAAGGTTTCAGTTTCACCTTTATCACTTGAAGATGCAAAAGAACCACCCTTGAATATCTACAAGCCCAAGGAGCCATACACAGCGACAATTGTCTCTGTTGAAAGAATTGTAGGCCCAAAAGCTCCCGGGGAGACTTGTCATATTGTCATTAATCATGATGGCAACCTTCCTTACTGGGAAGGACAAAGCTATGGTGTCATTCCTCCTGTGAGTTCTGTCTCCATTTTCCCTATTTCTTTTATTGCATTGAAAAGCTTTCTTGTTTTGGCCTGTTTGAATATATAGGATCAGTTATATAACATTTTGAATAAAATCCATCTCCTCTTAGCTTTAAACACATCTCCATTAGGTGTACTCAGTTTGAAGGACAACCATTTTTGTTGCTGTCACTAATATGACATTACCATCAATTCATTTGTTATTTTTACTACTTTTCACTTTTGACATCCTAATAGACGGAAGGGGTACCAAAATGTACTGTGTTACATCCAGTCTTAGCCCTGGCAGGCTTGTATGTTAGCTTCTGCTTTTCAGATGTTTTGGTCATTGATACTATTAACATCCGACTATTTGACCTGAACCTTTTGTAGTTTGGGACCTCCTTTTGCGTTGCAAAAATTATTAAAAAAAGTGATATCATGATGCTTTTATCATCCTTTTTATACCAAGCCTCAGTATAAGTTTGTATAATTTCTTGATCTACCAGTCTTTCAGAGTCTCACTTTTAGCTTCTTTCAGGGTGAAAATCCTAAGAAACCAGGGAGTCCCCACAATGTTCGTCTATATTCAATTGCATCCACCAGATATGGGGACTCTTTTGATGGGAAAACGGCCAGCTTGTGTGTCAGACGCGCTGTCTACTATGATCCTGAGACAGGAAAAGAAGACCCATCCAAAAATGGTGTTTGCAGCAACTACCTATGCAACTCAAAGCCTGGTGACAAAGTGAAGATCACAGGTGAAATCTTAATAGTCCTTTTACAGATGTTATTCAAAAAAGAGTTTAAATGTCAACACTGTGGTCTTCCATGCATTGCATTCTCAATTAAATTTCATTTGCATTTTGGCTCAATGAGTAGGTTTTTTGAACATTTCAAAGGAGGGACAAAGAAATGATCTTTGAGGCAGCAGGCTGTTAAAAGTGGTCTTGTCTGCAGGAAATTATGTTGTGCATTTGACCCTTTAGGTTGTACAGCATAACAGAATAAAGATACTTGCCTTTTCTTGGTGTGCTTCAAATTGTCCGCTGATATGCGTATTTTTCTCCTAAGAGTGCATCAGTGCCTTCCATATCTTGAATCTTTTACCTCGACTATCTGATCATATGATGAATCCCTGAATGCCTATTTTGTACAACTAATGATTTCCTTGCTATTATTAATAACAAAGGAAGTAAATCATGCCTTCTGTTAGTCTGTTGTATGCCCCTTCTAGATTTGGATTTGACGTCACTAACCCTTTTAGTTACAAACTTCCTAATAAAGTACTTTTATTCTCAATGGTCTTCCTACACTGTCACCTTTTTCCTCTGAATTCTAACCATATGATTCTAATTTCTAAATAAGATACCCTGCTGAGAATCAAATGTGGTGATGATCTACAATTAAATAGGCTATTTCATGTGGCTCTTGAATTCTTATAATTTGTTGGTTATTGGTGGGTTGCATATTTATTGGTGAAACACTCCAAGATTTAGTTATCTTTTTCATTAATCACCCTTTGGATTTTTTCACAGGTCCTTCTGGTAAGATAATGCTTCTACCTGAAGATAATCCAAATGCCACACACATCATGATTGGAACTGGAACTGGTGTGGCTCCCTTCAGAGGCTACCTTCGTCGTATGTTCATGGAGTCAGTTCCAGTCAAGTTTAATGGCCTTGCTTGGCTTTTCCTTGGGGTTGCCAACGCTGACAGTCTTCTATACGATGATGAGTTCACCAAGTATCTCAGTGACTACCCAGACAATTTCAGATATGACCGTGCTCTCAGCCGAGAACAAAAAAACAAAAAAGGTGGGAAGATGTATGTTCAGGATAAAATTGAGGAATACAGTGATGA
>JAABOM020000049.1:5861307-5922108 GCA_011800125.2 Solanum clarkiae
TTCAGAACACGCTATGGTCACTTTGAATTTCTTGTTATGTCATTTGGGCTAACGAATGCACCAGCAGTTTTTATGGACCTGATGAACAGGGTATTCAAGCCATTTTTGGATGTGTTTGTGACAGTGTTTATAGATGACATTTTGGTATATTCAAGATCAGAAGGGGTCCACGCAGATCACTTATGACAGGTGTTATAGGTTCTTTGTGATCGAAAGTTGTATGCCAAATTTTCTAAATGTGAATTTTAGCTGAAGTCAGTAGCATTCTTGAGTCATATTGTATCTGATGAGGGAATAAGGGTTGATACACAAAAGATAGAAGCTGTGAAAGATTGGCCAAGACCAACAACACCCATGGAAGTTCAGAACTTCTTAGGCTTGCCAGGCTATTACAGGAGATTTATTGAAGGTTTCTCTTCTATTTCTGCACCTCTAACGAAGCTGACATATAGGGCAACTAAGTTCCAATGGAATGATGTGTGTGAAAGAAGCTTCCAGGAGCTGAAATATAAGCTAAATTTTGTGCCTGTTTTAGTACTTCCAGAAGGAACTAAGGGGTATGCAGTGTATTGCGATGCTTCATGAATTGGTTTAGGGTGTGTATTGATGCAGAATGGTAGGATAATTGCTTACGCATCCAGACAGTTATGACCCCATGAGAAAAACTATCCAACTCATGATCTTGAGCTAGTAGCAGTAGTATTTGCTTTGAAAATATGGCGTCACTATTTGTATGGAGTTCATGTTGACATATATACTGATCATAAAAGCCTGCAGTACATCTTTAAGAAGAAAGACCTAAACTTAAGATAGTGGAGATGGCTAGAACTAATAAAGGATTATGACATGGATATACTGTATCATCCGGGGAAAGCAAATGTGGTAGCCGATGCTCTGAGTCGTAAGGAAATTATGAATACTGGTGATCCAGCTGCGGTGAATCAAGGAATAGCTAAGGACCTACGCTAGTTAGCCAGTTTGGGAGTTCGCATTCTTGAAACTACAAAGGAAGGGGTCATGGTGCACAATTCTGCAGAATCTTCATTGGTAATGGAGGTGAAAGAAAAACAGTTTGAGGATCCTATTCTACAATAGCTTAAGTAAAAGGTGAGTCAGGATACAATAAAAGGCTTTGATCTTGCACAAAATGGAGCACTTTACTGTCAAAACAGATTATTTGTGCCTAATATTAATGGGTTAAGGAGGAGGATAATGGAAGAAGCCCATCATTCCCGATATTCCATCCATCCAGGGTCGACTAAGAAGTACCATGACCTGAATGGAATGTGTTGGTGGTGAGGCATGAAGTGGGACCCTGCAGAATTTGTGGCTCAATGTCCAAATTGCCAACAAGTGAAAGTAGAACACCAAAAGCCAGAAGGTTATAAGCAATGTATAGAGCTTCCAACATGGAAGTGGGATATGATTAATATGGATTTTGTTACAGGTTTGCCTCGTTCATCTCAGAAGTTTGACTCTATATGGGTAATAGTTGATAGACTCACAAAGTCAGCACACTTTTTGCTAGTGAGGAGTGACTATACAGCTGAAGAGTATGCCAAGCTATACCTAAAAGAGATAGTCAGGCTGCATTGAGTCCCAATCTCCGTCATATCTGACCGAGGAGCTCAATTCACTGCAAAATTTTGGAAGTCCTTCCAAAGGAGTTTAGGGACACAAGTGAATTTGAGTACAGCTTTCCATCCTCAAATAGATGGTCAAGCAGAATGCACCATTCAGAAACTTGAAGTATGTTACGAGCTTGTGCATTGGACTTTAAAGGTAGTTGGGTGGACCATTTACCACTTATTGAGTTTGCCCATAATAATAGCTACCACGCGAGTATCAAGATGACACCTTATGAAGCTTTGTATGGAAGGAAATGTAGATCACCAATCGGATGGTTTGAAGTAGGTAAAACCACCTTAATTGGGCCAGATCTAGTACAGCAAGCCATGAAAAAAGTTAAAGTGATACAGCAGCCACTAGAAACAGCCCAAAGTCGGCATAAATCATATGCGGATGCCAGGAGAAGAGGACTGAAATTTTCAGTAGGTGATTGGGTATTCTTAAAGGTGTCTCCAATGAAAGGGGTTATGAGACTGGGTAAGAAAGGAAAACTGATCCCACGTTACATAGGGCCATATAAGATTGTTAAAAGGTTCGGGCATGTTGCAAATGACCTATAGTTACCCCAAGAGCTTTCGATGGTTCATCCAGTTTTTTATGTCTCAATACTTCGAAAATGCATAGGTGACCCATTCCATATCACTCCTATTGAGGATGTACAGGTTACAAAAGATCTCACCTATGAAGAAGTACCTGTTGCTATTCTAGATCGTCTAGTTAAGAAGCTAAGGAATAAAGAAATAGCTTCAATTAAAGTACTTTAGAGGAGCCAGCGAGCAGAAGAAGTAACATGGGAGGCTGAGGACATTATGAAATCAAAATATCCTCACTTATTTGAAGCTAAAGGGGAAGCTCAACATGCACAATGGGGACATTAATAGGTACGTGTTATTGAATACTTAATGTGTTGTCAAGTTTGAGTAAGTAAACGTTTAGGTTTGGTTACGCTATCTAATTGTGCTAACATTAGAGGATGAATGATACTAAGGGGGAAGATGTAACACCCCACACCTTACAATATTGGCACAATTCAAATGAAACATGACATGAATTGGACCAATTGATGCTAAATTTTAGAAATGTTTGAATCTCATGTTAATGGGTTGTATGTGCGTCTAACGCTTAAGGGGTTCGAAGGTATACATGTTTTGTAGTTAATTAAGCAAATTATGGCCTTAAATGAAGTAAAATAATTGAGGTGCTTGTAGGACTTAGAAGCTAGCAGGTGAGTCACATACTTGCTTAGCTCAAAATCGCGAACTAAACGGAGATGAGGCTCGACGTCGAACTTGTCCAAGTTCGATTATGAATAAAGTCCATGTTAACAGTGTAACTTTGGCCCATGTTTTAGTATCATAAACGGACTAAGCCCAAGAGAGGTATTAAAAAGGCCCAAAGACAATACAAAACACTTAGCAAATTGGGCCCAAACCTAAGTGAAAGCTGAAAATTAGGCAGCCCAAGTCCATCAAGCTGGTGCTCCAAAAAGGCCCAACTTTAAGGGTCAAGCTGGTGGGTAAGCTACTTGATTATATTTGGCATATTTTGGTCAAGAAGTCAAGAGAGATTCGGCAATATATCCCTATATAAAGGGCTTTAAAGCTGCTCCACAAGTTATAGTTCACTTGAACACAAAAAAAAAAAAAAACAAATCAGATTGCTCTCTCTACTTTCTCTCAACTTTTCTCAACTTTGTGAAGGAGCCAAATGACTTCTTTAGGGTTATTAAGGGGCCTATACAACCTGAAGGCAAAGATAAGTTGTTATAATTGTGTGTTTAGTATAGTTTTATCATGAAAAACATGAAATAGTTGTTAGCTACGCTGCTGAAATTTGTTGGACAGATTCTGTGCAGAAAGTTGTTGAACCTTTTGCTTTTGCTTTGGTGATTTTCCTATGGTTTTTAAGTTATATTATTAAGAGAACTTGTTGTGGTTAACATGATTTTATATATAAACATCACCCTAAGATTGCTGCCCTGGTTTTGGTTTCATTTAACAAGCACGTCTTATCGAGTTATCTTAAGCGTCTCGTTGATTGGAATTCGCGGGCTGTTGTGTGTAAAGCTATTAGATCACATCCTTCATGACTTCTTAAGTGATGTTATAGTAATGTTTGAGATCTGTTTATATGTGTAAATTTTGCTGGAACAATTAGGTTAAGGTTGGAACCGATTCGGAATCGTTAAGGTCGAAAGGTAGCGAGGAAAGGTAACGTTATGCTGTCTATTTTTAGATTGCATGGAATTGTAATGTGTTGTGCTTTGTGGCCTGTTGTAACGTTGTTGTGGACTTAAAATAGGCTATACGTTATGTGTATATGCTAATGTGTATTAGAAAATATGATTAGGGGCGGAAAGGTTAAAAGAATGCGCCCGGGTTTATAAACACCCGCTTGCTGCCCATGTATTATTTTCTTATGTGATTAGGATGTCAAGGTGTATATATTGGCCATTAATGCTAGTTTTAGCATCTACTATGTTGTAGATAAGTATTTGGAGGAAGGGAAGGTTATCTCGAAGTAGTAACGAGGTCATACAACGAGGTATATAAGGTTACTTGATTTCATATCGCTTGGCATGAAATATAGACCTCTCCTCAGCACATAAAGGCACTTGCCAACTCCGACACAACTACTAACTACATTTACACTCTTGTACATGTTTATATTCTCCCCTACATGGTCACCTTCATATCTCAATACATACATAAATACCATGATACATGAGTTCTTGTTGCCAAATAGAGTTCACAAGTGGTTCCATTTTATATGCATTTCATTGTTTATCCAATGTACTCTTTTATTTGTCATAATGTCGTGTATGATTATCTACATGTCACGTGATACATATACAGTCATACAGCTCCAATATTATGGCCACCAAAAGAAGCATCTCAAAGGTAATCTAAAGATAAAGTATACGGTTTTGATGGGTGGTAGCCCGAGGTGGTTCATTGAGAACCTAGCATAGGGATGATCCCGATACAGTTTACAGGTGGTACCCCAAGGGGTTCGTGAAGAACCTAGCATAGGGACGATCCCGATACAGTTTACCACTGATCAGTTGGTCATTTGTTTATAGTTATGCATAGATTTTACAGTACAGATTCTACAGTAAAGGTAAAGTGATATAAAGAACATAAAGTACATGATTCCACAGTATAACTAAGGGTGGTCCCTGATCTTCTACAGATGCATGGTTTCATTTGAGTTGATACTTTATATATAGTATATCCTGCCTTACATACTCAGTACATTATTCCGTATTGACGTCCCTTACGGGGACCTGCATTTCATGCTGTAGGTACAGATGCGAGTATATCTCCCCAGTAGGAGTACTGGACATTCAGCTATGGTTACCAAGCTCCAGGTTGCTTCGGAGTTTCGCATGTCTAGAGCTTATAAGTTCACATTGTACAGCTAGTTAAGGCGGGGCCTGTCCCGACCCTTATCAGATTTTTTTTCTCTATTTAGAGGCTTTGTAGACTATGTAAAGCACAATGAAGTCATGTCTCGTACTTTAGAAAGCGTGGCCCCAACGGCCTAGTCATATGCATTTCCTTTTGGCTTATTATCAATATTCATCTTCTTAAAGGCATGTCAAATGTAGAAACCCCTTATAACATGTATAGAACGCTTATAGTTACAGGTTGGTTCTCCCGAGCCTTATCGACAATGGGTGCCAGTCCGCCCTACGGGACTTTGGGGAGTTACAAATTAATAGGTAGTTCTAGGGAAATTTCACCACTTCCTGATTCATTAGGGGCTGGAGGAGTTGGAGATGTCAGTGACATCTTGAGCCTCATTTCGTTGTGTCACCCGACTGGGTATACCACCTACCACTTCTACTCCCTTCCCTTTACCTTTGTTTTTTCTGGTTTTTGGCATACTTGTTGTACAAAAGAATTTAGAGGTTAGATACAATCCACTTATTATGCTTGGCTCTATGGAATGATCTAAGGAATGAAAAGAAAGTAACAACTTCTAAATACCACGTAGCCTCCTGCTTATAAATGTGGTGCACAACACATTGATCTACAAGATTCTACATAGACACGACTTTATAGGCCCCCTAGGATGACCCGCCCTAATACCATTTTTGTCATGCACAAAATCCCATTAAGGCGGACTGGCACCCATTGCCAATAAGGTTCCAGAGATCCAATCTATACCCATGCATTTCCTTTTGCCTTGTTATTACTGTCTACTTTCTTAAAAGTGTGTTGAATGTGGAAACCCCTTATAATATATATAGAAAGTGCATGGGTACAGGTTGGTTCTCCTGAGCCTTATCGGTAACGGGTGCATGTCCTCCTTAAAGGGACTTTTGGTGTGACAGTTAGAGAGGTTTGTGGTTTATTTTGATGCTTTAAGGATCGGTTTGGGCTATGTGCTTATACAAAATAACATGGTTATAGCATATGCCTCTAGACAACTTAAAGTGCAAGAGAAGAATTATCCCACCCATGATCTTAAACTAGCGGTCGTGGTGTTTGGTGTGAAAATTTGGCATTATTATTTGTATGGAGTTCATGTTGATGTGTTTATCAATCATAAGAGTCTCCAATATATGTTCACACAAAAAGATCTTAACTAGAGACAAAGAAGGTGGTTAGAGCTCCTTAAAGATTATGACATGAATATACACTATTATCCCGACAAGGCTAATGTTGTGGCCGATGCTGTATGTAGAGTGTCCTTGTAGTTTGTATTTGATGTTGGTGACAAGGAGGTGGCTATAGAAGCTCACCAGTTGGCTAGGTTGGGTTTAGGTTGAATGAAGTTGAAAATAGTGGTGTAGTGGTTGTTGATAGTTCCAAATATTCTTTGGTTGTGGAAGTCAAGTTAAAACAAGACCCTGATCCTGCTTTATTAGAGTTGGAGATATTGGTAAAGGATGGAAAAATGGAGGTTTTCTCCCAAGGGGGAGATGGTACTCTTAGGTACCATGGTAGGTTGTCTATGCAAAATGTTGATGACTTAATAGAGTTGATTTTGAAAGAGGCTCATGATTCATCCTATTCTATTAATCCTAATTCCATTGGACTAGATAGAGAGTATGGGGAGATATCTTGGTGAGGTTGATGTTATGGCTTTGTTAGTACCGAATTTGGTTATGGAAGTTTTAGAGGAGATAAGGTTGACAAGAAATAGATTTGAGAAGGCTCAAAGTCCTACTCTGATATGGGAAGAACAGAACTTGTGTTTAAGATTGGTGCTGGGTTTACTTGAATTTCTCACCCATGAAGCATGTGGTCCGATTTAGCAAGATAGGTGAATTGATCCCAAGGTTTGTAGGGCCTTACAGAATTTTAAGGAGGGTTTGTAAGGTTGCATATGAATAGGAGTTGTCCATGGTTATGAATATGGTTCATCTGGTCTTCGATGTGTCTATGTTGAGGAGATGTGTTCGTGACCCAAGTGCCATAGTGCCCATGGAGGTTATGGGCGTTGTGGAGGATAATTTGACCTATGAGGAGGTCTCCGGTGGAGATATTGGATAGACAAGTAGAAAGGTTGAGGAACAAAGATATAGCATCCGTCACGATCCTTTGGAGGAATCAACAAGTTGAAAGTGCCACTTGGGAAGCCAAAAGCAGACATGAGGAAGTGATATCCATACCTCTTTCACTCTATTCAAACCTAACGTAATAAATTAAATCTGATCTATGATTTCAAGTCTAAATATTCAACCCTCATGTCACTTTGCATGTATTCATGCTCATGGTATCACACATATGATGATTTTTGACATTCATGTTGAGACTTTTTGAAAATAATGTTTAAATGCATTTGTTGCATTCATATCGGGCCAAAACTTCATAATTGCTTCTGTTACGCATGTTTCTTTGAAATTCAGGGATGACTTCTCCCAAAGGGGAGATATTAAATGCCCCTTATGTGCTTTAGAAAGACTCATAATCATAATTTCCATATATCTCAAAATTTGTGTGTGATTTCGAAAATCTGACTTTATATTCTTGATCGGGGGGAAAATTTGAATGGGCAATGGGTATAGCCCGGATTTTACAAGACCCATAGTGAAAAATAATTTATGCTAATTTTTGATTTACAGAGAGCCTATGCTCCTAGGCAATGATGCGCCTGGATCGCTCAGTAGTATTTTTGGTGAGGCACGTCTAGTCCTCGTCGTGCCTAGCGCTCAGACCAGTGCAATATTTTCCTGGGTTTTTTCTTATCCATCCAAGGGCGTTGGGGTCATAGCCACATGCCCATCTAAACGTGAAATCTCTCATACTTAGTCATATTTCGACTCTATATCACTCAAAACCCTCTCAAAACTCTCTCCAAGACTTCACTAATTTCTCATTCAAATTCAAGGATATCAATCCAAGCTTCAAGTTTCCTTCAAGGTCATCTCAAGAAAACCCAAGATTGAGGTATGTGGGTTTCATCCATTGTGTTCTTTCACCCATGGAGCCCAATATTCTTGTTTATGAAAATTACATGATTTCAAGTTGTATTACTTATCGGTGTCTCTTATTATGGAATATGAGCATTAAATATGTTGGGGTTTTGTCAAGTATTATTGATTATGCATGAATAACTACTTTAAGCTTATACTATGAGTTAATCATTTTCTATTTTAATTTTGCCTATTTTGAGCTATTAAAGCTATGAACTATGATGACCTTTTGAGATAGATTTCATCATACCCAATTTGGAGTTTTACTACAAGGTTGGTGGGTTGATTTTGAATTTACTTATTTTGTTTTGCTCTTGAGTTGCATGATTTTGAACCAGTATCACGTGCCCACCAAGTTTTGATGAAATTACATGACAAGAATTCTCAAGTTATTTATATGATTTGTATGTCAAGTGACTTCATGATGATTATAGGCTTACGAGCATGTATTGAATTCACGAAAAGTATCTATGAATTTAGAAGCATCAAGATAAGCCCTGTTTCAAAATATTTACGTCTTGTGAGCCATTCGTGTTTCATGTATGATTATGATCTATTCTCATGTCCATGTTAGGCTCACTAATAGAGATCAATCATGTTCAAGAGATACTCATGTCATGATTACCACATTTCTTACATATTATACAAGCTATGATTATTTCAAGTATCCTATAGGATTAGATGTAGCACCGATTGAGGTTTAAGATGCGGGCTCAACACAAAGGGTCTTTATATAGAGCCTAGTGTCTAAACTATGTGTCACCATAAAATTATATATTACCCTTGCTATACTAGCGGATCCATCTAATTCACTTTCACATGTTTTATCATGTTTGATTTACCTTGGCAAGTAGACTATACTTTGCCAGGGGGTGTCATGCACGGTCACTAGCTGGGGGTTGTCAAGCCCATCCACCTTTACCGAGGGGGTGTCATGCCTTAGCTCCTAAGTTGTAGCTACTTGGTCTATTTTTGTTAGGGTCACATCCCATACATGTATATTATCATGCAAAAGTTCAATGTTTTACATGCATGTTTCATTACGAGCATTGATCATACATGTCATATTGAGATTTTATCCATTACCTATATCTATGCATTTTGAATATGATGTCTTATATCTTTGTTGCATTGTACCATGTATGCTTAGTACATTCAAACTTACTAACGCATACTCTATGCCTACAAGATCTCACCATGTAGAAACCAAAGCTCTGTTTGATCTTCCTCCTCCACGTGGTTAGTTTGATTCTTTGAAGAAAGCTTGGTGTGTCCTCTACATTGAGGAAAATATATATTCTACTCATGGTATGTTGAGACTTATTCCTTATGTTGAATACTTGATACTATGAGGGTGATCCCGGGGAGTGTCTTTGCCCCCGCTACAGTAAAGATGTTGTTGGATACTATGGTTGTATATGCATATGAGCTTGTCTTTCCTTTTATTTCTATGTTTATGAAAGACTTTCCCTTAGTCCCATTTCACCTTTTGAATACTTGACTGTTGTTATTGTTTTTTTGGCTTCTGCTACAAAGGATGTGTACATGATTTGCTAAGAGGCTTGTTTGGCGGACTTCCCATTCGTCGTATCACGTCTAGGACTTACGCTTGGGTCATGACACTATGAATAGTAGATCATTCTATGGGATGCAGGTGGCTTTCGTGGTTTTCTTCCAATGACTTTTCTTAATCATTTTTCTCAGTTTTCTCTAGGCATGTACTTAGAATAGGTAAGATAAATTAGGATGTGTTACATGTAATAAGGTAATGTTAACTTCCCTTCCAATCTTGTTAGTATCACCTCTAACCCATGAAGGTGTATATACACCCCCTGAGTGGATGAGAAATAGAGGATTTCTCATAGAAACTCTCCAAATGCCAAATGCGGGAGTCAACTTTCTCGTATGAGCATTTGATATATGTATCAGTCCATGAAAAAGTGAAAGGGTCACTACTATTGAGGATCTTTCCAATCTTAGATAGGTCTTTTAAGGGTTCACTGCCGGTCATTGTTGTGCTTACATAGGAGGCTATCCTTTTCCAAAATCTCTATCGGATCAGCTACCACTAGTCTTCGATTGGATTAGTTTATTGTACAAAAAAAGACTAGGGCACAACCTCCCGAAGTGAGACGCTCAACAAATGTTAGATGCAAAGTCTTGCACCTTATTTAGATCATACTAGCATTCTTCCAAAAGATAAATCAGAAAATTTATCATATGGATTGTGGAAAGGAGTAGGGGTCACAAAACACCCTTCGTAGAATATTCTGACACTATGAGTAATTTTCGGTGTCTTTGAAACCGCAAACCCTTTTTATGGATCATCGTGATTGTACATGTCATACAATTGGTTCATAGACCTAGTCTTCAAAAATCAAAATTTTACTATATGATGAGGGGACTTTTGAGCCGCCTTCTATAGTTTGTACATTTATCTATGGGGACCAGATTAAACTATTAGATTTTCTAGACTTATATAAGTTTGAATAATTAGGGGATGTTACAACAATTCTCTGTTAGAAGTGTTAAGGATGGTCATACGTGAAGGTATATCATATTTATAGTCTTTCATCACATAAATAACATTCATGAGGTTGAGTTTCATCACCATCTATTAGTAAATTATAATTTATACATGCGTAATGCATGTGTAGAGCATTACAAAAATCTAAAAATATTAAATAAATGTTCACTAAAGTAATATTTATTTAAGATGAGTTCAAGTTTCACCATATACTGTCAACAAAATATATGTGCATGCTTAAAAAAAGTAATAATTAAAAAGGTGCACTGCAATACGAGAGGAACACATTGTAGATGTGTTTGATCTATTAATAGTATTATGTGTTGTTAATATTATGTGCAATTTTCGCCTCATCACCATCCCAACAAAAAATTTACAGGGGTAATTCCTACTTAAGATCATTCTAGTATATGAAAGCACATTGTGGATCACAAATAAATAAAATTTCACACATTAACAATTTATAATCTAAAAAAATAAGTGAAAGTTTTCACTCTTAAGAAGATTTATCGATATACAATTTATAAAAATAAGAGCTATAATGAATTAAGTGTAGTCAAATTACTACCATTCAACACAAATGTTTACATATTGAATTCATAAATGATCAAACTAAAATAGTCTTTAATTCTTTTATCAAAATGACAATACTAACTAAAATAACCATCAGTTTCTTTCAACAAACAAAAGTACTTATAGTCTTGATAATTTGTCTAGATACAACACCACTAGAAACCATAAAAATGAAAATTCTATGGTAAATAGGAACAAATAATTTTTTTATTCATTGTTTAGATTGAAACTTGATCCTTCATGGAGAACTTGAACCTGTAAGTAAATACCTTTGTCGGATTTTTCTCTCACAAATTCGCAGATGCACATGTCATCTTTCTCCACAAAGTTGAACCTACATAAGTTGTGCCATCCTCCAACTAGCTATATTCTACCTTCTTCCACTTACGGACACTTGCCTCAAATTCTCTGCCAATAGAGTCAAGAATGGTAATGATTGAGAAGAGTTGAAGATTATAGTCTCGCTCTTGCCACACATCCTTTGGAATGTACTACAAAAAGAAATAAAGACATTGTTAAAAGAGATTCCTATAAGATTTAAATAAAAACTTTACTAGAATATATAGTTGTTGACTTTATTTACCAGTTGATCTTCCTATTTTGCTTGTATTTTTGTTACAAAGTAAGAATTTTTTGGCTGAGTTGCATATCAACTTTTGAATATATCTGCACCATAATGGTTAGGGACATCACTCACCTTGCAATCAGTGGCTTTTCAACATTCAGCTGAATCAAGAAAGTCAGTTAGCTAGATTTATAAACTAAAATATCATGAAAACTCATAACTGCTCTATCCTTTTCATTTTACTTGTTGACAATTTATCGAATATGGACCTTAATAAAGAAGGGAGATATTTGTCGTATATCAAAAGTGTTGGAAAAGCGTAGTTAAGTTTATATTTCTCTTCTTTTAAGAAAGTTAATAAAATATTTTCTTAGACTCATCCTCAACAAACCACATTCTAAACATCAACTTATGGTCTTAAATATTTATGATATATATAAGACCATTAAATTATGTCCAAATATTGAAAGACAACATTTTTCAGGAATATACTAACAAGAAAAGAATTAAATTGCATACAGAATGAAACATGGGAATTCATATAAAGGCATTTAATAATTATGTTTACCTTTTGAATGTTGTACTTTTTTCTTGCATGTGCCAGCCTTTTCATTCTTTTCTTCAGCTTCCTCCTATCCTTTTCGCTTTTCATATTTTTTCTCTTCCACATATCTACATTTTTTAATGTGGTGCCATTTCTTGAGTCTCTTCCACTTCTACCTCTTCTTTGAAAACTTTTTCTTCGACTATATAACTCTCAGCACTATAATCTTCACTAGAAATAATGTTGCTATTGTTAGCATAAGTGTTTCCTTTTGACTCTATAATCTTTTGATGTTTAGCATTCATTTTTTTTCTCATCCTTTTTACCTCCAACACCTTTCTTTACATATTCACTTGTTCCAAGTAATTTAAAGTAGAATATTTCTTTTCCATCATTATCATATATTAAAAGGTCTCCAAATTCTAGAGTGTTATCCTCAATAAACTTCTCTCATCCACACTGAAAGTAAAAATTTCTTCCTTGTTTGATCTCTCCTATAGGTCACTTATTTTCAAATCAATCCCTAAGGATAACTTTGCTAGGTAACTTTCCATCTTGAAAATTGTATAACCTGTGGAGATTTTTTGAGAAGAAAAAAGAATTATACTTTTAAAAAATATAGAAATACACTAGTACAGGTTTCTTTAAATCAAATAGACCATATCATAAACTCCACCAATATAATAAGAATTTTTTTCAATAAACTCAAATTTTAGGACTTTCAAGCTTAGAATCAAAGAACGTGACTATCTGAGACATTCTAAAAAACCTATTGAAAAGTTACCTCCATCAACACTCATAATATGATCATTTCGAAATAATACATGAAATTTTATAACACCAACTAGATGAAATACTTCTATATAATCCTAGTACAAAAATTAAGAGATTGAACATATATAAAATGCTAGCAAAAGATCTGCTTGCATCACACAAAGACAACTGCCTTTTTTTTTTAACTTTATCTCCCCTTATTCAATACCAATTCTTCAAAAAAACATCACTCAAAATATCAAGAAAAAGAGTCTGTGAGAATCATAGATCAAATATTTGTATATCTACATAGAAAAAGAATGAGAGGAAAAGAATACTTCAAATACTGTGAAAGACCATGGGATCTAAGTTCATATATATCTACCTTTTGTAGATTTAAATTTCATCAAGAATTTCCCATCCTATATCCGCTATCCATATCTCCAAATCAAGAAGAAAAAAATTCAAAAAATAAAATCCCACAAGGAGAAAGTATACCAACCATTTACTTTGTAGTGGTTGTAGGATTGAAAACCTTGAAGAATCCCCTTTCCATATTCACTTTTATTTCTAAACAACAAGGGAATAGAATAATTTCCTGTGTAATGTTAATTTTTTAAGCTTCTTTAATTTGAAGGATTATCCTTATTTATAAAAATGTGTGTATTTGTATATACATAACAAAGCAGAGGAGTACAAACGTACACACGATCACTTAGTTGTAATCTATTTTTGCTCAACATCATGTGGCTCAGTTTTTAAGGGATCGACACTTTCAACACACTACGTAACATCAATAAATTTATCATTTTCTATCACATTATAATTACCAATACCTAATACATCTTGTGGCATAGTTTTCAAGGGATCCATACTTTGAACATACTAATTAACACCAATAATTTTATCATTTTTTGTTTGACACATCTTTTGGCTAAGTTTCCAAGGAATCCACACTTTAAGCACATTTCTAACCCTTCTGTCACAATATTTGGTATTACAAATATCTAACACAATAATAAAGTTGAATTATCTTTTAAGTCTTGTTCACGCAACTAATCACTTCACCAACCTTCTTCACATCATTAATCATTTTACTAGCATTATTTACAGTAATTATCATTTTATTAGTCTTGTAAACATCATACATTGTCATTGGAAACATTAATTTCTTTAAAAAATGCATCTGGAACATGAAAATAAGAAGCCGATATATTTATATTTAAAAATGATCATGGTGCAATTACAATCTATTTATATATAATAAAAGAGTCCAACAGTCCCACATGCAACCACCATAAAATTTTGCGATTTTTAATTGTTGTAATTTTTTTATACTGTAAGACTTGGTGCTTCCATATTTTAAAATAAATTTAAAATGATCTAAATATGTAATTTCAAAAATAAGAACTAGGGCATCACTTGAAAAATACTCAATTATTCTATTTTAATATTAAAAATATTAAGAACAATTTAAATCTATATTCCGCGGAAAAAACACACGGTAACCCTACAAATAAACAAATAAAATTTTAGTGTATCCACAAAAATTTTGATATAAAAATAGGAGATTTTAGTTTTATTCCATCATAATTTATACATATAACCTCATCAAAAAACCAGTTAGTTTAAAATTTTTGTGTAGAAGATTTATGTTAGAGGTAAATGTTCAAAATTTTAAAATTAAATATAAGTTAAACTCAACTTTGTTAATATCATCAAATATATGAAATTGTAATTACCTGGGTGTTATACGACGTCATTGGACCTTGAGAAACTCATTTCAGACAA
Organism: Solanum clarkiae; assembly: GCA_011800125.2. Classification (NCBI taxonomy): domain Eukaryota; kingdom Viridiplantae; phylum Streptophyta; class Magnoliopsida; order Solanales; family Solanaceae; genus Solanum; species Solanum clarkiae. Next base: position 5,876,117 of record JAABOM020000049.1, read on the forward strand.
AATTTGGACCAAGTGTTGTCTCAAGGGAGACCACACAACCAGTGTGAGGTCACACGAGCAGTGTGAGGTCACACGAGCAGTGTGAGGTCACACGAGCAGTGTGAGGTCACACGAGCAGTGTGACCTCCACTGAGGAAACACTTGGTCTTAATTTTGAGTGTTCGCCCTAGGTGTATTGTTACAAGCTAAGGCACACCTCACTGGCACCCAACAAGGGTCGTGTAACACTTCATGGATCGTGTGGAGGAATCGTGAAGTAGCTCGATCTTGAAACCCCACTATTTTGGGTTAAGTGATGTGCCACGCCTACTGACACGAGCCGTATGGTGTGACACAGGCCATGATGCCCAACCGTGAAGCTTCAAAAGTGAAAATATTTTAAGTATAAGATGGCAGTCTCATAACTTTTTTATGAAAATTTCCTAAGTTTGGGGAGACGGAAGCATCACATGAACCGTGTGGCTTCACATGGCTCGTGAAACCGTCCGTGTGGTGAACTTTGTGCGAAAAATTTTTAAGTGTTAGGTCATGGCTCCAATTTCTAGAAATTCGTCTAACTGGAGTGCCACACGGGCTGTATGGCCTCTGGTATAATGGTTTCGAGAAACTTTTTCCTCCGATTCATTAATTGCATTTTCGTAAATTCGATTGTTTCTATTGATCTTTTGGGGATTCCTATGCTATTCAATAGTCATCTAAAGACCTAAAAACATTCAAAAACTCATCCTTCACATTTTAAACTCTCTCAAAAGCAACTCTCAAAAGAACTCTTGGAGATCTAAACATTTGGGCGAGGAAACTCAAGACTTCTTCAAATTCTTTGGGGCTTTCTTCATTTTTTGTAATGGTATTATCGGTTTTGATCCTTGATTCCTTCCAATCAAGGAGACCCAAGCTATTTTCAAGAAAACTTCATAAATTTTGCTTACTTTAATATGGAGTTTTAAATATTATGATTCCTTAATTCCAATAATGAATGGGTAATGTTTGCCTATTGATTTTAGGATGATTTAAGCTTTGAAATATTCAGTATCATTATTTCTATGTATCTTTGATCATGCATGTCCCTTTTAAAAGTTTCTTTGAGCATGAGTGGTTTGTGCATGATTTTAAATATGGATTTAATTATGAATTTACTTCAATTTCATGTTATGCTACTAATTTTTGATTTACCCATGTCATTCTCACATTATTCATAGCATATGCATTTATGTTCATGAGTATTTATGGAAATTATGAAGTGGGTTAAGCCCAATTATATTTTATGATATGATTTTGATAAAATATTGGTTATGACAAGAATGTAATCACATACATGTCTATGATTGTGGCTCTTGGAGCATTTTGGGTGTTTGCACCATTCTGATTATGTGAATGAGCTATTCCTATAAATAAATTTCATGACTTTAAGCTATGTTTTGAAATTTGAGCCTAAGTACGGATTATTGTGATAGGTGTTTGGCAGTTAAGCCCCATTTGTGCATTGAAACGATTTGGTAAGAATTGCAACTCTTTTGAAAGCATGTATAGCTATGTATACTATAAGTATTCTTGTGGGATGATGAAATAGCATGGATGGAATGAGGATTCTCTCTCTTTACTCGAACTATGTGAGTAGCATAGGTTTCTTTCTAAAATGAGGGTGCCCATAAGGAAAGTAGTCTCCAAATGAGGTTGCCTATAAGGAGTAAAACTATGTGATATGATATGGTATGCTTTATGTGAAAATCCTATTCAAAATGTGGGTGCCCATAAAGAAGGTTTCTTCATATGAAATGGAGGTGCTCGTAAGGTAAAGTTTGGTTTACCTTTGGCAAGTAGACCACCTCATTACCGATGGGCGGATTTCATCGAGATTCCATGTAATAGTTTGCTTGGTCATACTCATGTTTGTTAAGGTCACATCCCCACTATATTTATAAGAACATCATATGCAATTTATGCATCATTGGTTTTATGACATCTTGCTATACTACGTTCCATGTTACATATTTCTTTTGATAATATGTGCCCTTCTCATCTAACATGGACATGTAGCTTCTGGCAAGTTTCATGCATTGCACTACGCATACTTAGTCCATTCAAACATACTAGCGTATACTCTTGCCTACATGATTTCACCATGTAGGGACCGAGGATCTTGATCATCCATCATTCGACGCTTAGCTCGGATTTGAAGTTCACTTCTAGTGGTGAGTCCTATCTTTCAAGGATGATCCAACATCTTTCCACCTATGATACATTTGTTTCTTTATATACTTGACTGTGATCCTGTGGAATATCTTGGCCTCCGACCTATCTATGTAGAGGCACTGTTGGACACCTTGTAAACTTCTTTACGTTATATGCTATATGCTATGGTTAAAGTCTATGCTATGGGTTGACTACCTTTGACTATCATTATGTGAGTTGGTTATGTGATTTATGGTTTTGTTATATGTTGTGATGGAAGGATCCTAAGTCCCAATTTGTCCCAATAGCGTGAGTCCTACTTACCCACCCCTTAGTCATTATGTGTTATGTGATATGTGAATTCAAGATAATCCCTTTCCCTAAGATGCCCCTGAAACACCCCAAATGTGCTTCAGATGCCTATAATCTTAATTTCCACATATCTTAAAATCCGTACATGATATTGAAAATGTGACTTCATGTTATCGATCAAAGGTAAAAATTAAGTGGGGAATGGGTATAATCCAGATTTTAGAGGTCCCATAGAGAGAAATAATTTTCGCTAATTTCTGATTTCTAGAGAGCATCTGTGTCCCTGGCAGGATGTAGCTTAGGCGCAGAGCAGTGTAATTTCTCCTTCACGTTTGGTCCACATCGAGGACTAGACGCGGACCAGTATAACATTTTCCTTAGTTTACAATATGCATCCAAGGGAATTGGGGTTATAGCCCCATGCTCACTAAAACATGAAATCACCCCTTAGCCATTTTTGAACTCTATAACTTACAAAAGCCTCTCCCAAACCCCTCTAAAACTCTATCAATTCTCTCATTCAAATCTAAGGATCTCAAGCTCAACTTTGAAAATCAAGTATTCATTTAAAGCTCTAAGTCTACTTCAAATGCACCTCTAAGAATTCAAGGTTTAAAGTATGTGTGTCTCATCCATTGGGTCCCTTTCACCCATAGAGAACATCATTCCCTTCTATCAAAATTGCATGTTTTCAAGTTGTATTACCTATGAATATCTTTTATTATGGATTATGAATATAAATCATGTTGGGGTTTTATGAAGTATTTATTGGTTATGCATGACTATCTTTTTCAAGCTTACACTATAAATTGGTTTTTTCTATTACGACTATGCATGATTTAAGCAATGAAACTATCAATTATCATGAGCCTTTGTAATGGATTTCAAGGTACCCTATATCAGGTCTTTTCTACATGTTGGTTGGGTTGATTTTTATTAAGTTTACTCATCTTATTTCACACTTGAATTGAATGATTTTAAAAAGTATCATGAACCCACCATATGTTTGACAAAATGTTAAGTTAAGAATTCTAAAGTTATTGATGATCTATTACATGATTTACAAGTCAAGTGACTTTATGATGATTAAAGACTTTCAAGTATGTATTGAATTCATGAAAAGTATCTATGATTTTACAAGTATCAAGTTAAGCCTTATTTCAAGATTTTTACCTCTTGTGAGCTATTCATGTTAAAGCAAGGATTCATGTACGATTATGCTCTACTCTTATATACAAGTTAGGCTCACTACCAGAGGTCAATGATGTTTCAAGAACTACTCATGTCATGTTTCCATGTCTCTTAGAAGTTATATAAGCTAAGATTATTTCAAGTATTCCATGGGATTTGACTTAGCATCGATTGAGGCTTAAGATAGGGGCTCGACTCAAGGGGTCCTTATGTAATGTCTTTAGTCTCTAAACTATGTGCCACCAAAGGATTATGATTATTACCCTTGCAATACTAGTGGATCCATCTAGTTCATGTTATCATGTTTGTCTTGCCCTGGCAAGTAGACCACACTTTGTCGAGCGATGTCATGCCCAGTCACTTGAACCGAGAGGGCGTCAGGCCTTGGAGTCCAATTTGTAGCTGCTTCATTTATATCGGTTGAGGTCACTTCCCACATATATATGATATATATAATGTGCAAGATGAATGATTTAATGTTTTATTAAGAGCATGATAATGTATGCCATATTGAGATTATATATCCATTGTTTATGATTATGCATTTTGACTATATAGGCTTATATTTTGTTGCATTACATCCTACATACTTAGTGCACTCAAATATAATAATGCATACTCTATACCTACATGATTTTATCATGTAGGGACTAGAACTCGTTTTGATCATCCTCCACATAGCTAGTTCGGTACTTCCGAGATAAGAATTGGTAAATCCTCAAGTTCAAGGACACTATATAAATTTCTCTTTCTATTTTGAGACTTATTATGTTGAATACTTGTTGCTTTGAGGGTGAGCCTGAAAAGTTTCTTGGCCCTTTCTCCATTCCAAGTTAGAGGTGCTGTTGGATATTATGATGTACTTATGCTATGAGTTTGATCATTTTATGCTTTTATGAATATCAAGACTTCCCCTAGACCCACATCCATTTTTATTTATATCTTATTGTTGTTTACTTTGCTTCTGCTGCCAATGATGTGTGATTGATATGCTAAGAGGCTAGTTTGGGGTCTATTCAAATTCCCATTTGCCGTGTCATGACTAGAACCTAGGCTTGGGTTGTGACAAACTTGGTATCAAAGCACTAGTTTGTTAATGGTCCTTAGAAATCCCATATACCACATCGATTAGAGTCTTATTCATGGTTGTGAAGTGAGCCATAACTATTAGTGGGAGGCTATGAGGCGTTTTAGGAAATGTTTCACTTCTTCATGGTCTATATCGTGCTTTAGGTGTAACTATAATGCTTTTCCCCTAGTGAAATGCTCTTGTTTCCTTCTAGATCATGCTGATTCCAAGGGAAAGACTAAGGAGAGCCCATATTGTCGAGGAGCAACTGACCCCTCCGTCTCCTCAAGCTCTTTAAGAGGGAGGGGTAGCCAGAGAAGAGTTCTAAAATTCTACGACAATGTTGGCCCATGCTATGACCTAACAAATGAACCAAGGATTCTAACCTCCTCATGCTCCCTCTTCGGCCTTTAGGGCGAGGGATTTCACAAGAATGAACCAACCGAAGATCCATGGATCCAAGCTGGAAGAGGATCCCCAAGAGTTCATTGATAAGGTGTATAAAGTGTTATCTGTCATGGGGTCAATTCTGAAGAGAAAGAAAATTTAGAGGCCTACCAAATCAAAGATGTGGCACAAATTTAGTTCAGCCAATGGAAATCAGAGAGGAGGGATCATAGTGCTATTCCTTAGGAGGAGTTCACAGTTGTATGCCTCAACTGGTTCTTTCCTATCGAGCTAAGGGAGGCCAAGATGATTGAGTTTATGAAACTTAATCAAGGTTCTATGAGTGTGAGGGAGTATACCCTCAAGTTCAACAAGCTCCCCAAATATGCTCCACAATTGGTTGTCGAACCTAGATTAAGGATGAACCAATTTGTGTTTGGAGTGTCTGACTTAGTTAATAAGGAGTTTCATGCCATCGTGTTAATAAATGATATGGATTTATCCCATCTCATGACATATACCGGCAACGAGAGGGGGGAAATCTTAGAAAAAAAAGAGTGATGAGTCCAAGAGAGCTCGTTTTGAAGGTGGTTTCCAAGGTTCCAAGGGTAGCTAGTTTTCTCAAGGCCAAGGGTCTTCTAATTCTCCTAATAAGAGATTTTCTAATGATAATACAAGATTCCATGGTGGTAATGGTGGGATGACCCATCCTAAATTCCAAAGATGTGGTGAAAACTATAATAGCCCATGCTTGAAAATTCTAATGCTTGCTTTGGTTGTGGTGAAGTGGGTCACAGGGTTATTTATTATCCTTATGCTGAAAAAAAAGGTAGAGATGGTCATACACAAGGCCAAGGTGCTAATGCAGCTACAAGGGCAAACGGAGGCCAACAAGGGGGTACTCCAAGGCAAAATAGATTCTATGCTATTCAAGAAAGGTAAGGGGTAGATGAGGTGCCTGATGTCATCACAGGTATGTTAAAGGTTGTTGATTTTGATGTGTATGCATTGATAGATCTGGCTGTCACTCTTTCTTTCATTACTCCTTTTGTTGCCAAAAAGTTTCACGTAAGTCCCAAATTGTTATGTGAACCTTATGAAGTGTCAACACCTATTAGTGAGTCCATTGTTGCTAAAAGAGTATATAGAAATTGTCCTATATTCATATCGCATGAAGTATTGCCTTGTGATTTTGTTGAATTAGTTATAGTAAATTTTGATGTCATTCTTAGGATGGATTGGTTGCATGCATATTATGATTCTATTGATTGTAGAACCCATAGTGTTAAATTTCAATTTCCTAATGAGCTCGTTCTTGAGTGGGAAGGTCGTGATGTGGTTTTCAAGGGTAGATTCATTTCCTGTCTTAAAGCCCAAACGGTGATCTCTAAAGGTTCCTTTATCATCTTGTTAGGCTTAGGGATATTGAGTCCAAAGTCCTTCCTATTGAGTTGGTTTCGGTGGTAAATGAGTTTCTTGATATATTTCTCGATGAGCTTCCCGGTATTCCTCCCCAAAGGGAAATAGACTTTGGCATAAACCTCCTTTCTGATACTCAACTTATTTCCATTCCCTCTTATCGTATGACCCAGGAAGAACTGAAGGAGTTAAAGGATCAATTGAGGGATTTGTTGAAAAAGGGTTTCGTAAGGCCTAGTAAGTCACCTTGGGTTGCAGCGGTGTTATTTATGAAGTAAAATAATGGTTGTCTCAAAATATACATTGATTATCAGCAACTTAATAGGGCTACTTTAAAGAACAAGTACCCTCTACCAAGGAGTGATGACCTTTTTGATCGACTAGAAGGGGCTAGTCACTTTTCTAAGATTGATCTTCTATCCGGATACCACAAAATGAAGGTGAGAGAGCGTGAAATTCCCTAGATGGCTTTAAAGAGTAGTTATAGGCACTTTACGTGTGTGGTTATGTCCTTTGGGTTGACTAATGCACTGGCTATTTTTATGGATCTCATGAATAGGGTCTTTAAAACATAACTTAACATGTTTGTGGTGGTCTTTATTGATATATTAATTTAGTCACAGAGTAAGGAAGAGCATGTGAATCACTTGAGGGTGGTGTTGAAATTCTTTAGAGAGGAGAATGTGTTTGTTAAATACGAAAAATGTGAATTTTGGTTAAAAGAGATTACCTTTCTAGGGCATGTGATGTCAGGTGATAACATTAAGGTGGATCAGAAGAAGACAGAGGTGATTAGAAATTGGCCTAAACCCTTGACTCCATCGGATATTAGGAGTTTGTTGGATTTGCCTGGTTACTATCAAAGGTTTCTGAATGGTTTTTCTTCTATTTCTTCTCCTATGACAAAGTTCACCCATAAGAAGGAAAAGTTCATGTGGATCGACAAATGTGAAAAGTGTTTCGAAACCTTGAAAGATAAGCTTGTCTCTACTCCAATCTTGGCTCTACCGGAAGGGTTGGAAGGTTTGTGGTGTATTGTGATGCATTAAGAATTGGTTTGGCATGTGTTTTGATGCAAAATGGCAAGTCAATAGCATATGACTCTAGACAACTTAAGGTGCAAGAGAAGAATTATCCCACCCATGATCTTGAATTGGTGGCCATGGTGTTTTCTTTGAAAATTTGGTGTCACTACTTGTATGGAGTTCAGGTTGATGTGTTTACTGACCGTAAGAGTCTCCAATATGCCTTCACCCAAAAGATCTTAACTTTAGACAAGAAGGCGGTTAGAGCTCCTTAAAGATTATAATATGAGTATGCATAATCACCCCCGACAAAGCTAATGTTGTGGTCGATGCTCTAAGTAGAGTGTCGATGGGTAGTCTAGCTCATATTAATGATGGTGGCAAAGAGGTGGCTAGAGAATTCTGTTGATAAGCATTTGGGTAAAAATCTATTTCTTCCTTGATTTTTCTCTCCTTAGAATTTTCCATGATTCGAGGGCTGATAGTGGTATATTTCTCGAACATAGGATCATTTTGACCTTCTTGAGCCATATTTTGATCTCTTGGTAAGTATCCCCAACATTTATGTTATATTTGAGATTCCTTTTCAAGGAAATATAATATCCGTTATATTGGCATAAATTAGGGTTTAGAGTAAAGTAGCCTCTAAGAAACCCTAACTGAAATAGGATTAATGTTGTAGGATGTCTACACCAGTGAAATAGCCCTTTTGGCTATGTTTTTGTTATTCCACCTATTTTCTAAAGTATTAGTTCTAGTTTTAAATCAATAGAATACCTACAAGAAAGACTAATGCAATCCATAAGGATGTACTAAAAAATACAAAATTTTTGTTACTTGACCATCCACCAGGAGAAGTAAATACAACAAGTATGCTTATCAATAAGATCAGTGAAGTAGTGATTAATGCAAAAACATCCAATTGGAAAGCAAGAGTCGTGCTTTTACTCCTCCACACTACGAACAAATGAACTATATATCATTTGATCCCTTTATCACCTAAAAACTATTAATTGTGGTAAAATATATCATCAAAGGAATTTACTTTATCAAGAAATTTTTTGTGATAAAATATATCATCAAAGGAATTTACTTTATCATGAAACCATTGATTCTATATAAATTATTACTATTTTTAGATTACTTTTTTATTCGTACATGGAGTGGGATAGTGGAAAATGAAATTTTCTTTTTTATTTCACAAATGGACATGCTAGATCATCTATCTATATAAGAATAGATAGATCAATCTGTGGATTCGCACTTGAGGTTTTTCAATGATTTGATATATTATGGGTCACCTAACTCATTATACTTTAGGAGATATGGTCATTTGAAGTTGACTGTTCTATAAACGCATACAAAAACTTATTTGGTAGAAATTCTTTGGACTTGGCTTGATGTAAAAGATCCACTATATTGGTTTATTGAGCTAAGAAGGGGTTGAAAAAGGTCTGAAATACCCCTCATGAGATAAAAGAAAATTCACCTGGGAATTTACACAGATCAGCAATGTGGTCTAAGCGTAGATCAGTATATTTTCTTTCAAAAATCCTCCAAACGAGTTTTTCAATTCCCGTTGAAAACTTTAAGAAAAACTCAAGGAATGTCTGCGTCCCAGGCGCATCACGCCTTGGGCACGCATAGCCACTGTTTTTTCGATTTGGATTGAAAAATTATTTTTTGATTCGATGGCTCTAAAATTCAAATGAGACCATTTGCTCACTCAACTTTCCATGTTGATTGCATATCAGATCTTGAATTCACAAATGGAGCGTGGGAAGATGCATTACGAGAACATCTGTATTCTAGGAATATTTTGATAATTTTATCGGGCATTACATTTATATAGAAAGCGATATGGTATACGATATGCTATGAGATCAATGATGCATGAAATGTGCAAATACTCATATATAGTGGGGATAGACTATAACCGACAAATCAAACTAACGTGAGTTATTACATACATTAGTCCAACAAAGACCTCTAATCTGTCACGACCCAAAATAGGCATAGACGAGACACAGTGAATGAGAAAATCGAAGGAACCCAAACAATCTTATTAGCATAACATACACACATCCTTGGTCGTGGAAGCAAAATAGAACAACATAAGAAACATAAAAAAGGGAAATAGGGACTAAGGGAAGAGTTAAACACTTGATTAACATAAATGAGTCAAATCTCAAGAATAATAAATAACTTGTCCAACAACACCTCTAGCATAGAACATAGTGGATCCAAGACAAGCAATCGGGCTCACCCTCATAGTCAAAGCATATCATAAAGAAAGAGATTTTTTTAATACATAGCATAAGAACCTAGACATTGTCTTTGGAATAAAGGACTCACCAACTAGCTTGAATAGGAACCACTAGCCAAGTGGACGAGGAGAATGACAAAATGGAGCTCCGGTTCCTGCATGGTAACATCATATAGGCATAGAGTATGTTTTAGTATGTTTGAATGTACTAAGTATGTAGGACGCAATGCAACAAGTGATAGACAACGTAATCGAAATGCATAAACATAGGCAATGGATAGCATAAAAATAATATGGCATGTGTGAATGATGCTTGAAGTAAAAACATGCTTATATAGGACATATTACATGTGAAGAAAGCGACCATCATTTGGCTAATGGGTTTACAACCTCCCATCCTGGGTGTTTGAGGTACCAACCCCTCAACTTGGTTATCAAATGTACCACCTTCTATCCTAGGTGATTGAGGTATCAACCCCTCAATTAGGTTAATGAACATCACACCCTCCATCGAAATGGTCGTCTCACAACACTATAGAGCAAAATACTATATATATATATAGTCCTTTCATCATCATAAAGTCATTCAACTCATATTCCATGCATTAGGCCATCAATAACTCAAGATACATAATTCAGACATTTTATCAAACACTTAGTGGGCATATATGGGGACATGTTCAAATCATGCAAAATGCAAGATTGTAGATCGTGAAATAGTGAAACTAATGCATCTTAAATTCATGTAAATCAGCACACCAACATCATTGTAAAACCCCATCATGGGTGACTTATAAATCATATCGAGACTTCACAGTAGTTCATAGATCTCATAGCTTGAACATATGTAGTCTCAATAGACAACGATCACTTCATAGTATAAGCTCAAAATCGATATTTATACATTATCAACAATATTTGACAAAACCCCAACATATCGCATGCTCATATTTTATAATAATAGATGCCCATAGGAAATACAACTTGAAATTATACAATATTCATAAAAAGGAAGATTGGGCTTCATGGGTGAAAGGAACACATGAATGAAACCCACATATCTTAGACCTTGAATTTCTTGAAATTGAGTTAAGAAAGACTTGAATCTTGGAATGGGGTGTTGAAATACACAACTAGTTCTTGAGTTTCCTTGAACTTGTATTGGGGTTTCGATGGAGGCTCTTGGGAGAATTTGTGATTGTATTCCAATTGGGAGAAGTAAATTTTTTTCTTTTGGAATAGGGTTTAGGTCTTTAGGAAGTGTTAAGATAGTACAGGAATCCTCTAAAGACTAATAGAATTGACTAGATTTATGGAATGCCATTAATAAAATACAATTTGGCAAAAATCCGTACAAACCCCTGGACATACGAGCTCTACGAAAATGGGCATACCTTCCTCCTCCGAACTCTAAATAATGTTAACCAAGTGCATTGGAAATATAATTCAAAGATCTTTAATATTGACCCTTTAATATTAACCAACCTACTATTTCTTGTGCAAAATTTAGCCAACGAAAATTCCTTCGAACTTGGCTTGATGTAGGGGACCCACGATGGTTTTAAACGACATAAATATTCTTGAATTAGATATGAATGACATCTTAAAGCTTGAATGAGTTTTGTCGAGATCCAGAAGTGAGTTTGGGACACTAGAATTGGGTGAAATATTTGTCTGAATGTTAAAGAGGGTTTTGGGGAAAGTCTTATATGATATGAAGGTGAAATATGGTTAAGTATAGGTATTTTTACATATGGTAAGACTTAGTCCCAAGAACCAAAAGCCTTGAACCGAACTAATAAAACTTGGTATAAAATACACGCTAGCGTGCTTCAGCAGCATCGCGCTAGGGCCGCACCACACCCTATTTTTTATCAATTTGAAATTTTAGATTTTGCTATGGTAGTTCTAAAATTTGGTTAGACCCATTTTCCACTAATTTTTATCCCTGAACAAGAATATGAAGTTTGATTTTCGATATCACGCACAGATTTTGAGATATTTGAAAATTACGATTCCGGAAAGACCCGTGACACATTTTTTTGCACTTTTTGGAGTCGTTTTATCATTAGTTTGGAGAAGATTACTCGCCATAGGTAATCTACATCACACCTTATGACCTCGTCTTTTCAGTGGATTGTCACCTTCCTTATGACCACGTTTTTCAGAAGGATTTCCATTAACGTATCATATCATATCAATAAATGAGTAACCATCCCTTACGAGTAGGTCTTTTTAGTAATAGCTACTGTTCCTATGCTTGGCATATAGTTCAAGGAAGGGGAGTGCACCCTTGGGAATTGCCCTGATACCCCCAATCCATCGGTGCTAATGCAAAACATACCATAATAATACTTATACATATACATACTTTCAAAAGAGGCAATAGTCAATTCAAATCATTTTAACACACATTTTCACTCAAAATCCAAAAACATTTCATAATCATTCGTGCTCGGGCTAAAAGCCAAATCATAGTTCAATATCATGCTCCTCATGCATAGGAATAGCTCATGCTCATGACAACATGGTGCACACACCCAAAATGCTCAAATAGCCAATAACAATGAACTTTTATGAGATCATATTCTTGTTATACCAATATGTGAGCTTAACTCACCGAAATCATTTTCATAAAAACATATGTGAGCTTAACCCACCGATAATTTCATTAATCCAATTCTCATGAGTGCAAATGCTATGAAGAAGATAAGAATAGCTTAGGTAATAGATATTCAAACTTACATCAATAATACATTATGAAATTCAAGTAAAGGAACAAGTAAAGTTCACATTTAAATCATAAAATAGTCTACCCATCCACCAATCAAGCTATAAAAGGGACACGCACTTTCATAACTTCATATCTTCAATGTATTTCGTCATATTAGGGCTTAATGCACTTCAAAATCAAATACTAAACATATCCCAATTGTCAATTGAATGTTATAAGTAATAATATTGAAAAGCCATATTTATAGTAAGCTAAAATTCGTGAAAATCACTTAAAAAGAGTTTGGGTCTTCTTGGTTGAAAGGGTCCAAGAATCAAAACCCACACACCTTGATTAGGAAGAATATTCAACAAGAAATTTTGTGAGGAAAGAGTCCTTCCTTGATCCCCAAGCTTAAGACCCACAGAATTCTTTGAGAGAGACAGTTGAGAGAGTTTTCAAATGTGAGGAATGAATTTGAATGATAGGAATAAAGATTAGGTCATTATGAAGTCTTTAGGTAGCATAAGAAGTCAGAAAAGGCCCTTAGAATAAACCATTTTTATGAAAATGCCATTAATAAAATAAGTTGAAATAGTGAATATTTTCATCTCCGGGAAGAGGTATACGGTTCGTGAGACACTACACGGAACGTATACTTGCCCATGAACAAACACTTAGAAAATTTCACTTGACAAAGGTCTGAGACGGTAATCCTATACCTAGAATTGTCAACATAATCACCCTCATGGGAGGCCACACTTGCCGTGTAGTGTCACACAGGACATGACACTAAACGTACCTCTGAAAATTTCCCATGACAAAGCCATGAGACAGTGATTCCATACATAGAAAAATTTCACTTCGAAAGCCATTGTAGTGGCCACACGGGTCGTACCACCTCACACTAGCCATGCTATAGTTAATCCCAAAATGTGTTCTTTCAAGCGAAGGCCACCACACAGTCGGTGAAGTGTCACACGGACCGTGATGGGTCAAAGTATAGTGTGCCTTAGTTTAAAACTCCATCATTAAGGGACAACACTCCTTCAACGGCCAATTCATGGGGCTGCACACGGGTCGTGTTACCTCACACGGACTGTGAGGGCTCCTGTAAAGCATCACCTTGGTCCAAAACTTTCTAAAAACCAAATCTTAAACCTCTAATAATATCATACAATGTTCGGGTCCTTACATCATCTCCCCCTTTGGAACATTTATCCTTTAATGTACAAGAACAAGGGTTGAAACGCTTCACTTAGAATATGGAACTTTCAATCAGAAAATACAATGCATTTTTCATTACTTGAAAATCATAGTCCTTAAAAACTCATATTAAAACGTATCCATTTCATTCAAAACATCATATAAATCATTTGTTATGTCATGAAACTAAACAGTGAAAGAGTTAGGACCACCTTGGAAAAGGAAAAACTTAGTACCCTTAGGCTTAAGTATATTAGAAGATGGGGATATCGTTTTATCATGTCCAACTCTGCCTCCCATGTCGCACTATCCACATGTTAATTTCTCCAAAGCACCTTAACTGAAGCTACAACGTTGTTATGAGGCCGCTCACTTGCGTCTCAAAACTTTTCACTGAAACTTCCTCATAAGACAAATTCTCCCGAACCTCAATACCTTCCAAAGGCACAATAGTACTAGGGTCACCAATCATCCTTCTCAACATAGACATATGGAAGACTGGGTAAATAGAGCTCAAATCTGGAGGCAACTCCAATCTTTAAGCCACATTCCCAATTTGCTCAATAATTTCATAAGGTCCCACATACCGGGGACTTAGCTTACCCTTCTTGCAAAAACGCATCACACCGTTCATTGGTGAGACCTTCACATACACCCAATCACCAACATGAAACTCGAGGTCCCTCTTTCTAATATTCGAGTTGGATATTTGGCGATTTTGGGCCATCTTTAAACTATCCCTAATCCACTTCACTTTCTTCATGACCTCTAGCACCAAATCTAGGCCAATTAAAGCTATTTATCCGAACTCAAACCACCCCATCAGTGATCTATATCTACTACCAAACAAGGCCGCAAATGGAACGATACCAATGCTAGTATGAAAATAATTATTATAAGAAAACTCGATGCGTGGAAGATGGTCATCCTAATTACCTTTGAAATCCAACACATAAGCCCTCAACATGTCTTCTAAGGTTTGAATTGTCCTCTTGGGTTGTCCATCGGCTTGAGAATAAAAGAAGGTGCTAAACTTCACCTTAGTACCAAGTCCTCTTTGAAACGACCTCCAAAAGTGAGAAGTGAATTTGGTACCTCGATCCAATATGATAGACCTAGGCACACCATGCAACCTCACCAACTGTTGGATGTACAACCTTGCATAATCTTTGGCATCACAAGTGGTCTTAACCAGAAGGAAATGAGCCGACTTAGTCATTCGCTCAACGATAACCCAGATGTAGTCAAAATGCCTTGGGGTTTGAAGCAAACCAAACACAAAATCCATATTCATATCTTCCCTTTTCCAAGTAGGAATCTCAATGTCCTGAGTCAAACCACCGGGCTTTTGGTGTTCTACATTCACTTGTTGACAATTAGGGCATTCAGATACAAACATGGCTATATCCTTCTTCATACCATGCCACCAATACACCTCTCTCAAATCCCAGTTATCTAAGTAGGTCACAGATGAATAGAATAATGAGAGTTATGGGCTTCACTCATGATCACCCTCCTAAGATCATCCACATCTGGAACACATAACCAATCTTGATACGAAGCACACCTTCTCTCCCTTGGGAGAACACTTCTATTTTCTTTTCGGTAACCAATTTCTTCAATTCAACTAATGATGGGTGTAGATCTTGCTTATCTTTTACATCAACAACTACGAAAGATACATCCCTATTTTGAACATGAATACGACTAACATTAGAGTCGGCCAACCTATCACCCAACACAGCCAAACAGTGAACATCCTTTGCCAACTCCCTCTTCTTTTCCTCAACATAAGCGACAATTCCCATAAATAGCCTACTAAGAGCATCGGCTACAATATTCGCCTTGCCTAGATGATATTGTACACTCATGTTATAGTCCTTTAGGAGTTCCAACCACCTCCTTTGCCTCAAGTTAATATCCCTTTGAGTGAACACATTTTGGAAACTCTTGCAATCGATTGAAACATCAATGTGTACCCCATAAAATAAGTGTCTCCAAATTTTCAAGGCAAATCCCACAACCGCTAACTCAAGGTCATGAGTCGGGTAATTATGCTCATGCATTTTCAATTGCCTTGATGTATTAGTTGTCACCTTACCATATTGCATAAGTACACAGCCCAACCCAATCAGAGAAGCATCACAATACACCAGAAACCAATCCAAGACATTTGGTAAAGTAAAAACAAGAGCCGATGTAAGCTGATCCTTTAAAGTTTGTGAACTCTTCTCATATTCGTTCGGACACATAAACCTCACCTTCTTATGGGTCAACTTGGTCAATGGAGATGCAATAGATGAGTAACCTTCAACAAACCTCCTATAATAGCCAGCCAACCAAGAAAACTCTGAATATCCAAAGGAGTCAATAGTGTAGGCCAATTCATCATGGCCTCAGTCTTCTTCGGGTCAACCTTAATACCATCATCAGACACCACACAACCAAGAAAGGCCACCTCATCCAACCAAAATTCACATTTCCTAAACTTAGCATACAACTTGTTCTATCTCAAGGTCCAAAGAACCAGCCTCAAATGATTTATATGCTCTCGCTCACTTTGGGAATAAATAAGAATATCAACAATGAAGTCCAACACAAAATTATCGAGGAATGGCTTCAAAACCCAATTCATAAGATCTATAAACACTGTCGGATCATTTTTTAAAATGAATGACATCATAACAAATTCAAAGTTCCCATATCTAGTCCAAAAAGCCATCTTGGGAATATCACACACCCTAACCTTCAACCGATGAAAAATGGAGCATAGGGCAATCTTTGAGAAATGGGTAACCCCTTGAACTTGGACAAAGAAGTTATCGATTCTAGGAAACGGATACTTATTTATGATGGTTAGTTATTGAATTGCCTATAATCAATGTACATCTGAAGAGATCCATCTTTCTTTCTTACAAATGACACTGGAGCACCCCATGGATATATACTTGGCCTAATGAAACCTTTCTCTAACAAATCATTCAACTGGTCCTTCAACTCAGCCGGTGACATAGGATAAGGAGGAACAGAGATAGGTTGAGTGTTCGTGAGAAGATTTATGCCAATATCTACTTCCAATTCAGTAGGAATACCGAACAAGTCTTTGGGGAACACGTCCAAAAACTCATTCACCACTGAGACCGATTCAAGATTAGGTGACTCAAACTTCACATCCTTAACCCTCACAATATGATAAATACAACAACGAAGTCACAGAAGAATTTGCACCAGGATCAAGAAAAGTATACACATCAAAATTAAAGTCTTTTAACATACCAGTCATAACATGTGGAGCTTCCTTAAACTCTTGATGAGCATGAAGAGCATAAAACCTATTGATTCTAAGAGAAACACCTTGCAGGTCTCTTTGGTGACCCTTCACAACTTGAGCCACTTGATTTTTTCCTCTATGACCATTCTTAGGACAATAAGCCACCTTGTGGTTCATGTCACCATACACAAAGCATGCATCGAACTTCTTCCAATAAGTGCCTGTGTGATTCCTTCCACACTTGTCACAATGAGGATACAATGGTCCACCACCAACCGACGCTATAGGAGGAGGCATTCGATTGTTAGCAACCTGAGCATTAGAACCGTAGCCCTGTTTACCACCACCCTTGAAGTTGGAGACCTACCATCATACCGGGCCTTCTTGGGATCATACATCCTCTTCTCCCTGAGCCTTTCCCCTTCAATATGCTTAGCATACACCATGAGCCAGGGGATGTCCATTTCCTAAATAAGTATGGTTATATAACATTCCTTCATGACCAAGTCAGAGATATTAGATATGAACTTATGCATTCTTACACAGGGGTCAGCCACGACCGTGGGAGCATACTTAGAGAGCTTAGTCAACTTGAGGGCATAGTGTCTCACACTAAAACCACACTACATAAGGTTTATAAACTAGGTCATCTTGGCTTCCTTAAGCTTAAGTGGAAAGAAACAAACCGAAAAGGTAAACTTGAACTCCTCCCAATTAACAGCATTACCATAAACCCTCTACATCGATCATTTGGTGTACCACACTTGAGCCACATCTTTCAACTGATAAGCATCCAACTCAGCTTTCTCCAAAGAAATGGCACCCATAACAGGCAACCCCTTAGTGAGCTCATTAATGAACTCTTATGCATCTTTGTCAGCCTTTCACCCATAGAACTCCAGAGGATTCATCCGGATGAGATCTCTTTCCCTAGAAGTGGGGGTGAGATCCCGAAGAAGATCAGCCTGCCTAGTCTGACCAGTCACATTATGGAAAGCATAGCAAAGGCTTGGTGGAATTCACCATTAGAGATAGGCTCTTCCATAAGCCCTTAAGGTGCTTGACCCTCATTAGTCGGGATCGATCTTGGTAGGGGAGCTCTTTCTCGAGGCGTCTTTTGTAATAGAGCAATGACAGCATCTATATAGGGGAACCAAAAATACGATCCATAGCATGACATATGACATGATGAAGTGAGACAATACCTAGAATGTCATCATAGCCTCCCAATAATATGTATGGTGCACTTCACACCCATGAATAGGACTCCACTTGATGCGGTATGTTGGACTCTGAGGATCAGTTACAAACCTACTACTCTGATACCAAGCTTTTCATGAGCTGGACCTAGGGTCTATGTGACACCCTAAAACTTTTTGGTCTTCTATATCCATGTTTCAAGCCTTATTTTGTTAAGTTGGGGGTGTATCAGGTTCATGGAAGACTCCTAGTACCTAAACGAGTTCAAGGCTTCCCTTAAAGTTGCATTTTTGGTGATGGCTCATGCAAGGGTCAACTTTAAACTAGCATAACTTTTAGCGCATTTGAAACTGAGTGACCCGTGACATGTCAAATGAAATCCCTTTGAGTAGCTTTCCAATGAACTTAGTTTCACCTTATTTTGAGTTCGGATGGAGTTATGACTGTTTTCGTAAGATCCTCCCGTTCAGTGAAGGCCCATGAGCACCTATACGAGCAGTGGTGTCTTGTACGGGTCATGTGAGGTGTCTTGAGTTAGAAAAGGCTATTTTTGGCCTAAGGCATGGGGAACAACCAGTGGTACGGGCCATGTGGCTTTCCACTAGCCATGTGGCTGATCGTGGGGTGAGTATAAGAGAGTAATAGTGGGCGCTTGGGGGAGTTTTTTTGCTAAGTATTGTGCCACGCCCCTTCACCATGACCCATGGCATGGGCCATAACCAGTGGCCCTTGGCATGGAGCCTGGGAACTTTTTGCAGCACCAAGTATGGTTCTATGAGCCTACACACGGGCCTTGAAGCTCTACACGACCCATAGAGGCTTCGCGGTCATGACGAGACGTCTTTTTCCAATCGATTTCCAACTTCAATTTTTTGACTATGTAACTTATCACAGGAACTCCACATGACTCATGGAGTCCCACATGACCCGTGAGACCTCCTTGTGGCAACACTTTGCAAATTTTTCATCCTTTCACTTATGATATTTTCGTAAATGCTAATTACTCTAATGTCCTTTTTTAGACTTCCAATGTTATCTTAACCTTTCAAAAAGACCTAAACAAGGTTCCCAAGAATCAAACTCCTTACTCTTATCTCAAATAAACTATCAATTCTTTCGAAATCCTCCATCAAACTCCAATTCAATTTCAAGGAAACCCAAGAACAAGATTGGATTCGAAGATCATTTCCAAGCCTCCATTCTTCCCAATCTCAATTCCAAGCAACTCTAGACCTGAGGTATGTGGGTTTTAGCTATTGTGTCCTTCCACCCATGGTGGGCTAACCTCCTTTTTACTCAATTTGTATAATTTAAAGTTGATTTTACGAATGTGTTTGCTAGTATAAACATGTATATGTACTATGTTAAAGCTATGTAAAGTTGTGACTGTTTTACTATGTTTTGAGCTATAAATCTTGGATCTATCGTAAGATTTGATGAGGCATTTTGATGTATGTTGCTTAAGGGTGTTATTAGGTATTGATTGATGGTTTTACAATGGATTTACTTGCATGATTTCATCTCTAAATTGCACGGTCTTATACTACCATTTTACACCCACCAAGTGTTTGATAATATGTCCGATTATGGTTTCTTAAGAAATTGAAGGTCCAATGCATGTCTTATGAGCTGAATAATGTTATAATGATTGTGTGATGATGAAATGATGATTGAAATGTAATGGTTTGATGAACTAATTCTATGAAATGCTTAATTCAAAAAGGGACAGGCTCCCGTAAGGAAGGTCACTTAGTCTAAATAGGGACGGGCTCCCGTAAGAAAGGTAGCTCCAAAAGGTCTTATGTTATGTCAATTGAAGCTTCTTTACACATTTATATTATGATCTATGTAAGATGAGCGATTTGCAAGGCATGATTTTCTTAAGAGTTGTTTATATATGTCATATTGTTATTATATTATCTATTGGTTATTATTATCTATTTTGATTATGATGTCCATCTCTTGTTGCATTGCATTCCCCATATTTAGTACATTCAAATGTACTAACACATATTCTATTCCTACATGATTTTACCATGTGGGAACCGGAGCTTCATTTGGTTATCATCCTCCTTCACGTGGCTGGTGGTATCCAATCAAGCTAGTTGGTGAGTCCTCATATGCGAAGGAAATAACTATGTTCTTGTGCTATATATTAAAGACTATCCTTCTTTTTGGTATACTTTTACTATGAGGGTGATCCCAGTTGCTTGTCTTGGCTCACATTAAGTCCTATGTTGGAGGTGTCGTTGGGCAAGTTATGTATTATGCTTGAGCTTTGACTTACTTATAATATTCAAGCTTTTTAAATATGAGTCTCTCCCATATTCTCAATTCCCCTTATTTATGATTCTTACGTTGTTTTGCATTGCTTCCACGACCAAGGATGTGTAATGATATGCTACGAGGCTTGTTTGGGGTTCCTTTGGGTTCCCCATTTGCCGGTCATATCTAGGCTCTAGGCTTGGGTAGTGACAAAGATGGTATCAGAGCACTAGGTTGATAGATCCTCAGAATCCAATACACTACATTGATTAGAGTCCAATTCATGATTGTGAAGCGCACCACGACTATAAGCCGGACGCTATAAGGCATTTTAGAACATATTTCGCTGCTTCATGTTCTAAGTCGTGCTATAGAGTTGAGTTAATTTTTTCCCCTTAACGTTTGTCCTTTGATCTTCTAGTTGATCATGTTATTTCAAAGTGAAAGGCGAAGGAAGGTAAGTTGAAGTTTTGATTTTTATGGATTTGAGTTTCATTATTCTTTTGGTTGCTAGTGGGCTTCTTGTGTGTCCCGAGTTGTGATTTGGACCATTGGTATCTATCTCTTGATTGAGTGTATGGTTGGTAGAAACTCCATAAGTGTTGATCCATGTACATCTTTCATTAAGTTTTTCCTTGTGACTTGTTGGAGTTGGTGTAGTGGCTTGTGGTGTTATACTTGAGATGGAATAGTTGCATGAATGTTATGTCATTATGGAGATTGGTTAATTTATATGTTAGATATGTTTATGGGTTTTATGAATAGGATCTTAAAACCCTACCTTGGTATGTTTGTGGTGGTTTCTAGTGATGAGGTACGGATTTATTTAGACCTTGTGAATCATTTGGGGGGATTGGTTGCTAAATGTGATAAGGATGCTTTGTGATAACAAGAAGATGGTTAGAATTCTTTAAGGATTATGATATGAGTGTGTTTTAGCTTTTTTTTCTAGTAAGGCTAGCATTGTGGTTGGTACTCTAAGTAGGGTGCCTATGAATAGTTTAGCATATGTGGATAATGGTGGCAAAGAGGAGACTACTGGGTCCATCGGTTGGTTAGGTTAGAAGTAGGTTGAGGGATGTTTAGAATAGTAGTATAGTGCCCTTGGTGATTCCGGATCTTCTTGGGTTAAGAGGTCTAGTTTAAGAAAGGCCTTGATTCCCTCTTTTTAGAGTTGGAAGTTTTGGACGAGAAGACGATACAGTGGAGGTTGTCTCCCAAGGGGTAGATGGTGGCTATAGGACCAAGTGGGTTAGGTGTATTTAAGGTTGACACTTCAGTTGAGGATTATGATTCCTTATAGAGTGTAGAGAGAGGTTGGTAAGGTTGTATAAGTTTGGTGATTTGCCTATGGATGTAGATATGGTTTGCCCGATTCTTCATGCTTCTAGGTGGATGGGATTTGTTGGTGACTCTAGTGTTATAGAACTCTTTGAAGTTATGGGTAAGGAGGAGCATAAGTTCGCTTAGAAGGAGGTCCTGGTATAGGTGTTGGATGGATGAGTGGAGAGGTTTATTAGTGGGCATGTGGTGTTCATTAAATCCCTTTGGAAGAGTCATTTATTCATATGCGTTTCTTCGGGAGCTGGTGCGGGTATGCAGAAACAATACACCTATCTCTTTCATTCTATTGAAGCTTATGATGACATGTCAAGTCCCTTTTGTGATTCCAAGTCTCAAGTTTGGGCCCTTATGTCATTGCATGCATTCACTTTCATGTTAATAAGATTATGAGAATTTTAATTAAACATGTTGAAATTTCCTTGGAAATCATATTTATGTGCATTGTTGCATTCATGTTTGGGCTAAAGTCATCATGAATACTTTCCTTGTGTATGTTTTTTTGACATTCGGAGATAAATATTCTCAAGAGGGAGATATTGTGACACCCCATAACTTTATGCTCTTGTATATCCATACTTCAAGCCTCATTTGGTTAGGTTAGGGGTGAGTTAGGTTAATAGGAGACTACTGGTACCTAAACGAGTTCAACACTTCCCTAAAAATTGAGTTTTGGGTGATGATTCATGCAAGGGTCAATTTTAAAATAGCATTACTTTAAGAACATTTGGAACTGGGTGACCCACAAAATGTCAAATGAAAGCCCTTTGAGTTAGCTTTCCCACGCACTTGGTTTCACCTCATTTTGAGTTTGGATGAAGAAGTTATGACCGTTTTCGTAAGACCCTCCCGTGCAGCGAAGCCCCACGGGCACCTATACGAGCAGTGATATCTTTTACAGGTCGTCTGAGGTGTCTTGAGTTGGAAAAGGCCATTTTTGGCCTAAGGCACGGGGCACGACCAGTGGTACAGGCCATGTGGCTTGCCACTGGCCGTGTGGCTGGTCATGGGGTGAGTATAATAGAGGAATAGTGGGCGTTTAGGGGAGAGTTTTTGCTAAGTATTGTGCCACGCCCCCTCATCATTACTCGTGGCATGGGGAACAACCCATGGCCCTTGGCATAGAGCCTAGGAAACATTTTCCAGCACTAAGTATGGTGCCACGAGCCTCCACTCGACCCGTGGCAGCCTCCGTGGTCATGACGAGACGTCTTTTTCCAATCGATTTCCAACTTCAATTTTCAACTAAGTAACTTGTCACGGGCACTCCAAACGACCCATGGAGTGCCACAAGACCTATGGTACCTTCCGTGGGACAACACTTTACCGAATTTTTCATCCGTTCACTAATGGTATTTTCGCAAATGCTAATTACTCTAATGCCCCTTTTTAGACTTCCAATGCTATTTTAACCTTCCTAAAAGACCTAAACATGGTTCCAAAGGATCAAACTCATTACTCTCATCTCAAATACGCTCTCAATTCTCTCAAAAGGATCCATCAAGCTCCAATTCAATTTCAAGGAAACCCAAGAACAAGATTTGATTCAAAGATCATTTTCAAGCCTCCATTCTTCTAAATCTCAATTCAAAGCAACTCTAGACCTAAGATGTGTGGGTTTTAGCCATAGAGTCCTTCCACCCATGGTGCTCTAACCTCCTTTTTACTCAAATTGCATGATTTAAAGTTGATTTTACCAGGATTTGCTAGTATGAACATGTCTATGAACTATGTTAAAGTTATGTAAAGTTGTGGCTGTTTTACTATGTTTTGAGCTATAAATCTTGGATATATTGTAAGATTTGATGAGGGATTTTAATGTATATTGATTGAGGGTGCTGTAAGGTATTGATTGATGATTTTACAATGGAATTACTTGCATGATTTCGTCTCTAAATTACATGGTCTTATACTACCATTTCACACCCACCAAGTGTTTGATAAAATGTTCGGTTATGGTTTCTTGAGGAATTGATAGTCCAATGCATGTATTATAAGATGAATGATGTTATGATGATTTTATGATGATGAAATGATGATTGAAATATAATGGTTTGATGAACTAGTTCTATGAAATGCTTAATCGAAAAGGTACGGGCTCTCTTAAGGAAGGCCACTTAATCCAAAGAGGGACGGGCTCCCGTATGGAAGTCTAGTTAATCAAAAAAGGCATGGGCTCTCGTAAGGAAGGTCACTTAATTCAGAAAGTGATGGGCTTCCACAAGGAGGGCTACTCAATTAAAAAGGGATGGGCTCCCGTAAGCAAGGTCACTTAGTCCGAAAGGGGACGGGCTCCCCTAAGGAAGGTGGCTCCAAGAGGCCTTATGTTATGTCGGTTGAGGGTTCTTTATACATTTATATTATAATCTATGTAATATGAATGATTTGCAAAGAACGACTTACTTAAGAGTTGTCTATACATGTCATATTGCTATTATGCTATCTATTGGTTATTATTATGCATTTTTATTATGATGCCTATCTCTTGTTACATTGTATCCCTCATACTTAGTACATTCAAATGTACAAACGCATACTCTATGCCTACATGATATTTCCATGTAGGGAACCGGAGCTTCATTTGGTCATCATCCTCCTCCATGTGGCTAGTGGTATCCAATCAAGCTAGTTGGTGAGTCCTTATGTGCGAGGACAATAACTATGTTCTTATGCTTTGTATTAAAGCCTATCCTTATTTTTGGTGTACTTTTACTATGAGGGTGATCCCAGTTGCTTGTCTTATCCCCCCTTAAGTCCTATGTTAGAGGTGTTGTTAGGAAAGTTATGTATTTGAGCTTTCACTTACTTATGATATTCAAGCTATTTAAATATGAGTCTCTCCCATAGTCCCAATTCCCCTTATTTATGATTCTTATGTTGTTTTGCATTGCTTCCGAGACCAATGATGTGTATTGATATACTACGAGGCTTGTTTGGGGTTCCTTTAGGTTCCCCATTCTCCAGTCACGTTAGGCTCTAGGCTTGGGTCGTGACAGTCTAGGAGTGACATGGTGAATAGGAACCCAAGAGTCCACAAACAAACCTCATAGCATCCATTCACACATCATCGATTCGGAAGCGCATATGAAAAATAAACAAATAATTCTAAACTCATACTATGGGGATATCATGGGGGATGAGGAATAGCATGAATTCACATGACAAATAGAAAATAAGACAAAGGGACAGTAAGTATGACTCACTCTGTTGGTTCAGTACATAGGTATCCAAAGCCATAAACATAACCTTTAATCATAACACTTGTCATATAATCGTAAAGAAGTTTACAAGATGTCCAAAAATGCCTCTAGTCATAAGATAGGTGTCACGACCCAAGCCTGGAGCCAAGACGTGACAAACTTGGAATCAGAGCACAAGGTTGTTAATGGTCCTTGGCATCCAACATACTGTGTTGATTAGAGTCTTATTAATGGTTGTGTTGTGCACCACAACTATAAGTAAGAGGCTATAAGATATTTTAGGAAATGTTTCCCTTCTTCTTACTCTATGTCGTGCTATAGAAGTTAAGGTATGATTTTTCCCCCTAACAATTGTTTACTATGCTATATCATGCCTAACACTAGAGAAAGAAGAGCCCCCACACCCGAGGAACAATTGTCTCATGGTGAGCTCCGGGATGCTCTCATCTTGCTAGCTCAAGTTGTTGCTAATCAAGTCAAACAAGGGGTCGAAGCCTCTTATGCTCCTACTCCAGCATCTTGGGTGAAGAACTTTTTGAGGATGAACCTGCTAGAGTTCAATAGGTCTAAAATGGATGAGGACTCTTAAGAATATATTGATGAGGTATACAAGGTGTTGTTCATTATGGTGTGAGGTCGGAAGAGAATGAGGAGTTTGCAGCTTACCAACTTAAGGGGGTGGCTCAAATATGGTATACTCAATGGAAGGAGGAGAAGGGGCATAGCAATGTGATTCTACAGGAGGAGTTTAAGGTAGCTTTCCATAACTGGTTCTTCCCTCTTGAGCTTAGGGAGGCCAAATGTCACAACGCTAGCCTGAGGCCAAGATGTGACAAGGCACTTGGGAACCCGAAGGGACCCCAAGCAAGCCTCATAACATATCATTACACATCCTTGGTCGCTGAAACAATAAAATAACAATAAAAGATAGTAAATAGGGATAAACGGAGCTAAGGGACAACTTTTATATCATAAAGTATCAAAAGAGTCATGATAGTCAAAGATCAAGAATCATTACATATCTTGTCCAACAACACATCTAAATGTAGAACTTAGCGAGTGCGAAGACAAACAATCATGCTCACCCTCATAGTCATAAGTAGCCAACATAAAAAGGAGTCAATACATAGCATAATCAACAGAAGTATGTCCCTGGAGTTAAGGACTCACCAACTTGCTTTGAGAGAAACCTTACTAGCCATGTGGAGGAGGAGGATGATCAAGTGGGGCTCTGATCTCGACATGGTAACCCCACGTAGGTATAGAGTATGCGTTAGTATGTTTGAATGTACTAAGTATGTAGGATGCAATGCAACAAGACATAGGCAACATACTTGAAATATATATTTAGGCAATAAATGAGCATATAACAATATGGCATGATGAATGAAGCTTGTAGTAAATCATTCTTATATAGAACATATAACATGTGTAGGAAGAGATCATAAATAGTAACAAAGTACTACCACCTCCTTGGCAAAGAGATTGAGGTACAAACCTCTCAACATGGTTGCATGGGCCTACTACCTCCCGAGCGAGGCTATTGGCATACTAACCCCCAACATGGTTGAATGGTCCTAGTGCCTCCCGAGCGAGAAAATTGAGGTACAAACCCACCAACACGGTTGCACGGTCCTGCTACCTCTCGAGCCAGGCAATTGAGGTACATACCCCCCAATATGGTAGCTCGAGCCTACTACCTCCCAAACGAGGCAATTAATCAAATTCTAGCACTATAGATACTTTTCATGAAATCAAGACATTTATACCTTCCGTTCATCATCATAAAGGGATACAAGTCATAGGTCATGCAATAGAACATCAATGGCTCAAGAACCGTAAACCGAACATTTTATCAAATACTTGGTGGGTGTGTAATGTTAATATAAAGCCATGCAATTAAAGAGTGAAATCTTGCAATGAATATTGAAGTCAATCATCCTGCCAATACTTGGTAGAACCATCATACAATATACATCAAAACCCTTCATCGAATCTTAGGATAGATCAAAGATTCATAGCTCAAAACATGCTAAAACTGTCAGATTTTTACAAAACTCCAACATAACTCATAGTCAAATTCGTAATAGAATATCCATAAGTAAACTCAATTTAGAAACGTGTAATTTAGGTAAAAAGGAAGCTTGAGCACCATGGGTGAAAGGAACCAATGGTTTAAACCCACATACCTTGACTTTACAGAATACTTGAAGAAGATTTGAAATGGTGACTTGAAGCTTAGGTGAAATCCGTAAGATCTGGATGAGTTTTGGGACTTGAGATTTTGGGTGAAATATTTGTCTAAGTGTTTGAGAGAGCACTAGGGAATGTCTTGTATGATATGAAGGTGAAATATGGCTAAGTATAGGTATTTTCACGCATAGGAAGACTTAGGCCCAAGATACAAAAACCTTGGACCAAGATAAAAATCACTGGCAACAAAATGTACAGGTCCACGTCAGGTTAGCGATGCAGACCTAATGTGGAGGCAATTTTTACACTGGTTCGCGCCCTGGCCACGTCGCACCAGGGACAAGAATCGATTTGAGATAAAGAAATTTTAGAAAATTGAAATTGTAATTCGATTGCTCTAAATTTGGGGTTAGACCCATTCCCTAATCAATTTTGCGCCCTGATTACGAATATGAAGTGACATTTTTGATATCATGCACGGATTTTGAGACATATGAAAATTATGATTCTGGGTACTTTAGAAGCACATTTTCGGGCACATTTTTGAGTCGTTTCAATATCTCCCCCTTGGGAACATTCGTCCCCGAATGTTAAAGAAATGTATATGAGAAGAGTAATCACGAACAAATCAACCCCAACAAGAATGCATCAACACATTTAAAAGACCATTTTCAAAATCTTAACATAAGTGTAAAAATCACTATGAACTTTGCCAATATAAACATGAATGTATGCAAATGACATAGGGGCTGAAACAGAGACATGAAATCACATAGGAGACTTAGAATTAGTACATTATGCTTGAGAAGATTGGAAATGATAGGGCAATTGATTTTCCATGCCCGCTTCGACCTCCCATGTAGCACTTTCGACTTGTAGATTCCTCCGAAGGACCTTAACGGAAGCAACATCCTTGTTCCTCAACCTCTTCACTTGTCTATCCAAGATCTCTACTAGAACATCTTCATAAATCAAGTTTTCTTCAACAACATCCAATGGGATAATAACATTCGGATCAGCCACATATTTCCTCAACAGAAACACATGGAAGACTGGATGAACCCATTCCATTTCACTTGGAAACTCCAATTCATTGGCCACTTTACTAATCCTCCTCATCACCCTGTAAGGACCCATATATCTTGGACACTATTTACCCTTATAAACAAAACTAACCACACCCTTCATGGGTCAAACATTCAAATACACCCAATCACAAACTTTAAATTCAAAGTCTCTTCTCCTCACATCGACATAGGACTTTGATGACTTTGGGTTGTTTTCAACCTTTATCTAATCAACCGCACCTTGTCCGTAGCCTCCATAACCAGATCCGGACCCAACAAAGTCATTTCTCCCACTTCAAACCACCCAACTAGTGATCTATAATGCCTACCATAAAGGGTCTCAAAAGGAGCCATTCCAATGCTAGAATGATAGCTATTGTTATAAACAAACTCAATAAATGGAAGATGATTATCCCAAAAGCTATCATTCTAGCATTGGAATGGCTCCTTTTGAGACCCTTTATGGTAGGCATCATAAATCACTGGTTGGGTGGTTTGAAGTGGGAGAAATGGCTTTGTTGGGTTCGGATCTGGTTATGGAGGCTATGGACAAGGTGAGGTTGATTAGACAAAGGTTGAAAACAACCCAAAGTCATCAAAGTCCTATGCCGATGTGAGGAGAAGAGACTTTGAATTTAAAGTTGGTGATTGGGTCTATTTGAAAGTTTGACCCATGAAGGGTGCGGTTAGTTTTGGTAAAAAGGGTAAATAGAGTCCAAGATATATGGGTTCTTATAGGGTGATGAGTAGGATGGGCAAGGTAGCTCATGAGTTAGAGTTGCCTAGTGAAATGGATTTGGTTCATCCGGTCTTCCATATGTCTATGTTGAGGAAGTGTGTGAGTGATCCGAATGCTATTGTCCCATTGGATGTTGTGGGTGTTGTTGAAGATAACTTGATGTATAAAGAAGTTCTAGTAGAGATCTTTGATGGACAACTTAAGAGGTTGAGGAACAGGGATATGGCTTCCCGTAAGGTCCATTGGAGGAATCAACAAGTTGAAAGTGCTACATGGGAGGCCGAAACGGACATGCAAAAGCGACGTCCTTATCACTTACATTCTACTCGAGCCTAAAACACTAATTCTAACTCTTCCATGTGATTTTATGCCTCATGTATCAGCCATTTATGTCCTTGCATACTGTCATATTTATATTGACAAGTTCATGGTGATTTTGACACGTATGTTGAGATTTTTGAAACAATGTATAAGTGAATTATTACATTCATTCTTTTTAGGGCTGATTTTTTCATGATTACTCTTCTTATGTACGCTTCTTTGAAATTTGGGGATGAATGTTCCCAAGGGGGAGATACTGAAACAACCCCAAAAAGTGCCCGAAAATGGGCCTCGAAAGTTTCCAAAATTGTAAATTCTATATATCTCAAAATTCGTGTGTGATATTGAATATCTGATCTCTTATTCATGATCATGAGGCACAATTGAGTAAGGAATGGGTCTAACCCCGATTTTATAGCGACAGAATCACAATTGGAATATTCCAAAATGTAAATTCTAGAGAGCATTCCGCGCCCCTGGCGCGTCGTGGCCAGGGTGCGGAGATGCCTATTTTTGTTGCTAGTTTTGTTGCTCAGTCTAAGGCTTTTGGGTCTTCAGCCTAAGTCTTCCCATATGTGAAAATACCTATACTTGGCCATATTTCAACACCATATCATACAAGACATTTCTCAATACTCTCACAAATACTTAGATAGATACTTTAGTCAAAATTTAAGTGCCAAAATCTCATTCGGATCATAAGGATTTCACTCAAGCTTCAAGTCTCCATTCCAATCTTCATCAAGTAATTCTCTAATGTCAAGGTTTGTGGTTTCAACCTTTGGGTCCTTTCACCCATGGTACCCAAGCCTTCTTTTTACCTAAATTATATGTTTCTAAGTTTATTTTACTTATGGGTCTTCTATTATAAATTTAAGTATGAACTATGTTGGAGTTTTGTAAAAGTATGATTGTTTATGCATATTTTCAGCTATGAATCTAAGATATAATGATGAGTTTTGATGAGGGGTTTTAATGTGTTAAGCAAGGTGGTATTATAAAGTGTTGGTGGGTTGATTTACTTAAAGATTTCTTGCATGATTTCACTCTTTAATTGCATGGTTTTACACTAGCATTAAACACCATCAAATTTTTGATTAATTGTCCGGTTTAAGGTTTTTGAGCTATTGATGATCCATTGCATGACCTATGACTTGAATGACTTTATGATGATGAAAGGAAGGTATATATGTGTTGATTGCATCAAAATATATCTATAGTGGTGCAAGTTGACCACACCTAGTTGAGAGGATGCTAGACCTCAATCACCATGAATGGTGGGGTATAACCACGATTAACCAGTTCAGGGGATGATACCTAAATAACCATGGATGGCGCGGTGTAACTACGATCAACAAATTGATGGGTCGATACCTTAATCACCATGGATGGTAGGGTGTGAAAATCCTTCATAATGTTGGTCTCTTACTACGCATGTAATAAGTTCTATATAAGGATGTTTTACCTCAAGTATCATTCATGCATGACATATTGCTATATGCTCATTCATTGCCTAATTATACATTTTGATTATGTTGCCTATCTATTGTAGCATTGCATCCTATATACTTAGTATATTCAAACGTACTAATGCATACTCTATGCCTACATGATGTTACCATGTAGGAATTGGAGCTTCTCACGATCATCCTCATCCTTCACGTGGCTAGTGCGATTTCTCTACAAAGCAAGTTGGTGAGTCCTCATGTTCGGGGACAATATCTACCTCTTTCATGCTTATGACCTTATGCTATGTATAAAGACTCTCTTACCTTTATTGTATGATTTGACTATGAGGGTGAGACTGGTTGCTTGTCTTGGCCCTCGCTAAGTTTTATTTTTAGAGGTGTTGTTGGATAAGTTATGTAATGATGTTATAAGGTTGACTCCCTTTGACTCTTTTGATGTTTTGTGATATGAAGGATGTCCCTTAGACTTATATCCCCTCTTTACTATCTCTTTCTTGTTGTTTTATTGCTTCCGCAACCAAGGATGTGTAATGATATGTTAAGAGGCTTAATTGCGGTTCCTTCGGGTTCCCCATTCTCCATGTCACGTTTAGGCCCTAGGCTTGGGTCATGACAATATGACGGGGGCTAAGACATACCCCCGGCTTACCCTCAAAGTAAATAACATAAATAAAGCACCATAGGTACTGGAATGGTGGTTTGTCCTTGGAAGATAGGACTAACCACAACAAGTAAATCCAAGATCCAAGATAGACGTCGTAAGGCGGATAAGGTAGTCCTCGGTCCTTACATGGTTAGATCATGTAGGCAAAAGTATGCGTAAGTACGTTTGAATTTACTAAGTATGTGAGGATGCAATGCATATAACTTACCAAACCTGTATTCAATATGTGAGGATGCAATGCATGTGACTTACCAAACCTGCATTCAATGTTATATGGAAAGGGCATATAATATAGGGAGTGTTATATAGCAAGAGCTCTAGTATATGATATGCCATAAGACAAATAATGCAAAAAATGAGGAAATGCTCATATATAGTGGGGATGGACTATAAATAACAAATTAAACTCATGTGAGCTATTATGTAAATTAGTCTGATAAAGACCTCCCATCGTTGGAGAAAGTTAACTTTCCAATGGTAATCTACACCACACCTTATGACCTCTTCTTTTCGGTGGATGGTCATCATTCTTACATCCATGCATTTCGGAACGATTTCTATTACCATATCATATCATATAAATAAATGAGTAACCATCCCTTATGACCCAATCTTTTCGGTGATGGCTACCATTCTTCTGCTGGCATATAGTTCAAGGAAAGGGAAAGGACCCTTGGGGATAGCCCTGATGCCCTCAATCAATCGGTGCTGAGTCAAAAATTCCACAAGAATACATATACATATATATACTTTCAAAAGAGCCAATAGTCAATTAAAATCATTCAATGCACATTTGGGCTCAAAAGCCAAACACATTTCATAATCATTCATACTTGGGCTTAAAGCCATATCATAGTTCAATATCATGTTTCTCATGCATAGAAATAGCTCATACTCATGAAAATATGGTGCAAGCGCCCAAAATACTCAAAGAGCCGATAACAAAATGGACATTTATGTGATCACATTCTTGTCATAACCAATGTGTGAACTTCACTCACCGAAATCATTTTCATAAAAACATATGTGAGCCTAACCCACCGATAATTTCATTAATCTACTACTCATGAATGCAAATGCTATGAATTAGATTTGAATAGCATGGGCAATAGAGATTCAAACTTACATCAATAATACATTATGAAATTCAAGTAAAGGAACAAGTAAAATTCACATTTAAATCATATTATAGGTTACCCATGCACAAATCAAGTTTGAAAGGGACATGCACTTTCATTACTGCATACGATCAATGTGTTTCAACATATTAGGGCTTAATTCACTTTAAAATCAAATAATAAATATATCCCATACGTCAATTGAATTTGAAAAACAATAACATTGAAAATCCATATTTAATGTAAGCTAAAATTCATGACAATCATTTAAAAAGAGTTTCGGTCTTCTTGGTTGAAAGGGACCAATAATCAAAACCCATATACCTTGATTAGGAAGAAGATTCAAGAAGAAATTTGGTGAGGAATGAGTCTTTCCTTGATCCCCAAGATTAACACCCACAAAATTCTTTGAGAGAGAGACTTGAGAGAGTTTTCAAATGTGATGAATGAATTTGAATTATTAAAATAAAGTTTAGGTCATTAGGACTTCTTTAGATAGAATAGGAAGTCACAAAAGAACCTTAGAGTAAACTGTATTTACAAAAATACCATTAATGGAATGAGTTGAAAAAGTGAATATTTTTGTCTCAGGGAAGGGGTATACAGTCCGTGAGGCACTACACGGACCATATACTTGCCCATGAACAAACACTTAGCAAATTTTCACTTGACAAAGTCTGAAACGGTAATCATACTTAGGATTTTCAGTGTAATCACCCTCATGGTAGGCCACATGGGTCGTGTAGTGTCACATGGGCCATGAAACTGCCTGTACCCCTCTCCTTAAAAAATTTCCAATGATGACGTTACGAGACGGTGATTCCATACTTAGAAAAATTTCACTCTGCAAGCAATATAGGTGTCCATACGAGCAGTACCACCTCACACGAGTTGTCTACTAGGCCATGCCACTACACTTAGTCCTAAAATTGTTGGATTTCCACCACACTGTCTGTGAAGCGTCACAAGGACTGTGAGGGTTCCAAGTGTGGTGTGACTTAGTTTAAAACTCCATCTTTAAGGGACAACACTCTTTTATAGGCCAAGGGCCACTTCATGGGGGCTTCATATGCACCATTTGACCTCACACAGACCATGAGGGCTTCCATAGAGCATCACTTTGGCCCAAAACTTCCCAAAACCAAATTTTTCAAGCTCTAATGATATTGTACAACATTCAGGTCTTTACATCATCTCACTCTTGGGAACATTCATCCTCGAATGTGCAAGAACAAGTCTTGAAAGGCTTGACTTAGAACATGAAACTTTCAATCACAAAATACAATGCATTAGTCATTACTTGAAAATCATAAAGTCTTTAAAAACGCACAGTAAAACGTATTCAAATCATTCAAAACATCATATAAATCATTTTGGTGCATATTTATGCATGTCATGCCATGAAACTCATGAGTGAAAGAGTTAGGACAACCTTGGAAAAGGAAGAATCTAGTACCTTAGGACTGAGTAGATTAGAAAATATTGGGATATCAATTCATCATGTACAACTTCTCCTCCCATGTGGCCCTCTCCACATGTTAATTTCTGCAATGTACCTTAACCAAAGCCACATCCTTGTTACGAAGCCACTTCTCTTGCCTATCCAAAATTTCTACCTGAACTTCCTCATAAGACAAGTTCTCGTCAACCTCAACACCTTCCAAAGGCACAATAGTACTCGGATCACCAACTAACTTTCTGGTAATGAAAGTTTCAGCATAGATGGAGATGGAGAGTTTGAGCACCGATGGAGAAGAAGAGTTTACACAATGAGGGAATGTTTTAGAGACCCTGAATATATGACTTAATAAAAAATTTTCAATACAGTTAATGATGGATTATAACATCCGTCGCATAAAAATAGATATTTTTATTAAAGAAAAGGACTTAAATATGCCATCAAACTTTGAGAAAAGACTCATTTATATTATCCGTTAAAAGTTTGTCTAAAACACCCCTCAATGTAGCCCGAAAAGATCCTATGATACATTTTTTTAATATCTTAAAATTCGTGCAGATTTTTGCAAATCTGAGTGCATATTCTTGTTCAGACGAAACAATTCTATGAGGGAACGATTACCTACAAGGTATAAGTTGCCCGTATCAAAAAAATAATTTTTTTGGTGAAATTTTGCGAAACAGTAGTTGTATGTGCCCAAGACGCAATTCGGACCTGTCGCCGCCTAGTTTAAAAATTTCCTTTTTACTTGGGGGCAATTGGTTAATAACCCAATTGCTTATATAGACGGAAAACCCTCATTCCTTAGCCATTTTCATGTAAAAAGCTCTCAAAAATCTCTCTAAATCTTCTCCAAAACATCATCAACTATCCCATTAAATTTTAAGAATCTCAAGAACTTGTTTTGGATTTTAGGAACCCAATTCAACCCTCAAGTTTTCCTCAAATACTTCTACAAGAAACTCTAAGATTAAAGTATGTGGATCTTCATCCATGGGTTCTTTCATCCATTGAGCGCCAAAACTATTTTTATCAAATTTCTTGATTCTAATAACTAATTATTTATGGGAATTTTCTATTATCATTTCATTGCATAAAATATGTTGGAAATTTGTTTGTTATTGATTTATTGATGCATGGGCTCCTACTAATAATTAAGATCATTATATGCTTATTACAGTAAAGCTTTCTAAACTATGACATCTTGATAGACTTGAAAATATTATGAATTTTTGAATGATTTTCATGACTCCAAAATTGGGGTCTTTCAAGTATGTTGTTGGGTTGTTTGAATGACTTTACATTACCCCACTTATGTTCCTTACTCTTGAATTGTATGATTTTAAGCTTAAATACATATACCGACCATGTTTTGACTAAGTTATGTGGAAAATCTCTTATGTAATGAATGCTTTATGGTAGAACATGTGATTTATGAATATTGTTAATGTTGAAGAAAAATTAAACATGCTATGAGTTCATGAGAATGTTATAAATGTTATGAATGATATGAAGCTCTTTAATTGATATTATGATGTGGTGGTTTAATGAGCTAGTTTATAATATTCAAAGCTATAAATGTGTGATACCATGAGATACTATGAAGTTGAGGATTGTATGAGATGACATTCATGTTTCCATGTCCATCTTTTATACGATGATATATACAGTTATGATGGATTGTTTAAGAATGATTTAAATTGATGATATTCACTATATGTCTTGAGATATGATGTCTATATAATGAGAAATGAAGGTTTATGAGACATTCTATGTTTATTATTAACTTATGAAAAGTTTCTTACGAATGAATATACTTTATGATATCAATGGGTTGGGGATTGAAAAAGTTGTCCTCCCACAAGACTTAAATTGATTTTATGATATGATACTATGACATATGATTTTCTACTATTGTGAGAGACTACCTATCACCGAGTGGAATAGAGGCTATTACCCAAGTCCTAAAACTATATGTCACCATAGGTAAAGGGGTTAGAGGCGATTACCCAATCCCTAAGAGGCGAGTACCCTAAATATAAGATCTTAAAGGGAGTACTCGAGTCTGGGCTTGAGGTGAGTCCCCGAGTCCAAGAACTAGAGGTGAGTACCGGATTGACATAAGGCTTAGAGGATCCACTTAAGCATTAGAACGTTCACCTTAGAAAGTGGCTTCCTCCTTTCTTCCAGTGTAAGGGAAACATTGGAACTCCATGGATTAGCTCATATGGTTTATGTCGGTTATTGTCTCTCTCACTATCTTTTATGAACTTCCCAAAGCTTTGTAGCATATGTCACTCTTGATGTATGATTTTCGTATATATCTCATATCCCTCTCATGTCCCCAAGATATTCTCTTATGATTATTATGATAGTTCTTTATTATTATGTTCAAATATGGTTATTACTATTGGTGGTGTTTCGAATTTGTATAACTCATCATTTTAAGAAATCAAATGGTTTTACCACCTATGTGCAAGTTCTCCTCATTTTTCCAATAGGTCCCCTTATGATAAGTTAATATGGTTCCTTTATGTTATGTCCAAAGGTAATTTAAAGTTCCTATGATTCATTGTTTCACAAGTTCAAATGGTATTTTTCCCTAAAGGTACATGATGATGAACACAAGTGTGTAAGGTGGTCTCCATTATGATTACCAATGTTCCTTACGTAATAAAATAGTCTTTTATGTAATGTGATGTATTATTCACCTAAGGATATTAATACTTCAACTGTGTATGACATCATTTATTTCTAACAATTTTAAGTTTATGTGATCTATCATGCATTCATGTAAGGGTAAGTTTTTTATTTCTCATATGCATTACTGCATGTTCTATGTTGAGAGTAAAATGTCTTAATGATCACCCAAATCTTATTCTCGATTATGTTTATCTATGCATCCTACTATGTTCTTTCTAAAGTTTCACTTTATCATTAAGTAATAGTAGCTTGATTATGGCTTACTATTGCATTTAAAAATGTATCATTTTTTTATCACAGAATTTAACATGAATCGCTTCATTATTTATTTTCATGTCATGCATTGCATACCTACATACTCGTATATTACAAGTATTGACGCATACTTCTATGTCTAAATGATTTCATATGTAGTGATCGGTGCTCCTCTATACATTCCATGTGGCTAGCTTGGATTTATGAAGATTGTGCTTGTGGTGAGTCCTCTAGTTATCTAGTTCTATCTTACTTATTATGTTGAGAATATATTCCAATTTACTTTCTGGTTTTAGGGTGAGCCTTGACCATGTCTTCGCCCCCGTTCTATTCATGCTTATAGCTACTATTGGATACTATGTTATGCACCTTTAATTTGATGTTGAGATTCCATGGAACTTATCCCTTTGACCCTCTCCCTTATGTCATACTATTTGTCGGTATTGATAGTGATGGAAAGTGATGAAAGTCCCAAGTCCCTAAATGCCCCCATAGTGTGAGTCATACTTTCCCGCCCCTTAGACATATTTTCTATGTGATTCATGTTTATCCTCTTCTCTATAACATCCCCATAGTATTAGTCCAATGTTACGACCCAAGTCTAGAGCCTAAATATGACACGGCGAATGAAAAACCAAAGGAACCCAAATAAGCCTTTTAGCATATCAATCACACATCCTTGGTCGCAGAAGCAAAGTAAGCAATATCAAGAGGTAATAAAAAGGGAGAAATGGACTAAGGGAAGTCTTTAATAGCATAAAACATAGAATACTCAAGAGTTAAGATCATAGCATAAATACATCAATTGTTCTAACAACACCTCTAAACATAGATTGGAGTGGGAGCACGATACTTTTCGGGATCACCCTCATAGGATCAAGAGTTCAATATAAAGAAATTGCAATGACAAGAGTGGCCTATACAGCATCCCCGAACTTGAGGACTCACTAAAGATTATCTTCAAAATGTTAAACTAGCCACGTAGAGGAGGATAGTCAAATGGAGCTCTGGTCCCTACGAGGTAACATCATGTAGGTATAGAATATGTGTTAGTACGTTTGAATGTACAAAGTATGTAGGATGCAATGCAAAAAAGGATCGACATCATAATCGAAATATATAATTGTAAGCAATGGATAAATATAATAACATAATAGCATGCATGATCAATGCTTGAAGATAAACATACTTATAAATCATACAAATTACATAGAACATAGCATATAAGTGTGGGAAGAGATCTCAATCGACATAGAATGAGACCAAGCAAGCTACAACTTGGAGTCCTGATGATTACCTCTCACCGGTAAAGAGGTGGTCTACTTGCATAGCTAAACCATACTTCAACTTACGGAAACATGACCCAATTTTGTATGAAGTAACCTTCCTTACGGGAACATGAACCAATTTTGGAAAGGATTTCATTAAGATCTTCACTTTATAGGAACACGACCCTATTTCGGGAAGAACCTCAAGATAAAGTGTACTAAATGGATCCACTAGTATTTCAAGAGTATAACATAGTCCTATGGTGGCACATAGTTCAATAAAAGATAGCAAACCCTCCATCTATTGGTGCTAAGCCTAATCCCATGGAATAATTGGAATCATCATAACTTTAATAACTTATGAGAAACATAGAATCATGATAAAAGTAGCTCTTAAACATCCTTGACCTTAATGGTGAGCACTACTTCAAAACATAAGAATAGATCATCATGAAACATTACCCTTACATTAACATCTAAATTCCCACTCGAGGTATAATCATTGCAAAAGTGTTTAGCTTCATGCTTGCATAATCATAGATAATTTCATAAATTCATAACATACTTGATAGCTCATATTCATCATGAAGTCACTTGACTTGTAAAACATACATATCTTGAGAATTCTTAACTTAATATTTCATCAAACATTTGGTGGGCAAATATGAGGACATGTTCAAATCATACAAAATGCAAGAGTATAGATAATGAAATAGTGAAATCAATGCATTTTAAAATCATGTAAATCATCCCACTAACATCATGGTAAAACGCCATCATGGGTAACTTATAAATCATATCAAAACTTTACAATAGTTCATAGATTTCATAACTTGAATCATGTATAGTCGCAATAGATAAAGATTAGCTAATAGTATAAGCTCAAAATAGATATTCATGCACAACCAACAATATTTGACAAAACTTCGACATTTTTCATGCTCATATTTCATAAAATAGATACCCATAAGAAGTACAACTTGAAATCATGGAATATTCGCAAAATAAGATGATTGGGCTCTATGGGTGAAGGGCCCAATGGATGAAACCCACATACCTTAGACCTTGAATTTCTTGAAATTGAGTTGAGAAAGACTTGAAGCTTGAAATGGGGTCTTGAAATCCACAACTTTCTTCTTGAGTTTCCTTGAATTCTTATTGGGGTTATGTACAGGATCTTGGGAGAATTTGAGAGTGTATTCCAATTAGGAGGAGTTTATTTGATATTTAGGATTAGGATTCAGGTCTTTAGGAAGTGTTAAGATAGCATAGAAGTACCCAAAAGAAAAATAGAAATAACTAAATTTATGGAATGCCAT
This sequence comes from Solanum clarkiae, assembly GCA_011800125.2. Taxonomy (NCBI): domain Eukaryota; kingdom Viridiplantae; phylum Streptophyta; class Magnoliopsida; order Solanales; family Solanaceae; genus Solanum; species Solanum clarkiae. The sequence goes on from JAABOM020000049.1 coordinate 5,915,729, forward strand.
TAATGAAACGAAATTTGGAAAAGACCCATATATACCCCTGCACAAATGAGTTCTACAAAAACGGGCATAACTTCTTCATCTGAACTCTAAATAAGGTGAAACAAAGTGTGATGGGAAGCTAATTCAAAGTCTTTCATTTGGTAGGTCATGGCTGCCCAGTTCTTTATGTGCTAAGGGATATTCCCCTTTCAAGTTGACCCTCCTACCAGTACTTGTGCAAAACTTAGCCAACGGAAATTCCTTTGAACTTGGCTTGATATAGAGGACCCACGATGGTCGTAAACGAACTAAATAAGATTCACTTAGATTTGAGCGAGATATTGAAGCTTGAATGAATTTTTTGAGATTGGGAATGAGTTTGGGACACTTCAATTTGGATGAAATATTTGGTTACATGTTAGAGAGGGTTTTGGGAAATGTCTTGAATGATATGGGATTGAAAAATGACTAAGTATAGGTGTTTTTATGCATAGAAAGGCTTAGGACCAAGACCCAAAGGTCTTCGACCGGAAAAAGAAAATTGGGCAAATTTTACACAGGGGCGAGCCCTAGCCGCGTCGCGCCAGTGGCGCAAACCCTTACTAGAATTTGCAAAATTTGGAAAATCGAACTTTGCTATGGTTTCTCTAAAATTTGGGTATACCCATTTCTCGCTCAATTTTCCCCCTGAACAAGAATATAAAGTCAGATTTTGGATATCACGCACAGATTTTGAGATATATGGAAATTGAGATTATAGGCATTTATGAGGAACATTTTTAAGCTCTTTTTAGGGTCGTTCCAATAACTCCCCTTGGGAACATTCATCCCCGAATGTCAAAGAAATGTATCTAAGAGAAGTACGCAAGATAATTTCATCCCACACAAGAATACAACAATGCACTTAAACATCACTTCAAAACAATCTCAACAGAAGTATCAAAATCACCATGAACTTGTCAATTTAAACATGAATGCATGCAAAAGACATAAGGGCTGAAACGTAAGACTTGGAATCATAAAAAGGACTTGATTCATCATCATAAGCTTGAATAGAATTAAAGAGGTACAGATATTGCTTTTACATTCCCGCTCCGGCTCCCCGAATGACATTTTCGACTTGATGATTTTTTCAGAAGGGCCTTGACGAGCACTACATTTTTATTAATCAACTTTTCCACTCATCAATCTACTATCTCCACTGGAACCTTCTCCTCCAACTCATCCTCCAACATACCCGCAACCTCAAAGAGTTCTATAGTACTTGAGTCACTAACACATCTCCTCAACCTAGATGCATGAAGAACCGGACGAACCATATCCATAGGCAACTCCAATTCGAATGCAGCCGTACCAACCCTCCTCAACACTCTATAAGGACCCATAAACCAAAATTCCCTTTCTTGCCAAACCGGACAACCCTTCATGGGAGGGACTTCCAAGTGAACCCAATCACCAATACAAGCACACATAGCCTACCTTGGTATCTAAGGACACCATCTCCCTCTTGGGAGAAAACCCCCCACTTCACCATCTACCACCCAAACCTTCAACTCTAGCTAGAGAGGGTTCAAGGTCTTACTTTGACTTGATCTCATCAACCAAAGAAAATTTGAAACCATCAAAACCACTATACCACCATTCTCAACTTCCTCCAAGCTAACTCCCAATCTAGCCAACCGATGGACCTCTCTAGTCACCTCTTTGCCACCATCATCAACATGTGCTAGATTACCCATACACATCCTACTTAGAGCATCAGCCACAACATTAGCCTTATGAGGGTGATAATGTACACTCATATCATCATCCCTTAAGGAGCTCTAACCACCTTCTTGTTACCCACAATTTAGAATTATCATATTTAGCAAACAACCTCTCATCCCCCAAGATTTGCAACACTACCCCCAAATGATTCACAAGCTCTAAATAAATCAATATTTCATCACTAGAGACAACCACAAACATGTCAAGGTAGGGTTTTAGGATCCTATATATAAACCCATAAATATAGCCGGTGAATTAGTCAACCAAACAACTCCACCACTACTCAAAGTGCTCATTCCTAGTCCGGAATGACATCTAGGGTTATTACCTACCCTCATCCTCACTTGTGGACAAAACCTGAACCAAGGATCAATCTTAGAGAAGTGACTAACCAATTGTAGTTGACCAAATAGATTGTTTATCCTTAATTATCATTTTACAACCTTATGGGTTCTACACTCATTGGAAGCATGACACGCATGTAGCCAAACCACCCCAGGACCTATAACCCATCAAGCTAAGTCTAACCAAGATCAAAAGATAAGACTCTATGCAAAAACAACATAGGGCACCCCGTATAATCCTTCCTAGCAACAATAGGCTCACCAATTGGGTAGACACTTAAGAGGTTCATATAGCAATTCGGGGCACACATGAATCTTACTAGCAACAAAAGGAATCATGAAAGAAATAGTGACTCCCGGACCTATTACAGCATGACATCTAATCAAAAACCTTTAACATACCGGTAGAAACATCGGGTACCTCATAATCAAAATGCATAATTATAAGCAATGGATAAGCATAATAACAATATGGCATGGATGATCAATGCTTGAAATAAAACATACTTGTAAATCATTCAAATTGCATAGAATATAGTACATAAGTGTGAGAAGAGACCTCAACTGATATAGAATAAGACCAAGTGCTACAACTTTGAATCCCAGTGATTACCCTTACCGATAAAGAGGTGGTCTACTTGCTAAGGTAAACCATACTTTAAAATTACAGGAACATGACTCAATTCCATATGAAGTAACCTTCCTTATAGAAACATAACCTAATTTCGAAAAGGATTTCATTAAGAACTTTACCTTATGCGAACACGACCCAATTTTGGGAAAAACTTTAAGAGAAAGTTTACTAAATGGATACACTAGTATTGCAAGGGTATAACATAGTCTTATGGTGGCTTTTAAAACATAGTCCTATGGTGGCATATAGTTCAAGTAAAGAGAGCAAACTATCCATCCATCGGTGCTAAGCCTAACCCCATAGAATAATTGGAATAATCATAACTTTAATAACTTATGAGAAACATAGAATCATGAAACAAGTAGCTCTTAAATATCCTTAACCTCTAATGGTGAGCCCAACTTTAAAACATAAAAATATCATCATCAAAGATTACCCTTGCTTTAACATCAAAAGGCTCATAAGAGGTATAATCTTTAAAAAAGGGCTTAGCTTCATACTTGCATAATCATAGATAATTTCATGAACTCATAACATACTTGATAGCCCATATTCATCATGAAGTCACTTAACTTGTAAAACATGTACATATCTTGAGAATTCATAACATGACATTTCATCAAACACTTGGTGGGCACATACGTGGACATGTTCAAATCATGCAAAATGTAAGAGTATAGATCTTGAAATAGTGAAACTAATGCATCTTAAAATCATGTAAATCATCCCACCAACATCATGGTAAAATCCCATCATGAGTAACTTGTAAATCATATCAAAACTTCACAACAGTTCATAGATTTCATAGTTTGAAGCATGTATAGTCTCAATAGACAAAGATTAGTTCAGAGTATACATTCAAATAGATATTCATGCTTAACCAATTATATTTGACAAAACCCCAACATATTTCATGCTCATATTTTATAATAATAGGTACCCATAAGAAATACAACTTGAAATAATATAATATTTCATAAATAGGATGATTAGGATCCATGGGTGAAAGGGCCTAATGGATCACAAATCTTAGACCTTGAATTTCTTGAAATTGAGTTGATAAAGACTTGAAGCTTTGAATGGGATCTTGAAATCCACAACTTCTTCTATAGTTTCCTTCAATTCTTGTTGGGTTTGGTAAAGGCTCTTAGGAGAAATTGAGAGTGTATTCCAATCTGGAGGAGTGAATTTGATCTTTAGCAGTAGGTTTTAGGTCTTTAGGAAGTGTTAAGATAGCATAGGAATCCCCAAAAGACTAATAGAAATAACTAAATTTACGGAATGCCATTATTGAAATGGAATTCGGCAAAAATTCGTATATACCCCTACATAGACAAGTTCTATGAAAATGGGCATAACTTCTTCATCTGATCTCTAAATAAGTGAAACCAAGTACATTGAAAAGATAATTCAAAAAGTTTTAATTTGGTAGGTTGTGAGATACTAGTTCTTTGTGTGCTAAGAGATATTTTCATTTAAAATTGACCCTCCTACTGGTACTAATGCTAAACTTAGCCAATAAAAATTCCTTTGAACTTGGCTTAATGTAGGGGACTCATGATATTTTTAAATGACATAAATAAGCTCTACTTAGATTTGAATCAGATCTTGAATCTTGAATGATTTTGTTTAGATCCGGAATGAGTTTGGGACATTTGAATATGGATGAAATATTTGGCTAAGTGTTAGAGAGGGTTTTGGGAATATCTTGAATGATATGGGGTTGAAAAATGATTATGTATAGGTGTTTTTACGCATAGAAAGGCTTAGATCCAAGACCCAAAGGCTCTGTACCGGAACTCGAAAACTGGGTTAATTTTACACAGGGGCGCGAATCCTTCCTAGAATTTGCAAAATTTTGAAAATCGAACTTTGCTACGGTTTCTCTAAAATTTGGGTTATACAAATTACCCACCCAGTTTTTCCCCTGAACAAGAATATCAAGTCAGATTTTTGATATGACGCACGAATTTTGTGATATATGAAAATTATGATTATGAGCATTTCTGAGACCCATTTTCGGCCACTTTTTGGGGTCGTTTCATCCAAAGCTTTGCTTCCCTTATAAATTGTTTACTATGTGCTTCTTTTTTTTTAATTGTTCCCGCAAAACCAAGAATGTCCAAATGATATGGTAATAGGCTTGTTTGGGTTGCCTTCGGGCTTCCCATTTGCTGTGTCATGTCTAGGCTCTAGGCTTGGGTCATGAAAAGCTTGGACTCAAAGCACTAGGTTTATAAATAGTTCTCGGACATCTAATATACTGTATTGAGTAGAGTCTTGTTCATGGTTGTGAAGCGTACCACAACTATGGATAAGAGGCTATACGATATTTTAGGAAATATTTCTCTTCATTATGATCCAAGCCATGCCACTAGAAATACCTAAGGTTATTCCTCTTAGTAATGATAGTGGGTCAAGAAGGTTATTTTGAGTGTAGTGAGTTAGGGCACAAGAGAAGGGATTTCCCAGTGTGCCTGATATGTATGCTTCCTTGATTGTAGTGATGGTGGGTACCAAGTTGTTTCGTAAGTGGTGGTGCTTCAGTTGATGTATTGGTAAGTGGTTGTATTGGGATATTGGTAATAATGGTACTTCATGTTCATTTTCATACATCATTTATCTAGCCTTGACTTGTTACTTATTATACATGCCTGCTCATGAAGAGAGTTTATTGATGTTTCATGTGCAATTATGATACTCATGCATTTAAAATAATTTTCATGATGGAGACTTTGAAAGCTGCATGAAAATAATGTTTTATTTGCATTGTTGTTTTAGTAAGGAGTTGATAGATGTTCTATTCTATTCATGCTATTTGTACTCACATTCGGGGACAAATGTTCCCAAGGGATTATATTGAAAAACCCCTCAATGTAGCTCGTAGGGACCCTATGATACATTTTTTAATATCTTAAAAAATTCGTGCAGAATTTCGCAGCATATTCTTATTCAGAGGGCAAAATTGTGTGGGAAAACGGTTACCTACAAAGTATAGGTTTCCCATATCAAAAAAATAATTTTTTTGGTGAAATTTCACAATACAGTAGCTGTATGCGCCCAGGCCACGATGCGGACCTGTCGCAGGCTAGTTTAAAATTTTTCTTTTCACTTGGGGGTAATTGGTAATAATCCAATTGCTTATATAGACAGAAAGCCCTTATCCATTTTTCACACAAAAGCTCTCAAAAATCTCTCTAAATCCTCTCCAAAACATCATCAACTATCCTATTAAAATTTAAGAATCTCAAAAACATGTTTTGGATTTCAAGAACCTAATTCAACTCACATGTTTTCCTCAAGTATTTCTTCATGAAAAGTCCAAGATTAAGGTATGTGGGTCTTCATTATGGGTCCTTTCACCCATGGAGCTCCAAAACTATTTTTATTAAATTTCTTGATTCTAATGACTAATTCTTTATGGGTATTTTCTATTTTCACTCTATTAAATGAAATATGTTAAAAATTTATTGGTTATTGATTTATTGATGCATGGAGTCCTACTAGTGATTGAGATTGTGATATGCTTGTTACATTAATGTTTTGTAAGCTATGGTATCTTGAAAGACTTGAAAATATTATGAATGTTTGAATGGTTTTCATGACACCCAAATTGGTGTTTTTCAAGTATGTTGTTTGGTTTTTTTAATGACTTC
>JAABOM020000049.1:5936020-5950760 GCA_011800125.2 Solanum clarkiae
TCAAGAATTTCAAAAATTCATTCATTTCATCTGAATACATTAATTTAATAATTCGAATATATTAATTTTAATTTTTAAATTATCTTTATATTCAATAAATCATGCTTTAAATGTTACCTGATACTTAAAAATTCTATTTTTTGTATCTAAAACTGAAATTAATATATCTGAATTGCCATGTTTTTTAAAGAATTTTTGTAAATTAAAAAAAGGATGACAAAAAAAAGATAAATTCTCCTTACACTATGCAATTTATATAAACTCTACGTTAACAAAAATTTATTATTATGTTAGCATTACAAAGCTACTAAAGGATCCCTCCCTCCCCTTCAAACACTAAAACCGTGCAAGATTTTCAATATCCATGAACAGACCTGATGGTTCGCAATTCATATATTGAAAACAGACTAAATGGGACTTCCCAAAAAGTCCTAGTCATCGCTGCCACTGCTCATTTGAGATTCATCTATGCCATACATAACTTCATCTACCTCATCGTCCTCGCTATCATTCATCTGCCCCTCGGCCACACCTTTCTTATTATCAGCCTTCCCGATCTGATAAAAAGTAAAGAGTTAAGGGTTCATGCAAATAAATGTAATGGACTAAGTTTCTTTTACTATTGAAGTAACCAACCTGTGCCATTACGAGTTGCAAACGGCCAGATAACTGCAATAATGAGTTGAGCGCTACCATCTTTGACTTGGTAAGCTGAAGAAACAAAAACAATTGAAGTGCTTAATACCTTTCAATGTTTTTCAATCTCTAACAACAGAGCAATAGTGAGTTTTTTGTCATCATGAACAAATAAGAAGATCAACAAATACGGAGAGACAACTAATTATGGTGACAAATTCTTCGAAACATTTGGGAAACAGGGGTTGATCAGTCCTATTGTTCCAGAAGCAGAGCAATCTTTAGGAAGTGACAAAAAATGTGACACTTTGCCTTGACTCCCACATCAAATGCTGCTTACCCCAACTGCAGGCTTTACTACAGGCAAGTCCCAAGCAATTACTAAACTCCTACTCATGCCAAGCAGCTAACCAAACCAAGCTACTCAAATAGAACAAGGAGCTCTACTCATTAGAGGTATTTGAACGGAAGCTCCCATCCAGGCTATATAACTCGGAAATCGGGATCGGGAAGAAGAGCATGCAGCCATGAGACTAGTTTCCCATTGTCCCGAAGTAGAATGGCTTGAGTTCCCACCAAGCATAATACCATGAGGGTGGGATTTAGTACTCTGTTCATTGCGGCTCCATAGAAATGAATATGCCAGTACTTCATCAAAGGAGTTGAAAAAAGTAAAGTAATAGGAAATTGACTAAGTGCCCATTTGGATTGACTCATTTTAGGTGTTTTTAACCTAAAATAGCTTTTAAGTAGTTTTGAAGTGTTTGGATAAAATTAAAAAATGCATATAAGCACTTCTTTAAAGGACAAACAACAAAAATAAGCCAAAAGCAACTAGTTAGAAATCCTAATGTATGGCTTTTGGCTTACAAGTCATAAGCCAAAAGCCAATCCAAAAAGGCAGGTTCTAACCCTCAAGATACGTTAACAAACCAATTATAATCAGATATCGACTTCGGTTACCAAACAAATGAGAACCCAACCAATGAATATTGGAACGGAACAGGTCCAAATGAAATTGAATGGATTATTTATATAGATAACCCCAACTAATCTCGTATTAAGCTATCAAACAAATTATACATTCCCATTTTTCTTCTTGCTAGGTATCAAACTTCAATAAAGTCTCATGACTACTAATCTTCTTGTAGTCTTCTACAAAGCTAATTCAGTTGCAAACTTTACAAGTCTGGAACGATAAATGTGATTGTTCACCTAATGAGCCCCAAGTTAGATGCTCAAAGGCCACTACAATACACTTCTGATGACTCCACTAACCACCCCTGTAGAGTAAGGAAGGAGCTTTTTAAGATGACTGCAAATATGAATCTTCCACTTAAATTACAAAATGCAGGTAAAGTAATCAACTTACAAAAGCACTTTTTTCCAAAAATCAATACAGAAATATGGTTCCTTGCAACAAATAGGAAGGTTTTCCATACTAAAACAAACTGCAGTATCCGGAAAACAATGGCACTCCATAAGGAAGTACGTTGCATCATAAACGGACTCTGTTTACCTGGATACACTGATGGGTGACATGGGTGTGAGCAGTTTAGTTTTTTTGGGGAAAAAAAATAACGGTAGGCTGGCTGGTGGACTCACTATACCACAAGGTACCTTCTACTTTCACCACCCATGTAGAGGTACCAGGCCACATTATCCAACCAGTCTTAGACAGATGGAATGAAATCACTCAGCAGGCATTTGGACATGAATTGGTTGATATTTGAAAGAGAGAGAGATTTGAAATTAAGTTGAAAAGGATATTTGAATGTTGAAGTTGTGTTTGGACATGAAAGCATAGTTGAAGCCTTATGCAGGAAAACTTCTAAAAAAAGAGTAGAACTTCTAAAACCCATTTTTCGAGCTTCAAGTTTCATATTTCAAGTTTCAATTGAAACAACTAATTAGAACTCCTAAAACCTATTTTTCGAGCTTTAAGTTTCATATTTCAAGTTTGAAGTTGAAATAATGAGCCAATTAGATAGATAAACAAATAGTTACTAAAATCACCTCCAAATACTATGTAAAGTTTTTGAAAGCAAATCTATGGAAAAATATTACTTCAAGTATCTGCCTCTACTGGAAATTGAACCTGGTCACTAGGTTTTGCACCCACTTGATTAATAGATCACATCCTTGTAAACCCTAGCGACCATGATCATGTTGTTCCTCGTTTATACATCAGTGGCTCAATCCAATACTCATCCCAAGTCCTGTAATATAGATGAGGAACACAATAGTCCTGCCATTATCACAATTTTTACCACAAGCCTAAGTTGCTCGGACTCAGGTGTGCATGCGGGGATCCAATGTGGGTATGGATCTAGAGATTGGGTCCTTCACAATCTAAAATTTATGGATCCAAGTACGGATATGGGTATAGGAATTCAACTAAAAATAATTCAAATATCAAAAAAAAGAGTTGTCTAAATTATGAGACATTATGTGAAAACCTAACAAGGACTGTCAAGGAGAAAATTTGATTTTTAAGAAGAGAATCCTAGGAGATAAAAGGAAAAAAACTGACATTTAAATTCCTATATACAAGGTATCTCATTTACTTCAATTTCACCTTAGTCTGATTTGATTTACAAAAAGCATTGTATAAGTCCCATATCTATCCGTCAATTTTAGTCAAAATACCCAAAATCAATTGACTAGAACTAGTATGGATCCCATACCCATACTACGTCATGTTGACACGAGTGTGGCACCGAAAGCAAAGAGTCCGAGCAACTTATCCATAGGCTGCCTCTACACAGAATAACCAATATTTTTGTATAGATGTGTTGATACTACGAATTTGGAAATGGAACGGCCACCAACCTCCCGATAAAAGAATAGTTATTAGGTTTTTCCTTGACTAACACTTTTTAATAACTCAGCTAGCTATGAAACCTTTCTCGTTTTGTCCATTGTTGTCAAAGGCGCACTTAAAGCATGCTTAAGCCTTGAAGTGAGGCTCAAAATATGTTGAGCGCTTTGCCTCGCTTAATGTGCATTTCAATATCATCATGAAAGCTCTTAAAACATTTTTCCTTCCCAGTTTCTCCTGAAGAGGCGCCAGTAAACAAGTGATATTTATCACTTTGTCATAACCTTTTTTCAAATTTTTTGTCCATATATTTGTCATTCATTCTTTATAATTATTAATCTTGGACCAAACATATATTTTTGTATTTTTTTCTCCATTTGAGCCTTTTTCAATTAAAGCTCACACTTTAATTACGCTTTGCGCTTAAAGCCCCAATAGATCTTAGAGCTTTTTTGTGCTTTTCACTTTTGATAACACTGATTTTGTCGCTTTTCGCTTCTTCGACTAAAGTGACCGCTTCCTTCAACTCGCCTTGCTTTACATTCAAAAAGCGGCGTACCTTCGCCGCACTTTGTTGCTTTAACCGATGAAACACTTGTTTCTTACAACACTCCCTCCTCCAGAACATACCACGCAATAACACTCATCACATTAACTTGGGAAACCAAAATGAAGTAATTTATCAAAAAGATTAATCAAAAACAAGTTCGAAACTTGGCGACCCTAAAAGTAATCCCATAATTTCACAACAACAGTAGCACTGTAGCAGCGTATTACCTTGTTCATGGAATCCAGAAGAGGCGTCAGTGGTTCCTGCGATGTAACAAATTCATTGTGGTTCACCAATATACAACATATCCATGGAAGAACATGTGTTCCCAAGCTTGATCTGCAAAAAATAAAATGCATGCAAAACCAAAAGAGAATAGTTACAGGAGTGCAAAATACTGCTATGAATCACCAAATCTCTATCTTAAATTGGGACAACGATTACTTCTGCAACATTGTGTTATGTCCATAAAGAAAGAAGTAGCTATTTTTTCAGAGAGTTTCAGGAGGATTGATTCTTCCAATATGAATTCCGAAGTCTTGACCCAACCGAGAAAACCCCGAGGCAGGTGCAAACTGTTCGAAACTCGGTGAATATTGGGCTTACCCATCTACTCTCCTTCACTTAAACCCTAGGCTTTTGTTAGAGCCGGGTTCAAGCATGTGATGAGCGCCTAATTACACATCACGCATTGCACACTTACCACCAGATCAAAGTTGTGGGGCTATTTGCTGGTAGTATTTACAAATCGTTTAAAAACATCCAATTCTATCTTAAATTCAAATGATTTATGTCCAGAACATTCAGAGGAATCAGTTTTAACACCAAGAATTTAACCAGGCAATTGTTTTAGGGACTTCATTCAAAAAGGATTGCATGCAAGTGAGATAATATTCTTTTCAGCATAGTTGCATCTCTTTTCAGGAGACGTCTCCCAGTTTTTTTCCATTCTCAAGTCCCTTAACTTATGAAGACTTGTTTCTGTAGTAGACCAATTCGTTAACAGACCGCCAAGCCATTTCTCCTCATTCATTAGATAAAGAAGATCACCAAGATTACGCAATCTGCTGCCGAATTTATTCAAATTCCAAGAGTTCGGATCCAATCAGTATTGATATACCGATTTAATCCGAGCTCTTGTTGAGAATGCTCATTCACATGTAAATTGTCTTAAATTTCTCTTTATTTTAGATTTGTGTCCACTATAGTACTCTTAACTCTCTTATAGTGTACTACATCACATGAAATGTGGCTCATGATTTCCCTTTCTTTTCTCCCTAAAGTGCGGGTACACAGGGCATATCCACTCTTAAGGTATAATATGAGCAATCTCTTCAAAAGGGTTTGAAGATCCCACCTGGACTGCCATGCAGCCACCAAAGCTTTCAAAAAGTTGTAAGCATCACGCGGTTCCATGGATAAAACTGCTGCTTTCATCTGTGTTGAATGAATACAGTTAAAAACAAATTATTCCAGATATTGTAACATTAAGAGTGGCCAAATCAAACCCAAAAGTATCCTCAAGATTTCAAGAGATACGGACCTTCTTTTGTTGTACACTAGCATCAGCACTTATTTTTTTCAAGATCTTATCATCAAGAATTGAGGTAGGCAAGAGATCATAGTCGCTGCTAATTATACCCAAGGATCTTAGCTGGTCCTCCATGCAAATTGTGACCTCATCTTGTCCTTGTTTACCAATGACATCTGTAAATAGCAGTAAAGAAATAGCTTCCATGTTGAAGTAAGCATTTACGTGACATCTTTTGTTGTATTTTGGAGAGAAAAGGACAAACATCGAAAAGTTAATGAGACAATGTTCTAACAGTCCATAAAATCATAACAAGAGAACTGTAGTTAGTGACAGAAAACTTTCTCAAGTTCTAACTAAATCTCATCTTAGGTCACATAACTTATGCTTCTAGTCATAAAGTACTGATGAAAAAATAAGAAAGCTCCTCTCACACATTTGAGTTGAAGATTAAAATATTCAGGCGCAAAAGCACTGTAGTCAGATCATGGATAGTCTCCAAACGACAATTAACCCGAATAACGCAGGGATCTGGAAGCAGTAGAGAATCTCAAATGAGTTCTGTTTGCTTCAACCCACAATTCGAGTCCCCCACAAAGGTAGGGGTATATTGTTGTTGTTTGGAATTCAAACTACAATTCCGGTATGGAATAACCAGTTATATCAGTAGTTCTAATCTATAAGATTCTTCCTCTTAGGGAATGGCAATGAGATTTGAAATCAAGATATATAACCATATACGAAAAAGGTGTTAACGTATTGCACAGATGCAAAAAAGAAAAATAAAGGGTGCCAACAATACCAAGATATCACATTGGGGCTTTAGGTGATACCTTTGCTAACTGTGGGCTTACTTCCAGTCTCCACTCCAACCTGATCAAGAATCATAGGCAAAGGAAGTAACGCACCCTCTGCATTTGCACGATCAAGAGCAGTAACTGTTGAATGGGAAAAAAAAAGGAAAGAAAAGAAAATGTGAGGACACACCCGTGGTTAATTTCAATTGAGCATCGCATTTAAATCTTTGTGATTCTTAAACCTTTAAACTGAAAGCAAATATCACTTTTTCTTTCCTAAAGAAATAGATGGTCAAAAAGATATACATGTTGCAATTACTATATATTAATGCAACTCTGTAACTCTGTCTTGGTAAAATTATGCTGAAACATCACAAACATCACCTCATACTTATGCATATTAACTTGAATGCCAAAATCAAACACATGGCTTAAAGATTACAAAGGAGGAAAGATATTAAATGTACAGAATGGGACAGGATGACTATCATCTCAAGGCTTTGGACAATTTTCTTTTGCAAGTAATATGGCATAAGATTGTATTAGATGGGCCAGGAATACAAAAAGGAACTAGAAACAAGAGAGCAGCAGTGTATTGGACCTTTCATCCTACACATTTTCAACTAATAAAATTTAGATGGGCTATTCACAAGGATACATTGGGCTCCTCCACATATAGGGCCATTGAAATTCTCTAATCTGGAGAATAAGTTAAGAGAAAATAGAACAGGTGAAAATTAGCCACATGGAAAGAAATGAAAAATGCATTAAAATTTGGAAGGGAACAGCAAATTTCCTGATAGAAGAGCACAATATTCCCGAAACATTTACATCACCATGTCAAATCTGTCAATGGCAATTCATACCTATTTAATGCAGTTTGATTATCAACTACGGGACTTAATAATTATATGTTTTAACATAAAAATTAGAGAAGATATGGGAGACAAGTGCAAAGGAAGAAGGATAGAATGATACCCTGACTCTGGGTGTTGGATGCTTGTTTAGATTTGTGAGACTGACTGAAGGGTAGAAGGGTCCCGTCAATGGAACTTTTTAATCTGATATCCTCTCCAGTTTGCACCATAACTTTGTCAAATGATGGTTTTATCAACAAGCCATGTGCAACGAACAAATGGCCAGAACCAGATATGCCAATAGATTGCAATTTTGCTGAAAAAACACAATGCACAGCTTCTTTATGTTTCTTCAGTATTTTCTCATCTAAAGATGCGCATATCTTTGTTGGCTTCCTATTGTGCAATTCCTCAAAGCTCTTTCCATGCCAAAAGTAGCAAACACCAATTTCTGAAATGGCCAAAACTCCTAAGCCTGCGTCATTTTCAGCTCCAGATTTAATGTTGTAGCTATCCAAAAAGACAGCCGGGTGATCCATTGCAAGCAAGCAGCAAGCTGATTTCTTTTTGCTACCATCTAACTTCCAAACGGCTACATGTCGGTCACCAACAGCAGAAGAAAGAACATGTTTCCCATCTTCGGAGAAAACCATACATGTGACAGCCCCCTAATACAAAACGGATAAAAGAAATAAGGTGACTCCCAAGGATTGTAATAGAAGGATTCTACAGTCTCTATTAACTTTACTTGACCATTAAAAATCCATCAAAAGGTAAGCATATGAAAAATAAAAGGAAAATTCATAACACTCACAGGATGGCCTGAAAATTTCTGGAGCTTTTTGTCATCCAAGCAATTGAAAACTTTCAACTGAGAAGTTGCTGTTGCTAATATTTTCCCATCTGGCTAGACATAAGCCACAAGAGGAAACCAAATTAAGCATAGAACGTTGGTTGCTACAAGAAAACTGTTAGAAATACGGGGAAAAATATTATTGAATTGTGTTTACATTATTACAGTGAGAACCTATTTATAGATACTATATTAGACTCTTTTTTCAACAAGGATACTATAATACAATCCTTTTCCAACTAGGATACTATAATACAATCCTTTTCTAAGTAGGATTCTATATACTATTGTTATTCCTATTCCTATTCTAATTAGGATTGTATTTACCTATTCCTATTCTAACACTCCCCCTCAAGCTAGTGCATACACGTCATATGGACCTAGCTTGTTACAAATATAATTAATACGAGGATCGATGAAAAGCTTGGTGAGATATCTGCAAGTTGATCACTCGACTTCACAAAATTGACAATCAATCTCAATGTGCTTTAGTCTTCTCATGAAATAATGGATTTGATGCACAATGTCCATAAAACACAATGTGATAAGTTCTTCAATTATAGTGTCGAACTTCCCAAACCAAGCTCAGAAGACTGATTCATACCACAAAGGGACTTACACAAATGACATACAAGGCTACCAAACTCCTCCTGAGCAACAAAATCAGGTGGTTGCTACATATAGATTTCTTCCTCGAGATGATCATGGAGGGAAAACATTTTTAATGCTCAACTGATCAAAAGGTCAGTGGAGAATGACAATATGGATCATCTCAAAATTACTCTAAGTCACTTTAAAACTGCTCGAAACCTGCTTATGCACCATAATTCAACCGAGGAAGCCCATGCTAAGTAGTTGGAACTTGGAACTACCTAGTAGTGGTTCTGAAGTGATCATAGGATTAGAACTTTCTATTCCTGTACTTTCAGAGCCAAACATATCGGTTCCAAAGGAGATCTTTAAAATCAAACTCTAGTAGTCACCGATTTGATGGCACGACCCTACGCGAATTAGATTTGATGAGTCAATGAAAATCAATCAAAAAATTAAAAAATATATGTAGTCTGCCTCGAAATGCAGAGGAGACCTCCCTGAGGGAAAAAAATTGCAAACAAGGATGTCAAAAAACTGCTGGAACACTAGAAACTCGTCGGAAATTGCTTGAAATTGTCGGAACACTAATTCCGGTGATCGGATCTGGGAAAAAATTACAAGGATAGCCTCAGAATGGAGAAGCAACCCTGCTTGGAAAAGAATCGAAAAAAATCTTGTCAGAAACAGTCACACGGGCCGGCGCGTGAAGATGCAGATTCGATACTTCCGACGGCACGTGAGAGCGCGTGAATCAGTAAGACTCGGAGGTGTTGGTCGCCTGAGTAGTCCGCACCTCGTGGTGGTGTTGGTTTTGCATAACACTCAAGAAAAACAAAAGAACAGCACACACTAGCCTGGTGGTCACTAGAAACTGTCTGATTTTCAGTTTCTTAGAAGGAACACTCAAGAAAAAAACAAAAGAAAGACGCATACCAGCATGGCAGTCACTAGAAATAGTCACTAGAAATTGTCTGGTTTTTAGTTTCTTGGAAGGAAGTTTCATCCGGAAAGATGGCACGGTGCTACACATGATAAATATGAAAAAGTAGTCACCAAAAAGATGACACAGTGACCTAATTTTTTTTTCTTTTTTTTTTGTTTGCTGACATAATCATTGGCCAAACGAGCGGCATATATAGGTCATAGCTGCCCGCCGGCAGCGGAAGCTCTTTGATTTTCTACCAAGACCGTAGAAGCTCTGATACCATGTGAGAAATATGGGGAAAAATATTACTGAATTGTGTTTACATTATTACATTGAGACCCTATTTATAGATACTATATTAGACTCTTTTTCCAACAAGGATACTATAATACAATCCTTTTCCAACTAGGATACTATAATACAATCCTTTTCCAAGTAGGATTCTATATACTATTGTTATTCCTATTCCTATTCTAATTAGGATTCTATTTACCTATTCCTATTCTAACAAAAGCAACTATAGGAAACACGAGATAGATGAGGAAGGAGGACATAACTGGAGCAATTACATTATCCAGGATATATAGTGATCTAAATATGACACTAGAAGAATGTTGATAACTCGTAGCTCAGGAAATCTTTTATCATTGTTGGGAATACCCCATTTTGCACTAAGAAAATGACAAAGGATAAAAGATGCACTAGCACAATTAATCGCCTTTGTGGATGCATGAATATGTCCTCTTGTTTCGTATGTCACTCAATGACCACTCTTTCAGTTACTAATCTAGATTGACTAAACCGCAAGATAATTGAAGTGTAGCCATCATTGAAAATGAACATTTACAGATACAAACCTGATGAAATGGATAAAGATGATATTGCTTTAGTGGAAGCTTTAAACTTATGAAGTAAATTCCCCGACATGGAGTCAATTTTGCAAACTAGTCCATCAGCGCCAGCCGTGTAAATGAATGAACCATGTGAAGGGAATGAGACGGCATTGACACCGCTGCGCATTGACATACAAAATTTCAATAAACGCAGGAGAGATATGTCATATCATCATCTTATTATATGATAATATCCCATAAAATAATATAGAGAAATGCACCTTTGAACTGCAAGAATGATACATGTAAAAAGAACAGAGACAAGCTCCAAGATGGAGACAGTACAAGTGGCATGATCTACAAGTCATTACTACTTCAGAGAGTAATTTTTATCACAAAGAGCTCTGCTTGACTTTACAACTTTAGGATACAAAAACCTGAGCAACTAATGACAACTGGAAAAAAAAAAAAGTGCAAAACGTGGGGTTAAAAATAATTTATTTATTTAATTGTTGACAAGAGAACATGCAGGCACAGGGTAAACCCTGGTCCAATAGCTCGCGAACGAAAAGAGAGGTAAACCGCATAGGCAAGCCCCTTGTGACGAGCTCGACCCAAAAAGTTGATTCCCCCTTGTCACAAGCAATGGTTTCAAACTTGATACCTCCATTACAGAAGTCCAAGCCAAACCATCTATGCTTCGCCAAAGGGTGTGGTTAAAAATTATTTTCATCACAAATTGCACAACAGACAAAAGATCATCCAACATCTCCCTTTTTCAAAGCTGGACAAATGTGCTAGACAGACATCAAACTCTGGGGCTCTGTATTTATACTTGCCGAATTACAATCTAAAGCTAGTTTTCATTTTCTTCATAATATGTCCTACACCTCGCATTGAAAGATATATATAATTGACGGATTCTATGTCCATTGTCCAACATATAGTATGCAGGAGAACATAAAAGAAAGCTTCACAGTAAATATACCATCCTTTCTGTAAGTCAAGATAATTTTAGTTATGAGTTTAGCGAAAAACTCACCCAGGATGGCAATCACAAAATCTCCATTTGAGATGACCCGCAGATACGTCTAGAGCCAAAACATCACCACTGCCTGTACCTAAGACCAATAATGAAGTCCCGAGCTTCCTTTTTTTCTGAGAAACCAGTAAAAATAGTTTTAGTTAAACAAAGAGTTGAACAAAATAATTCCTCACACGGAATTGTACCTTTCTGTCACATGATAACCACTTCATGCAAGTATAATCCATTGAAAGATGACCTCCTGGCTTAGTAAACAAGCTTTCTGTCTCTGTTGACACATTATCGGCAAACTCGGTCTGTACCTGACCCTTCACAGTATCCCATATCTGAAAACAAGATGCCCAAATGGTATGCTTATGAATCTTGAAATAAAATTCCAATAATACTACAAATAATTAGAGACTATACCTTGATACGGCCATCACCAGAACTTATAGCAAAGAAGTCCAAAGACGGACTGAAACAAGTCAAAATATCCCTTATATTTGCTGTGCCCATTGCCGAAAGGATCCGTAAGAGGGTCTGCAAAGAAACTTCGGGTAAAAAATCGAGCTTCAGGTGGCGGAGCTGCTGGACGGGCGGTGGCCGCTGAAAAGAGGAGAATAGCAATGGCAGGGCGGCTCAAGCGAAGGCATATAATTAACTACAATGTGACCAAAAAGGGGCTGTGATGCTTCACCATTTTTGGGGGTTTTGCAATGTTGATTCACATTTAGTTGGGGCTTAGCGAATTTGAACACCCAATAAAAAACATTAAAAAAAACTACAATTTTTATTTTTTATTTTTGCATATATTGATATTATTAAACCATAATTTAACTACAATATGTATTGCTTCAAACCATGTAAATAATTATAATTTTGATATAAATATTTTATTGAACAAAAAATAAATTAGCATTGATAGAGAATTAACTTACCATTTCACTCTCCATGTACAAGCTTTATTAATAGCACAGTTGAATTCAATATTAAGTCTAAAACAAATTATTACGTGTTATTTTCTTTATCTCAGTTATTGTAGAATTTATTATTGCTATTATTATTATTATTATTATTGTTATTATTATTTTATTTTCTTCACTACTTTATCTTTCTTTAATATTATTTTTATATGCTCTATTTGAGTCGAGGATTCATAAAAAACAATCTCTCTATCATTCTCCTAGACCTTGCTTACCCTCTCCACACCTCACCCATAAGATTATACCAGATAGATTATTGTTATACGAAAGTCAAAGCTATGAAAAAGAAAAAAATACAAAATGCAATTCTTATTTTGGGGAACTTAACTAAATATATATATACATATCTAGAAAATATTTACCCAGTATGGATATATAGTTTTAATGCATCTATATTGCATATGTATTTTATAATTCATTCTTACTACATAATGCAGATATTTTTTAAACCAAAAAACACCTATTACATTTTGAGACACTTATCATGCAAAATTACATTGTACATAGTGTAATACATTCAGGGGCAGAGCTGTATTCACTCGAGGGTGGTCAGATGAACACTATTCGTCGAAAATTTTTCGCACATACAGGTTAAATATAGATATTTTGATATTATCAATTGTTAAACACCCTCGATACAAAAATCACCCACCTATATTCTAAAAATATGAACACCTTTGACGAAAATGCTGGTTCCGCCACTGAATATATCTATATTATATGTATAATTCATTTCCAATGCATAGTGCAGTTATTTTTTAATCAAAATAAGTGTAACATATTTTAATATATTTACAATACATATATAATTCAATTCTAATATATGGTACACTCGATACAAATAGTAACTGTTTTCTAAATCTAGATTAGGTAATAGAAAAAGTATTTAAAAATAATAAGTAATTTATAAAAAATAGCTCAAACAGTTAATTCTCTCCAAATGAGGCCCTACGCGGTACGAATCGAGATATAGTCGAGCTCCAATGTGGGTATCGGACACCGAATGGAAAACCAAAAAAAAGTATTCCTTTCATTTTTGGGCCTTTCCTCGTCTTTGTTACATTGGCCCTTGGTCTTTTCAAGCAGATTGACATCAGATAGCCACTTTTTAGTGGTGATCTTTAAAACATGGCCTGAATTTATAAAGTATCTAAAAATGTTTAGAATTTTTGCCATGACTAACATAAATTTTGCTATGCTTGATTCTTGGAATATCAGACCATCGTATAACCATTAAAAATCAAGTAAATCTATAGAATACTTTAATAATTAGACCAACTTTTATCCTAATTCTGAAAAAGGTCACAGACCAAAAAAAAAAAAAGGAAATAATTAAAAGTGACATGGATTTAATAGTAGTATCGAATCAATTGTCTCTCTTTTGGACACTATTCTTCATCTTTAGGAAATGAGAAGGTAGAAGTTTAAAATTAGGGATAATTACGCTGAGAATCCCTTTAGTAAAAATAATTATAAAAAACTAGTTTTTGTTGTATAAATATGTATAGTCAATGTATATTATTTATCACAATATATATTTAGTATATAATTCGTGTATAAGTAACATTCATTATATAATTACTGTATACTTTCGGTAAGTTTTGGCACGCTATATTGTATAGGGTCATTTACATAAATAATATATTATTTAACTTAGATTACGAGCTTTAGCATAATTTTAATTCTTACCAAATATAATTATACTTTTATTACCAAAAATAGCAAAAAGAAATAGAAATTCCATTTCTCTTTATTACTCTTTCTCTTTCTCTCTCTCTCTCTTTTCTTTTAAAAATATTAATTAATTTTTTTAAATTAAATTTTTAATTTTAGATTGAATATTACACAAATAATGTTGTTATTATTCTTTAAACTAGAAGATTTATTTTATGTAAATACATATATAATGCACTGAAACGATTCTAACCTATAAACTAATTTAAATAATGTTTAAATATTTGAAATTCAGATATGATATTTTTTACACCATTAATAAAAGTAATAATAAAAACTACAATTGTAATATATTTTGAATTCGATAGTTCATATGTATTATAGACATTTTTTAATGCACATGGAGAATATAATTAATATAAATATTTTTAGACACCATTAAAAAAATAATAATAAAAACTACAATTGTAGTACATTTTGAAATCGATACTTCATATTTATTATATACATTTTTAATGCACGTGGAGAATAAAATTAATATAGATATTTGTAATACATTTTGAATTCGATACTTCATATGTATTATAGATATTTTTTAATGCATGTAGAAAATATAATTAAAATATTTTTAATATAATAATCATTTTAGCATCATTAAG
>JAABOM020000049.1:5950860-5990067 GCA_011800125.2 Solanum clarkiae
CTTTCGACGCTCATCATGGGTCATCTGGAAACAGTCGCCCTATGTTTTTAAACATAGGGGTCAGGCTGCGTACATCCGACCCCCCCTTACCCCGCAATGGCGGGAGCCTTTTGAGGCATTGGGGTAATGTTGTTGTTGTTTTTTGTTTTTTCAAATATTCTTCTGAATCATTATCAACGAGTAGAAGCTTCCAGCTTTTCTATTGTTTGCCTGTAACTTGAATTTTCCTTTCATCTTCTTCTTCTTCTTCTTTTTTTTTTTTAAACAATTTCTTCTCTTTAAGCATTTTCTAGTTTCTATCTTGTATATGAAGTATTGATGTCATTAATTGGAGAAAAAATTGCAGGTGTCAGGTTTGAAGTCTATTACTTCTAAGCACTTGGCTTTGACAAGCCAAGTCATCGGTTTCACATACACTATAATTCCAGGTAGGCAATGATGACGAAGCTGTTTACTGATGGAGTTCTTATTTTGTTTCTGGCTTTTCTAGTTCACTGTCTACTATTGTATTCATTGTTGATCTTTGGTTTAAGATATGTCAATATGCTGAGACAATGTTCCACTGGTAATAACATACCATTACCATCTGTGTAAAGTTTTTACCTGAATTGCGGTTGGAATTTAAAGAGGAAAGTATGTTGTTTATTTACATTATTGTATTTCTGTCTCTGTCAGTGTATAGTTGATCTCATTAACAGTGGGAAATCCATTGCGCATTATACAAAAAGTCATGTATTGGCATCTTTCTACCTGAGTGTCTGAATAAATATTCAGAGCAAACCAACTATTCAGGTTTCCGGTAGAGTTAATCTCTTTTCATCTGAGAATGCATCCTACCTTGGGTGTTTTTGCATTACACATGATCACCTCTGTCAGCTGGAAATTCTGAAAGCAGCAAGTTCCATCAAATCTTAATAGTTGCATGATTCCTTTTTCTTATTGAAAACTCCTGTTTTACCACAATCATGTCAAAATTGTTGATTTCTGACTTGAACCAGTGTCTTTAATTGAAGAATCTCTCCCGTCTCATCAGTCATTTTATATTACTTTCATCTTTCTGTCCCATATGCATAGTCATTACGAACCTGAAACTCCGTTGACCGTGCTTTTTCTCCAGTTCTTCACCTCTTTTGCATTTGACTATTTAGTGCTACTTTTCATTTTTGACCCTTTTTTTATTAGGCTATTTAGTGCTACATATAAGTTCACCCTTTCTAAATTAGATTACTCAGTGGTGTCGAATCATGAGGTCCCAGTTTCAAATCCCGGGGAAGACAAAAATATTAGGTGATTTCTTTCCATCTATCCAAGCCGTGGTGGGTAGAGTTACCCAGTATTTGTGTTGGTGGGAGGTAGCAGACTAGTAGGTATCAGTGGAATTAGTCAAGGCACAAACAATTGGCCCAAACACCACCGTATTAAAATAAAATTAGACTACATAGTAATAGTACTGCTTTGAGCAGGGCTTAGGCATAGACCCGTATCCGTAATAAATTCCAAAAGGTGTATGCATATGGATAGGGACATGGTGCCTTGCCTCTTCAAAACTATGTAATGAATGAGTGTACTCAACCCTTACAATTTGTGCATACCTAGTCTAGTTATCTTGAGTTAGTCTATGAAAGATAAGAAAAATCCTAGGCGTAGGTGAACTACTCCTAATTACATGTGATTACTTTGTAGGTTATTTTCTTTATGCCACAAAGGGTTTCTTTTCTTGATATTATAGTTGTCTGATCTTCTTGCTTCCTGTGACAACTTGGTAAGCGACACCCAAGAGACAAAAGTATTTCATTTTATCTGAAAAGGAGAGGAGGACCAAGCTCATCTAACTAAATTTGTTGCCAAAGGGCAGATGTTAGAAATCATCTTGAGTAATGATTTTTATTGCTATTGTTTGAAACCTGATAAGTTCTGGATATGCTAACTGATAATGTATGTTGTCCCTTAACTGCAAAGGAACTGGGTAGAAGTATTTTTCATGCTTAAACAGCTTTTAAAAGTTTCTTTGTTACCTAATTGCGTAACCTGTTTTTATTTCGGACATTTTGTGTGTTGACAGAAATAAAGAAAATACTGTTTCTGAGAGTGCCTGAGACACACAAGGGATTGCTAATGCTGGAGGTTGATCGAGTAGCACAGGTAAGGAAGAAAGTTTTTATATTCATTCCTGCATATTCCTTCCATCCTAGTAGAGTAGGTACTTGAAGAATTAATGTTTTCTGTTTCTTCGCCAGCCTTCATGATTTTTAACAAGGGTCCATTTTCGTCTGTGAAAGTTCCTCGAGTATTTTTTATTATTCTGTTCTGTTTACAAATTTAATGTAGATTCTCTTTTTCTCCTTTTTGGGAGGGTGGGTTTGGGGTGGGGAGCGAGTGTAACTTCAAGGCTCTTATTCTTTCTTCTCTTGTTGAGCTTAGAGAGGCTAGCCTATTTAATTGTACCATATGCGAGTACGATACTGTGGAGGAAAACAAAGAACAAAGCATCTTTTTAGATGTTACCGCTAGTTAGCAAGTATAGACCATATCGAGCTATACGTGTCCCTCACTATTTCTTGTATCTATTCTCATTTATTTGCTTTTCTAGCTCATTCTCAATGTAAAATCAACTGCTATTAATTTTTTACTGTTCCCCAGTCAAATATTTTACTATCCTGAGATCAGTGTACTTTTTAGAGCATAATAATCCAAGACTTTGGCTGGACATCCTTGACCCTAATCTCTTTCTGGAATTAGGACTACAAAGTTCATCGTGATGAAATACATTCGAAGTTGGTTCAGATAATGCGAGAAAGATTGCTGGTACACCTTCGGAGTTTGCCACAAATTGTTGAGCGTTGGAACAGGCAGGAAGATACTGACCCACAGCCAAGTCAATTTGCTCGTTCAATAACAAAGGTAGAAGTTTGTTATATGTCCGACTGTGTCTTTACCCCAGTCCTTGCCCCATTTTCTCTACTTTTTTCCAAAAAAAAAAGAAAAAAAGATCTTGTCAATTGTGAATGAGAAAGGTAGGTGGGCTTACCCATTAGTTATCATTTCTCTATAATTTCGCACTCAAGATATATAAGTTTGCATCATTTCAGAGATGTTCCAGAAAACATTAGAAACTTAAGGCTTTGCGGATTTTTTAAACAGGTTAGTAATTCCTATTAATAATTAACATGATCAAGTAAGCAGTAAGAAGGTGCTAAGGTCATTAGGGGGCTAGACTTCCCCATGAACAAAAATAAAAACAAAAAAGGAGGATACCTTCTGTACAAAGTTCTATTCATGTAGAGAATCTATGAATTATAGCATGCTGACTTTGTCTCTGACATAATGTAGATTATACCAAAAATTCAAAAGCTATAAGCATCTAAATTTGATCTTTTGTAAAAACATTTGCTTTCCCTTCAAAACATCTTGCATTCCTTTCCCTCCACAATATCAAACAAGCGCAAGCAGGTGCTGTATTCTAACCTTTCCCGAAGATTTCCTTAATCTCCCAACGCTCTTTAACTGATGAAAAGTTCCTTGACCCCATAAGGCATGATTAACTGTATATGGAACATGTGAAAAATTAAGTACCAGATCTTCCTCATCACTGCACCATGCCAAAAAAGAAAAGGGTTGCTTCTTTTCTCTGTGTTGTAGTGTACATAAAACATCTGCTGAGTAATGTTAGAATTTCTTTGAGTTAAGTGTGTTTTATGAGAGGAGCCTTGGACTTCTTCCACAGATGCTTGTATGGCCAACCAATTACCCCTTCTCTGTTAGGTGTCCTGTAACAAGAATTAACTGAGAAATGCCCAGCTTATGCTATCCCATGGTACTCTCAAGGACCTTCTCGTTTCATGACACTTTTTCCAAGTGTTCCATCAGTAGACCCATTTGAGGTACCTCCCAATCAGCACATATTTTTTCTAAATGTAAATCTCAAGCTATTTCCATTCCAGCAAAATCTGAGACAAATTTTTCAGTATTGGAGGTGAAACTATGAAGATCATGATATTTGAGCTTAATAAGTTCGAAGCATCATGCCAAAAACTTGCCCTTTTTCCATCCCCACCATGACTATAATATTACTTAAACAAATATGTCATAGGCTGCTAATATGTTTGCATAATATAGCAACACCATGAGAAGTATTAATAGGACCAGTGAAATAGAAACTTTGTTTCCCATTTATCAGGAATCTTTTTTCTTGATAAGATCCTCACTTCTTTGCCGTATCTCCACAACACTTCAATAGGGATGATTTGCGAGAAAGACCTCCATAAGGGTGATGTGGAACTTTCGCCCTTGCTTAGCAAATTTAAGAAAAATAACCTATGAGGGCATAACTTATGGGCATCAATTAGTTTTGCCTATGAGACTGGAAACGGGGACATTTCAATACAGTGAACCTGCTCAATTGCCATGACAAAAGATCAATTGTTTGTCTTTGAAACAGAAGTCATGGCAATTGTTTGTGAAATACCACATTTACTCCACCCAATCCACTTTTCCCTGACTCATATCTGTTAGTGATTTGAGTAGATATGACTACAAGTATGAAAAAAGATTAATTGTTTGTCTTTGAAACAAAAGTCATGGAAATTGTTTGAACTACCACATTCACTCCACTCTGTCCGCTTTTCCCCGACTCGTATCTGTTAATGATTTGAGTAGATATGACTACGAGTGTTCATGGTTCGGTTTAGGTCAGTTTTGCGGTAAAGCAAAACCAAACCAATTTAGTTGTTTTTTCAATTATTCGTACAAACCCAATCCTAATATAATTCATAGCCATCAGTTTGGCTGTTGTCGATTTGTATTGGCTCGGTTCGGTTTTTCTTATTTTTAATAATCATAATGATATTTCTCTCTTTCATTTTTAACCTACAATTAGAAAATAATTTCCCATCCTTTTCCAACTTATAATCCGGTATCAACCTTTTATTGTGGCGGCTATAATATTCTTGGAGTCTGTCTTAAGATCAATAAGAAAGGGTATATTTTTATCATTTAGTGAAAGTACTATATAGACCAGTTCTTACATATAGTCTTACATATATTGACATTTAATTTGGTAATTTATTATTTTATTAATCTGAAACTACTGATAGAGTTTCACATAGTCCTACAATGACTGGCTCAGTTCCTACAAACATTGATATTAGTTACAGATTCCATGATCTAAGGCAAAAGGGAAGAGTTGCAGTTACTAAAAGGCAACTACAAGGAGGGAGTTACAGAAGATCAAACTCTTCTACAAGCACTCAAGCCACAATAGACACTCAAGGAACACAGTACATTTGTTTATATCAAGCTCATGACTTGATCCCAACTATTTTTTGTTGTATCTTCATTGTCAACTATTGTTAAGTTGTTGTTGAACACTTACTTTTTGCGAATAAAGTTGTGTTGAATTCTCATTGATTATAAGATATTGTTTTTAATTTTTGCTTATTTGTTTTAATTCTCAAGATTATGACATAGTTCTTATTTTTTTACTTATGAAGTTGTCTCTGAAATCTAAGTGATTATAAGATATTGTATGCCTACCATTAGCTGGAAGATTAGTGTTTCTGAAACTGATATTTGAGTATCATTAACATTATAGGTACAAATTAATACATCTTAAAAAATAGATAGAAACCAAATCACAACAATGACAATAATAGTTACATCAATGCTAGTGCTTGTTCTCTCATGCCTTCCTTATCTTCTTTGTTTTCCCTGTCTACCTTGTCTTCCTTGTTCGAAAGTCATTGATATGTTCTTCATGTGATATTATTTTAGTCGTGTTGTATCATTAGCATCATCCCATTGAAAGAATCCACAACTATTACTAGAGGTATAGTTTTGACAACCCCAATACATTCTTCAAGGATTAGTTGATGTCCTTGACATATTAAGTTCAGCATGAAGTCTATAGTAGCAACAATGAATTGTCATGGTGAAAATCAACGAAGTGAAGAAATGAAAATGCACGACTAGGAAAAAGAAGAGAAAAGAAGAGAAGAATAGAACGAACAAAAAAATATAAAATTTTAAGAGAGTAGAGAAGCTCGTGTAGAAGGAGAAGAAGAAAAGTTTTGTCCAACAATGGTGTTTTGAAGAGAATATCGAGAGGAGGAAAAAGATGGGATCTTAAAGACCTAATTTTGACCATTATTAGTGTTTCACGCTCCAAAGGTATGTGTTTCACATGCTCATTGCTTGCGTTTGCCACATAGGATGTCATGTCAAAATTTGTGTTTAAAATGTAGAGTTTAGTATGGGTAGAGGCGTTTAGATGACAAAGGGCTAAGTAGGAGGGTCCAGAATACAATCAAGTACAAGTAAAAGGGCTCATTAGACCATTCTGCCTTTGAAAATACCTAACCCAATCAAGTCTATACATATGATAAAGGAGAGTAGTTTGCGATGTGGTTAAGCCAAGTTACAGGATATTTAAAAGCCACTTGGCAAATTTAGGACAACAAAATTAATAATCTATATATATAATAAATGAGAGTAGTTTGCAATGTGGTTAAGCCAAGTGACAAGCTATTTAAAAACCACTTGGCAATTTTAGGACAACAAAATTAGTAAATATTATAATAAAATCTTTAATTAAGAGATTATAATAAAAGTAAAAAGAAAAGAAAATGAGAAATAGAGGATATTTTTTAAACTATTGTGTATCTAAATGATAAAAATTAAAATATAATTTCAATCTAAATATTACCATGTATATAAATGATAAGAATCATATATAGATATCATATTATTGTGTACATAAGAGGAACATTTTTTTAAAATTGAGAAAATCCATAAATATCAGTATTGAACTAAAAAGGATGTCATATCACATTTTCTATTTTAGTTTTATTATTACGTATAAATATAAATCTTTAGTAGAAGAAATGATCCAAAAATTTAAAAATAATGATAAATAAAATTTTGTAGAAATATATGTGCAATTCTTACTCAAATAAATACAAGAAAAATTTTGATTTTAAAAAATCATATAAATAACACTAATTACGAGATAAAGTGTAAGTACACCCGAACATTGTACGATCTCATTGGATCTTGAAACTTCAATTTCGGGAAGTTTTGGATCAAGGTGACGCTCCATGGGAATCCTCACGGTCCATGTGAGGTCACACAGCCTATGTGGAGCCCTTATGAAGTGCCCCTTGGCCTATAGAGGAGTATTGGCTATTAAAAGTGGAGTTTTAAACTAGGCATACCACACTTGGAGCCTTCATGGTCCGTGCGACACTTTACGGACCATATGGTGGTCTTGGCTTGAAGTCTCACAATTTTGGGACCAAATGTAGTGATACGGCCAAGTATACAACCCGTGTGAAGTGGTACGACCCATGTGGCCATCCATATAGCTTTCAGAGTGAATATTTTCTAATTATTAAATCACAGTCTTGGAACTTTATCATGAAGAATTTTCTAAATGAAGTGGTACGGAGGACCATACGGTCAGTGTAGAGTGGTACAGGCCGTGAAGTCGGTCGTGTGAATGCTTTTATTGAATTTTTCTAAGTGTGCAATCTTCAAGCTCAAGCTAAGTTTACTTTCAAGCCATTAATTTAAGCTTATTTATGTGGTTTAAGGTCATCATGGGTCTCCTTCATCAAGCCAAGTTCAAAGGAATTCCATTGGCTAAGTTTTTCATAAGAACCGATGGAAGGATCAATTTTAAATGGTCATATCTCTTAGTACAAAACGAACTAAACAATGTTGATAAGATATTAAGAGGTACTTCCAGATATATTACTCAAAAGAACCGGCACGATACGCCTAATCAATTTGAATTGAAAAAATTCTATCCCTATTGTTACAAACATATGATTCATGGGGAGATAAAGAAATAGAGCGAACCAAGTACATGTATCTTACCCTTTCAAGGAAGGAGAAAAAAAATAATATTTTATATATATCTATATATAACATACTTATATAGAAAACAAACACATCCTATATTTTAGAAATTCTATCTTTGAATCAACTTTCCAATGCATATGGTTTCACCTCATTCCGAGTTTGGATCAAGAAGTTATGCCCATTTTCATAAAGCCCATATGTGTAGTGTTTCCTGAAATTTGCTTAAGTGAATCCTCACATGAGGGTTTCACGGTTCGTGAAACCTTGTACAGACCATGAGATCTCCTCACGGGACCCCTGACAAGAATGAAATTTTGCTTTATTAATGGTCTTTTTATAATTGTGGCTTCTCCTATGGGTCTTTTATGACTTCCTATGCTATCTTAAGACCTCCAAATGTCCTGAACTCTATTCTTCTCATTCAAAATCCATCTTACACTTAGAAATTCTCTCAAGTCACTCTTAAGAACTCTCTTGAAGAACTCTTTAAGGATTAAGCTTGTGGATCAAGGAAGGGCTCTTTCTTCGCCAAATTTTCTTCTTGAATCTTCTTCATTAGCGAAGGTATATGGGTTCGATTCTTGGTCCCTTTCAACCAAGAAGACCCAAAATCCTTTTACTTGAATTTTCATGAATTTTAGCTTACTTTAAATATGGGTTTTCAATATTATGATTTATTAAATTCAATTGACGTATGAGCTACGCTTTATTGATGATTTTAAGTTGATTTAACCTCTAATATGATGGTTTACATTGAAGTTATGAAAGTGTATGTCCCCTTTAAAGCTTAATTTGTACATGGGTAATCTATATTATGTTTTAAATTTGAATTTTACTTCTGCCTTTACTTAAATATCATAATGTGTTATTGATTTGAGTTTGAATCTCTATTACCCATGTTATTCTCATGTCATATATAGAATATGCATTCAAGAGCATTGGATTTATGAATTACCGATGGGTTACACATATATTTTTATGAAATAATTTCGGTGAGTTAAGCTCACATATTGGTTATGACAAGAATGCGATCACATAAATGTCCATTGTTAATGGCTCTTTGAACATTTTAGGTGCTTGCACCATATTATCATGTTCATGGACTGCATAGTAGCATGATTATGAACTATGATTTGGATTTTTAGCCCATGAATGAATGATTATGATACTTGGCTTTTAAGCCTAAATGTGCATCAAAATGATTTGAAATGACTATTTCCTCTTTTGAAATCATGTATACGTATAAGCATTCTCCTGGGATGTTTTGACTTAGCACCAGTGGATTGGGAGCGTCAGGGCTATCCCCAAAGGCCCTCTCCCTTTCCTTGAACTATGTGCCAGAATAGGAATGTAAGCCATTACCAAAAAGACCAGGTCGTAAGGAATGGTTATTCATTTGTTGATATGATATGATATGATATCATAATGGAAATCCTTCTAGAAAGACTGGGTCGTAAGGAAGGTGTCCATCCACTGAAAAGACTGCGTCGTGAGATATGATGTAGATTACCCTTGGCAAGTAATCTTCTTTGATCGATGGAAGGTCTTCATCAGACTAATTCATGTTATAGCTCGCATGAGTTTGATTTGTCGGTTATAGTCCATCCCTACTATATATGAGCATTTGTGCATTTCATACATCATTAGTTTCATTACGAAGGTTAATCCTTGAGAAATGGGTGGCCCTTGGAGTTGATCAAACAAATCGTCGATCCTTGGCGATAATTATTTATTCTTGATGGTTATTGATGTCTCCCAAACTTACCTCCTTTTTGAGGCTAAAGCAGACGTTGTTAAGATATATAACCTAACCAAAGTTAGGGTCGAATCCCACAAAGAATATAATATATTTAAAAAAATTCAATTATAATTTAGGTTAATTAACCGATTTATCTATGGGGAAGGGGGAGTTTATAATAACTAGTATGAAAAAATACACACACACTCTTTGTTTTTTTTTTTTTTGAAAAAACCAAACTAACTCGATCCATTCTAAAACAAACAATATTCTTCAACCTGCAGGTCCAAGGATTGAGGTCGTCATTTCCCCTCCTTACCCGCCCACTGGCACTGGCTGGCGCTCTCATTCTCCATTTGGATCCACCTAAGCAGCTCTTTCTTTCTGTCGATCCAAATAAATCAACAGTTACTGTCTTCAGATCTGCACACATTCTCCATATCTTATGGATTCAAAGCCTACCCCACGAAAAGATGGAAGGTACGAAAATAGCTTGAAACCATATTTCTCGAAATCAGTATCTGATGCTAATAGCCACAACCAAAGCTTAGCATCAATTCTTAACAACCCGCATGCTGGAAAATCAGATGGATGGTGGTGGTCATCAAATTCTTCATCCCTTCCCGTCGTTCCTGAATTCACCCCACTAAACCCACTTCCAAAACCCGGATCTGATAGAACCCGAACCGATTTTCTCCCTTACATAACATCCTTTTCCGACCCTTTTGCCCGTTTTCACGATATCCAACAGCACAGTAAATCCAGCCTCCTCGATGATCAAAATGGTGAAAATGCCCTTGTTGCATGTCTTCGCGAAGTGCCCGCTTTGTACTTCAAAGAAGATTTTCTGTTAGAGGATGGTGCCACATTTAAAGCTGCTTGTCCCTTTAGGACTACGGCTGAGAATTTGGTTATGCAAGAAAAGTTGTCGCAGTATTTGGATGTAGTGGAACTGCACTTGGTCAGGGAGATTTCTTTGCGTTCAAGCTCCTTTTTTGAGGCACAAGGCCAACTGGAGGATCTCAATTCAAAGATAGTTGAAGGGTGTAAGAGGATCACGGAATTGAAAGACACAATAAGGCTACTGGATACTAATTTGGTGGGGCCTGCAAGAAAGTTACAGGAGTTGAATGTAAAGAGGAGTGATTTAGTTGCTCTTCAGAACAAGCTGAAGCTCATTATATACGTTAATCAAGCTTTATCAACTCTAAATTTGGTATGTTTGATTCTGGAACATCTTTAGTTCCATATCTATTTCTTAATACTGCGAACAATCTGCACTTATGCTTGCCTTCGGGGTACTCATATGGATAATGCCACTAACTGTAATTAGATAATAGATTAAGTTGGAAAAATTTCATGGAAACTACGTGAAAATGATGGTGAACAAACAGTTATCATGGTCTTCTTTGATAGAGGAAAGAAGTTGCACTTCTGTAGCTCCTTGTGCATAACACGGGCCACATGTTGAAGGTATTGGAGGAAACCCTCTTTATGCTGTTGTTAGAATAGTGTTAAGTAAAATGTACCCTCTAGTTGATAGTTTTTGAGACACTAGATTTGTGATACCACTATGGAAACATTAGGATTCACAATAAAATCCTTTGCTTTTAGAAATCTTGTTTTTTTTCCTAACTGGTGACTTTATCTATTTTTTCTTTTTCGTGGCAACTTGAATCTCAATGGTGATTTCGTCTTAAACTTAAGGGTAGATATGAAAGTGTAAGTAGAGTCTCTGATAAAAAAATAAAAGAGTGAGACGAGGCCCTGATAAATAAAAAATAATAAAAGTGAGTGGAGGTCTTCCATGGAAGAAAGGTAAGATCAAACTAGTTACAATAAAAAGGTGAGCAAAAACAGAACTTCATAAATTGACCCTATGATCCACTAAAGCAAAGTGACGGTCAAATGGAACAATACCTGGAACTTTCTTGCTCCTGTTAACATTAACTCTAGTAATATTAAAGCTTTTGGTGGAGATGTCAAACATACATGCATATAAGATTAATTGTTTTGATATTGGAGAAATTCCTGGTGACATCTTGACTTCTGTCCGTCTCTAGTTGGCGCAAAGGTTTGATATTTCGAGAAGTATCACCTCGCCCCTCTACCTTCCTCCCAACTTAAATACTAGCATGCAATAGTGATCGAACCCATAAATGTGCCTTAATCCAATATCACGTGTGTTAATTTTACTATTGAACCAAAGCCTCAGGACATGCGACAAAAGATTGTAATTAGGGGATTAAACATGTATGTTGTTTCTTGTTTTGGGGTGGGTCTTCCATGGAAAAGAAGTGAAGATGAAAAACCCGAGGTTAATCCCTACATGGCTTATATGCAAAGATAGGGACGAGGGTACAACAACAACATACCCAGTGGAATCCCACAAGTGGGGTGTGGGAGGGTAAGCTATACGCAGACCTTACCACTACCTCATAAAGGTAGAGAGACTATTTTTAGAAGACCCTCGTCTCAAAAATATCAAGCCCCATAAGCAGAAGATATTAGATATGAAAAAAAGGAGAAAGAAAGGAAAAGAAAAACGACTAAAGTGGAAAGCAAATGATAGTATATAAATACCAGTAACAAATATAAAGCAGACAATGACAACATAAGATATAAAGTTAGGGATGAGGGTAAGGAAGCAAAAGTGTATACCAACATGATTGAGAGAGAGGAGTAAAGACTTGAATCAGGTTAACTGTAAGACTACTTCCAACAAGTTTTTGGGAGGAGATAGTGAGATAGAAATGCACAGATTGTATTTAGATAACTACTATGTTGGAATTGCAAGAATTGGCAAAGCTGGACAAAATTTCATGGAGGCAAAGGTCCAAATTCTTGTGGATAAAGGTTGGTGATAAAAATACAAAGTTCTTTCACAAGATTGCAAATGCTTATATAAGGTAAAGTAAGTCGAGAACACAAAAATTTGGGGAACTGGTGGAAGACCAAGAGGAGCAAAGGGAAATCATCACTTTTTAAACAGTTTGTACACGGAAAATGAGAAATGGAGGCCGACCTACTACACAGATTGTTCCAGCATATCAGAAGAGGACATAGAGTGCTACATAGACCTTTCTTTGTGGAAGAGGTCGAGAAAACCATTAGAGTTCGTGAAGGAGAAAAGGCTCCGGGTCTAAGATGGATTTTTAACACGGCCTTCTATAAGCACTAGTAGCTGTGTAAAGGTGTACATGACGACATCTGTAATTTTTTTTACTTCACAAGGAATTTCAAAAGAAGCTTTAATACTTCTTTCACAGCTCTTATTCCCTACAGGGCTGGTGTAGTGGAGATGAAGGATAGTGTAGTTGAAGTTTCTACAAAATTATCGAAAATCTAGTACAGAGACTGTTTCTTGTCCTTTTGGAAAAATGTTGGTGCAAAGACTGTTTCTTTTCCTTACAAAAGAAATGTTAGCACAAAGGGTAAAGAAATTGACTAATATCCTAGTTGCTGAGTGTTATAAAAGGAAAACAATCAGAGATGCAGTGCTTATTACAAATGAGTGCCTTGATAGTGAAAGAAGACAAGGAGAAGTTGCAGTGATGTGTAAACTGGATATTGAAAAAGCCTTTGATCATGTGATCTTGGATACTAATAAATTTGTTGAAAGAACTGGGATTTGGTGTCAAGTGGAAAAAGTGTTGTATCTCAATTGTTAGACTCTCTCTGATCATAAATGGAGCTCTAAAGGATTTTCCCCCCTACCTACAGAGATCTAATACAGGGGACCCTTTATCTCTTCCATTCTTTCTAGCAATGAAAGGGTTAAGCTCTGTAATGCTAAAGGAACTATCTCTCCAATGGATTAAGGATTTTTGTGTTGGTCTGGTCAGACACTGGAGTGGAAATCTCTTATATACAATGTTCTGAATGCTGATGACACCCTTGTATTATGTGTTGTGGAGGAGTCACAATTGAGATATCTCAGGGTGATCATTTATTTGATATGGCCTTTGGCTCGAAGATAAATTTGGGAAAAGCTTCATTTGTTTTTATTAATGAAGTAAATAACATAAGTTGGTTGGGGAATGTTTTGAGTTGTCAAATTGGGGATCTCCCTATAGAATATCTTGAACGCCTTGGGGGCAAGCCGGCAAGGTACAAGGCAAAACAAGTGTGGCTAAAAACAGAAAAACAGTTTGAAATGAGACTAGTTCTGTGGAAAAGATAATACTTATCTTGTGATGCAGGTGGTTCTAATCAATAGTGTTCTGGTTTCTCTTCCTACATATCTAATGTCATTGTTGTCCATGCTAGTCAGTGTGAGAGAACCTGGGCAAGATTAGGAGAATTTTTGTATGGGTGACAACAAACAAAACAGGTCCTCGTACTTGGTGAAGTGGGATAAGGTTACTAAGAAGACTTTGTGTCAAAAACTTGAAATCACACAATAATACTAATGAAGTGGATTTGGAGATATGAAAAACAAGAGGGACTTTAATAGGGAATGGTAATATCTGTTAAGTATGCTACAATCTCTTTGGTAAATATGCCCAGTCAATTCCCCACATGGTTTGAGCTTATGGAAGCAGATATGCATCCTTTGGTCTTGTTTTGTTATTAACACAAAGGTCAAGTGGGAATGGAAGAAATACTAGGGTATGGCAAGACATTTCGATTGGACATGCTCCACTAATGACTCAATATCGTGATCTTTATGATTTCACTTCAAATTCTGTGCTTTGGTCTTGGATTGTTGGAATGGAGATAACCAATCTGGCTTTTTTTTTTAGAGACTGTTTTGATTGGAAAATTCTTAAGAATTGGTTTGCTTATAGATGATCTTGAAAGAAGAGGGGGTCAGATACTTCCATATGGATTAGGCAGACAAATGGAGTGTTCTTTTTTGTAACAAGTGTTGTCAAAGGCATGCTTAAGCCCTGTGGCGAGGGGCAAAATATTTTGAGCACTTCACCTCACTTAATGTGCATTTCATTGTCTGAAACATACTTTTTCTTGCCAATGAGTGTCCCCTAAAAAGGCGTCATCAAACAACTTAATTTCACTTTCTCATAATTTGTTTTAATTTATTTGTCCATATATTTGTTATTCATGACTATTGTTGTTAGTCTTTGACTAAAATGTGTATATATCTATGTTTTCTCCATTTGCACCTTTGTTCATTAAAGCCTTCATTTTATTTGTGCATTGCGCTTAAAGCCCCAATGTACTTTTAGAGCTTTTTTGTGCTTTTGCTTTTGATAACACTGTTCGAAACTGAAACAAATGAAGTGTTATTTGTGAACTCTTGCTATAAGATCCAGTCATGGAGACACCATGTGTTGGCCTTTGAAGACATTATGGAAGTCGGCAGCGCCCTATAAGGTCAGTTGTTTTACATGGATAGCCTCGCACAGTGCCTGCGTCAGCCAAGTAAATCTATAGGGGAGAATGGTGCCAATTTGTAGCAGATGCTTTATGTTCAATGGCGAGGGAAAGTGGCAGCCATCTTTTACAATGCACTGTAGCAAGATAGATCTGGTCACTTTTTTTTTTCAACCTTTCAGGGTCTCTTTGTCATGCCCTATTCAGTAAAGGTTCTTCCGATCTGTTGGGGTGCTGGGAATGCATATATCAATGAGGAAAATTTGGAATACAATGCCAACATATGTGTGTTGGGTAATGTGGAAGGAAATGAATGGAAGGGAAAATAGAGGCTATATAGAAGATTAATTACACGTGCATATGGTTTTTCTTTTCTTGGTGTAACCTATAAGATGTCAAAGATGAAAGTAATATTCTCGACTCTATGGACAAGAAAAGGCCAAAACTAGTCCATTACGTTTGGGCTTGGACTCAAAATCATTCAATTTTTACTAAAGTGGTGCACTTTTGGTCATTCTTCAAACTTTTCGTTAAATTTTAACAGAGATGAAGATGGAGTCATGTGAGATGTTTTCTCAACAAAACCCGGTGTTCATATGGAATTGCTGATTTAAACTTTTGTTGATAAGTTGGTTATGCAATATAGCTAGAAAGGTTTTTGTTGCTCAATCCAATGATATAGAAAAGACTTACTATGATAGAATCTTTGTTAGGGGAAACAAATCTTATATTCGACTGGTTATCCTTTGACGGTAGAAACAAGCATGCGTGAATTTTGGCTTAATGAATTAGTTAGGGTGTAGAAGAAGCCTACTTTAATGGATATCCAAGAGCTCAACATGTAGGATGATCATGATTTGGTTTAGGTTGGTTTTGGTTAAAATTAAAATCAAACCAATTTAGTTGGTTTTTTAATTATTAAAACCAAATCTAATGGTACTTCTCTTTCATTTTTTCCCTTCAATACAATTAGAAAATGAATTGTCAATTTTTTAAATTTATAATGCGTTATTAACCTTTTATTTATTTTGCTTTGACTTCATTTTGTTATTTCTTTTCCTGTATTTCTTTGGATTGTTTTTTCCCCTTGATCTGAGGGTCCATTGGAAACATCCTCTCTACCTCCAAGTTAGGGTTAGGGTTAATGGTCGTTCCTTATACCCTCTCCAGACCCCGCTTTGTGGGACTATATTAGGTATATGTTGTATTAACCTTATATTGTGGCCACTATAATTTTCTTGGATTGAAGAAAATGTCTTGAGATCTATTAGCTTTAATCAAGTGAATATAATTTATAAGAAATACCAAAAAAAAAAAAAAATAGGTAAAATCTCATAATTGTTTCTTTGAATAAATGATTTTGGACATGACTTTCTTTTGGCCCAGATCCCACTTGTGGGATTCCACTGGGTATGTTGTTGTTGACTTTCTTTAGGAAGATGAGCTTAGCTTGTAAAGATCATTAGCCGATTCGAAGTAAATAACATTTTCATGAAACAATATACAAGGTATTTAACAATAATTATATATTTTTATTTTATGTATATAATTATAAAATTAACGTTTATACTTTATCGCTTTGTTTCGGCTTTTTGTTTGGGTTGTTTCTACTGAAATCAAACCAAATCAAATATTATCGTTTTGAAAAAATTTAAATTTAAACCAAACCAACATAAAAATTGGTGTACTTTTAATTGGTTTGGTTCGGCTTATGTCTAGATTAGTATTTAACCAAATTGTGGACACTCCTGATAACATGAACAACTCGGGAATGAATACCAGTCCACTTTATCCATGATGGAGCATAGTTGAGTTGACAATCTTGAGACAAAATTATTGATCACATTATCTCAGGAAGAGATTGTTTTGTTATTGCTAATATAGCTTGGAAAAGAATATACAGGTAATGTAGCTGCAGTAATGTCAAGAAGAATGGGTTTCATTCCCTTGCTGGTGATTGCCTCTGATAAATTTGACGGGATGTTTGGAGTGTTTCTGAGAAAGGAAGAAGGATGTTCACTGGGATATGGAGACATACTGGTCTTGAAAAGATTCTATTATATTCAAATTGGAAAAAAGCGATTGGTATGTTTGTTCCTTGAGTGGTTAACTACTGAGGAGATTCTGTTGGTCAACTAAACATCTGTGTGTTGGGTTTTCAGTATAAGGTAAAAAGAATTCAGGAGACCTGGATGAAGAGGGGAAATGTAGACCAGGGTTATCATTTTATATCTCACCAGCCTGAAACATATATAAATCATGAATTCTTCAGATTGGGTCAGCAGGAAGGGTGTTCGGGAACCAGACGTGCCTCAATGCGCTGCAACCATTACTTTGACTCCCTATATCAATTATGAGAAGAAGAGGGTTTTCTTAAGCCAAGTGAAAATTCACTCTGGGTGTTCCATTTTGATGAGATATGCAAGGTTGAAGATTTTATCTCCATCTCTCTCCTCATATCATTCAAAATTCTAAGATACTTTCTCTTATTATTTTTTTTGAGAAGATAACATTTTTTGTATAACTATTTGCTGCAAAAAGACTACAGCTGTCCATACTTACAAGAGAATATAGGAAGATATACCAAGTTATAACCTACTTACAGAGATCCTAGAACATAAATAAAAGGTTCTATGTCTTCCATACATTCATGTTTACACCAAAAATAGAAAAGGGCTAGGCACTGCATCTTCGTACTTTCTCTTATTTTTTCATGCTTGCATGGATAAGCAGTGGTCATTTTTTAGCAGGTCAGTGAGTGACAGCCATTTGAATTTTGGCTTTAGTAATTCTAATGATTTAGGCATGCGAAAATTTGGGATGCTACTCCATTTGTCTATGGACATCATAACAGAGGAATGATTACTACCTAGTATTTTTCTATTTTAATTTCATGTTTTGGTATGTGATTTGCCTTCTTATTACAGTTTCTAGAATCCTTGTAAGAAGAACAAGGACAGGTTGTACTTTGGGTATGTAATTATGGATTTCAGCACAACCTTTGTGCTGATTAATACACTGTTCCCTTTCTCAATATTAAGCCGAGTTAGTTCATCTGCGTTCAGACTTATCATTAAGCTATTGAAAACGATATTTTAAACTGCATGGTATTTGTCTAACAACTATTTTATACAGCTAGTTGCATCTGCAGATTGTGCTGGAGCTTTAGATGTTACGGATGACTTGCAACATTTATTGGTATGTTAAAACTCATCTATTTCGTGTTCAATTCCATTCTTAGCCTTTTCGATATTTTGACTATCTCACACTAGATTCTTCTTGGATTTCATTGAGGTTGCACCTTTCTCTCTCACAATTTCTTTCTATCCTTTCGAAGCAGCAATACATCAAACTTTGGATTATGTTTGGTTATATGATGCTTTGAGTTTATTGTTAGCTTAGAATTGCTAAATTACATCAAAATTTTGAGAGAATTACAGCCCAATACCTTTGGGCCAGCATCTAGTTTACAAAATATTTTCACAGTGGATAGGTAGTGTGTACTTTATAGTTTTATACTAATATACAAACTATACATATCTATACATACCTATACTTATAATATACATACATACACACATAATTTACATACATATACACACATTATAATTATACAACCGAGTGTATATGTAGTGTATACTTTGTCCATGTTTGGTAAATTAGATGGTCTAATGGTATATATTGGTAACTATACCTAAAATTTGTGGATTTTGAACATTTGCAAATGCTTATGATGGAAGATGTTCTAACTATTAAATGATTTACTTCTTGATAGGTTGGAGATGAACTGGCTGGTCTACATTGCTTTCGGCAGCTTCGTGATCAATTAGCCACTTCAATCGATTTTATCAACAGGTTAGTCTATTCGAGCTAGATTTTTAGCCAGTTTCTTGGATTTGCTGACTTCATTTTATTGTGGTTTTGAAATTTTTCTAAGCAAAGTTGCATCTGCTGTTGTAGAATTTGGCGCATTTATCTCTTGATAAGTTCTTATT
Organism: Solanum clarkiae; assembly: GCA_011800125.2. Taxonomy (NCBI): domain Eukaryota; kingdom Viridiplantae; phylum Streptophyta; class Magnoliopsida; order Solanales; family Solanaceae; genus Solanum; species Solanum clarkiae. Next base: position 5,969,788 of record JAABOM020000049.1, read on the forward strand.
GAAGTGCTTGTGCTTCCAAGATAGGACTCAATAGTTCATCCAACAAATAAACTAAGTTCAGGACATGGCTATCCTTTGCACAATTAATTTGCCCAATTATTTCTACTCAGAATTGCAAGTTGTACCTACTTCTTTTTATTTCTTATTTCCCCAAGCACTTCTTTTGGCCGAAGGATCTATTATGCCAGTATTCCCTTGAAGCACCTTTTGGCATACTTTTTCATATAAAAAGGTAAAATTTAGCATACTTAAGTATTGTTACTTACCAGATTCAATCTTGTAGCATTCTTTCAGCAGAATTTATGCGTATAACCATACAAGAAACTGGCAACATGGATGCGGAAATTACATCAAAATTCAAAGCACGGGCAACCATTGCAATTAATGGAGAAGGCCATGAAGTAAGCGTTAGCTTGTATATTTTGTATTATGATGTTATTGCTGCAGATTATTTTTGTTCTGTTTGTTAGACTGGAAAACTTGTCTCACTTTGTAAAAGATACAGTACCCAGTAGTTTGCATAAAGAACAGGTTTTGAGTCTTTATTAAACTCTAGGCAGAAGATATAGAATCCTACACGGCAACTGTTCAAAACTTACTCCATGGTTGATTCCAAATGTAGTTTATATATCTTCTGCTTCTCAATAATCCAAAATAATTGAGGTTAGAGGGAGGCGGAGGGTTTACATGTGTCCTCTTTATATCATCCTGATTTCAATATATCTGTCAATGAGAGAGTTGTGGTATTAATGCCTACTGTGGAAATGCACTCTATGGCTGTGCCTTAGGCAACTTGCAACAGGTCAAACTAAATTAATGTTCAAATATTGCAGGTTAAACTGGATGAAGAAGAAACCTCAAATTTCCGAGACCGGCTTCTTCCATTTGTTATTGGATTACTTAGAACAGTGAGTTTTTCTCTATGGTTAATCTGTGGCATCATTGCTTATACAAGTTAAAGTTTTGGGTTTATCATGATTTCCTTGAGTAGGTGACTATCAATGTCATATCATGGTCTAGGTGACCAGGTCATAGTTCAGTCTCTTCCAACGACTCACACACGCCACTTTATATTCTCTCTTAGAATCTGGGGTAATTTTGATGAAGCAAAAATGTGTATAAATCTGAATCAGATCAGGAGAAGAATTGTCCAAATAAGTCATTGTCACCCTCTTGTCTCCAGGCACGAATACCAAGATATCTCACAAACCATTTTGGAACCATCCTTTGGTGATCCTTATGGTCACCAGAAATCGTCATTGTTTTTGTTTTCTTTCCTCAAACCTTCTTCTAGAAATGGAAAATTGTATCTATTTTGCAGTTGGCCTTTAAGTCTTTTGATATCAACCGAGTCATTGGGGCAGCGGGGGAGTGATATGAATGGGCAGAAAGGAGCAGAAATGCTATCATTAGAACTTCCTTCAGCAAGAGATCAATGATCTGGATCATCCAAGTGCCGAAGGAGGCCATGGAAAATGAAGGGGAGTGTTGTCAAAAGGTGGAATAAAACAAAGAATCTTTCTAAGATCCTCTGTGCTAGAAATTTTAACAAGCTTGGGAGACATTAGTTTGATAAATGTGAGGGGAAGAAGAAGGTCAGTCATAATCAGTCCAGACCTGACTTTTAACTCCGGTTGGGAGTTCATAGCAGAGAAGGTGGGTAGATTTTTATTACCCAGAAGGTGGAGGAGAACATTGATCAAACAAAGACTAGTGGACAACAATATTTCCCATGCAGAAGGAAGTAGCAAATGGATTAGTAGGAGTGATAGTGAAGTTAATGTACAACCAACTTTAATGGTGGAGGGTCCCATTCTCATTGATGACAATACCAGCACAATAAGTGAGGTATTGAAAGGAGGTTGATGGGTTTCTTTGACATGAGGTATAAGAGCTACCCTACGTTGTCAGAAATTAGAAGATGTACAAGCAGGGTCTGAAAAGTCATTCATGGATTAAACATTTATGAAATGGGGAGAGGAAGATACCTTTTCAAATTTGCAAGCAGGAATACAACAGAACATTTGATAGATGGAGATTAGACTTGAAATGAGATTTTTCTCTAGCTAGAATGGTGGAGTCCGGCATCAGGCACAATGGGAGAGGGAGATAGACCCACCACAACCTAGACTAGGGTTGTGGGTCTTCCTCTACTCCTTTGGTCGAAAAAAGTTTTTAGGACCATTGGAGACCTTTGTGGAGGTTGGGTCGAAATAGAGGAGGAGACAACTTCGTAACCATCTCAAATGGGCAAGAATTCGTGTGCAAGGAGATGGTACAAAAATCACTTAGGGGTCCATCAAAAGTGCTGGCATGACTTCTGTCTTACAATTGTGGACCGAAACATCAGCAAGGCTGTACACTGGGGAAGACAAAGGACCCAATACTTTGATCTAGGTCAGATTTCTGTTCTTTACCCTAAGGGTAATAAAGGGGTAACATGCAATTGACAGACTGAAGCCACATGCTTTTTTGGTCCAACAGATTTCAGTTCTTCACCCGAAGGGTAATAAGGGGAAATCTGTAATTGACGAACTGAAGTCAATGCTTCTGGTTTTGCCAGTACAAATAGATTTTAAAATCTCTTAAATACACAGGTTGGACGGGTGCTGTCTGCAAATGAAACTGGCCCAATTTCTTCTGAAAATAAAATTCGATTTTGAATTAAAGAAAATTCAAGTGAAAAGCAGAACTAGCCATGTGAGGAACATGTGAGTCTTTTCAAAGACTAAAGCAATCTAAAACTAAAATCTTATGATTTCTTGAAGTCCTTAGTGAGAAGGAAAACAAAGTACAACAACTCGACACCTTTAGCACACCAGAGGAGGGGGATCAGAATGGGAATTGCAAACAAGCACACGGAGGCAATAATCGACCTAACTCTAGAGGTCGGAAATAAATTATCCACAGAAGAGAGTTTATGATATACGAGCTTGTGATTCACCTAGAAGCACAAAAGGATTTACAAATCCAACAATAATCAATATAGAGCTTCAAATTGGGTAAACTGCCAAATCTTAGAGCTAAGCAACACCTAAGCGGTAGATTTTAAAAGTTTCGGGAAAGAAACACTAGTTCTTCTAATGAGAATTGTTCAAAGAAAAGCTGCTTTAGATAAAAAGGATCAGGAGAAGACAACTACAACCCCAAAAAGTAGAAGAATTGGGAAGGAGTTTAAAAAAAATCTGAAATTGAGCCTGAATGAAGAGGTTGAAGGGGTCAGGAACTGGGGAGAAATTTATCTTCGACTTATGAATGAAAGTCTAATTAATCACTTGGAATGTGAGGGGACTCAATAGATAGAGTGTTGGTCAAAAGTTTATTTCAGAAGTGGAAGGCTAACATATATTGCTTGCAAGAAACAACAGTACATACGAGAGTAGAAGACTTACCAAAAAAATTTTGGTCATGCAGATGGATGAAATGCGGATATATGGAGGCTGAAGATAGCAAAGGAGAATCTTAATCATGTGGGATAGTAGGAACTAGAGGGGACTCAAGTTGGGATGGGCTAGCATTTCATAACCTATGAATTTGTCTCAACTCAAAACTCTTCTCCTGGTATTTAACAGGGATGTATGCTCGCTATACCAGAGAAAAGAAATTAGTTTTCTGGGAAGAGATATCTGCATTTAAAGAATTATGTGGGGGACTTTGGGTGGCATGTGGTGATTTCAACAGTCAGAAATATGGGGGAAAGAAGAGGGTGTAATATGATCATTAATGTGATGATCGAGTTTACAAGGTGGATTGAAGCAATGGAATTGCATGATCCTCACATGAGTGGAGGAAATTTCCCAACAAGGAAAATTCCCATTGTTGGGGGGAGTCAATCATTCTAGTGCAGCTGGATTCAACAAATTTTTGTTCTCTATGGAGTGGGAGGAAAGATTTAAGAACATTAGACAAAAGTTGATGCCTAGGGCAATGTCTGATCACTGTCCTATCACTCTAGAATGTGGAGGCTGGGAAAAGAATAGGTCAGACTTTAAGTTTGAAAATTTGGTGGTTAAAAGTGGAGGGGTTTAAGAAATTGGTACATTCGTGGTGGAATGAGTTCATTGTGGAAGGTTGTCCATACTACAGGTTATATCTTAAATTTAGAATGCTCAAACAAAAGCTGAAAGATTGGAACCGAACCACCTTTGGGGAAACGACCAGCAAAAACCACAGTTTACTAGAAGGATCGACAAGAATTAATTTGACAGTGGAAAGTAGGGACTTATCTGAGGAAGAAATGATGGTAAGAGCAACCATTGTATGGGTAAAAAAATGAGGAGGCAAAATGGAGACAAAAATCCACTATGTTGTGGTTGAAGTAGGGTGACAACAACACAAAGTTTCTCTGAAGCATGGCAACTCCTCCCAGAAGATTTAACACTATTGACACGTTGATCGTTAGAGAAGAAATTGTAAAATATGGTGAAATTAAGACTGCTATGGTTGAGTTTTACAAAAGACTTTACTCGGAATCAGAAAATTTGAGGCTAGGTTTTGACTTGATAGATTGCTCAACCATTTCACAAGAGGAACACAATTGGCTTCAAAGACCTTTCTCTGAGAAGAGATGCTGAATGTAATCAAGCAATATGATGGAGACAAAGCCTTGGGCCCAGATGGTTTGACAATGAGTTTGTTCGACGTTTGTTGGGACGCAATGAAGGAGGGTCTATTGTGAACTATTCATAACTTTCATCACAAAGAGTTATTTGAGAAGTCTTTCAATGCCACCTTCATAGCCTTAATGCTGAATAAAGCTGGAGCTGAAGAGCTTAAGGATTTCAGACCTATCAGTCTAATAGGAAGTGTCTACAAGATACACTCCCAAGCTGATTATTGAAAGATTGAAGTCAGTTATGGGAAAACTAGTAAATAAACACCAAATGACTTTTCTAAAAGACAAGCATATTATGGATGCAACGCTCTTAGCAATTGAATTAGTGAACTCTAGAGTGAAACAAAAAGCTCCAAGAATCTTATGCAAACTTGGCCCAGAGAAGGCATACGGCCATGTTAACTGGAAGTTTCTACTGAAGGTACTGAAAGACATAGGTTTTGGTAGAAAATAGGTCAACTAGATACATTGCTGCATCTCTAATGTAAAGTTCTCTCTGATTATAAATGGCAATTATAAATGGAAATAATGAAGGCTTCTTTTCGTTTGAGATGGGGTGGAGGCAGGGTGATCCTATATCACCTTCTTTGTTTATCTTAGCTGTGGAGGGGCTCAACCACATGATCAGGAGGGCAAGTTTAAATGGTTGGTTAAAGGGTTTCCAAGCTCAGGTGTATGGACAGAGAGAAGATGAAAGGGGATTCATATATCTGCTTTATGTAGATGATTCACTAATATTTTCTTAAGCTGAAGTATCACAAATTAGACATATTAGGCCTATCTTCACTATTTTTGAAGGGCATTTCTGGTCTTCATGTTAACTGGAAAAAGAGTTGTCTTTACCCAGTAACAAAGTTGATACTATGGAGATATTAGCTAGTAATCTTGGATGCCACGTGGCTACCTTACCCTTTAAGTGCTTAGGGATACGCTTGGGTGCAAAGAACAAAGAAATGGAGGTCCGGGGAGAAGTCCTAGAGAGATGTGACGAGAGATTAGCAAGATGGAAGAGTCAATATTTGTCCTTGGGAGGGAGATTAACTCTAGTCAAATCTGTTTTGGATTATGTTCCTTCCTATATGATGAGCCTATTTCCTATACTAAAGAGTATTGAGAAGAGAATAAATTTGCTTAGAAGAACTTTTTGTAGAATGGAAATAAGGAGAAGAAAGGTTACCACCTTGTAAAATAGGATGTTGTAACACTTCACAACAAGCAGGGGTGACTAGGCATTAAGAACCTCGGTCTCCGAAACTCTCGTCTTTTGCAAAATGGTTATGGAGGTTCTGTGTTGAGGATATGCCTTTATGGAAAATAATCATCATTGAGAAATATGGACTTCAAGGTCATTGGATCACTGATGTCCTTGGAAAGTTCTTTTGCAGTGTCTGGAAGACTATTCGAAGACTGTGGCCCCAGTTTCAAGAAAATATCCAACTCAAGGTGGTGAATGGCCTGAAGCTTGAGTTTTGGAATGAGCTTTGCATAGGTTGAAGGATCTTGAAATCTATCTTTCCTGACCTGTTCCTCAATCAACAGACTAGGGCCACTATAGCTCAGATGCGGAGCACACAAGGTTGGAATTGCAACTTTAGAAGGGCCCTAAATGATAGGGAGGTTCAAAGGGTTGCAAATTTGCTTATAGTGATAAATGATTTCAATGGAACTACCAATGCACCTGTCAGACCAGTGTGGAAGCTTCACAGCAAGGGTGCTTTCACTGTGAAGTCATGCTATTGGATGAGAACACCAGCCAACTACAGATTTGGAACTGGCCTTGGAAGTTAATATGAAAAGCCTGAGTCCCCCTGAAAGTTTCTTGTTTTGTGTCGTTAGTTTGTAGAAAGGCTTGTTTGACTCATGAAGTACTAAGAGAAGAGGTAGACAATTTGCTCAAGATGTTTTATGTGACCAGGATGCTGAAATAAATAGCCATCTATTTCTATACTGTAAAGCAGCTGCAAATCTGTGGAACATGTTCTTGTGTATACTTGGACAGAGTTGGGTGGTTTGCAAAACTACTAGAAGTATGATGGAATGCTGGAAAGAAATTGGAAGGAGAGACTCAGAAATTGATTCCTGCAAGCATTTGCTGGACATTGTGGAAGGAAAGAATTGCAAGAGGCTTTGAAGACAAAGGCAACAACATTCAAAAATTCAGAATGAACTGCCTTAATCTTCTATATTTTTGGTGTAAACTGGATATGGTGGGGGAATATAGAACATTTTGTTGATTTTATAGGGAAATTGTAAAGCTCCATAGACTAGTTCTTGGTGCCTTCTGGTTTTTGTCCCATGGGATGTAGGCACTCAGTCTCATCATTGTTTGGATGATGGAATTTTGTGAATATACAGTTACCTATTCCTCAAAAAAAAAAAAAAAAATCTGGTTCAGATCATTATGAGAAGTGTTAAACTGTTACTCTATAATGTTAAGTGGAAATATCAGGGTATGTAAGTCATAAGGTCAAAGGTAGGGATGGGATGTGAAGGAGCTCTCAACAGAGAGAATATTAGAAATGGCAAAAGTTTCTGGATAGATGAAGATTAATGTTGGAATCTGCCAAACTCTTCATCCTTTGTTGTTAAAACATAACTGTTTATGTTTTAAAGGGATCTTACAAAATGATACAACTGCTATACTAAAAGATGGGGGTTCGCTTATTAGTTCTACTAGCGTAAGTGAAGAGTAATTTTGTTTGGTTACCAAATTAGAAGTAGTTTTGGCATAAGAAGGAAAGGGCTGAAGACTGATACCTAGGATGATACAGTTAATAGAGGATATGTACCTCTTTTGTCCCCATTTGTTCCATAGTTTTCTCCCTGTCTTTGTGTGTGTATGTGATTACTTATTGTCAACTCGGCTCATTATCATGAGTGCCATCAAGTTTCATTATATGCGAACCTAGAAGATATTATACTCTTGTCTCCTTTAATTGGTATAATTTATGGATCTATTTTCCTAAAGAAGCAGTGGAGGTATGGTGCTCAAGGATAGTTGGTAAACCCATCAAGAAAATCCAGAATACATTTCCAGCATGCATTTTCTGGGTATTACAGAATGAAAGGAACAACAGATATTTTAATGGTTTATCAACTTCAAAATTCAGTACCCAAGTGTAAATGTATTCTACTCTATAAATGGTGCTAGCTTTCTCCTGTAAATTCTCCTGCACCCCTATGGATTTTGTTAGCTCCTACCTCCCTGGAACTATTGGCTAGTCTGTTTTGGAGCTAACTTATCCTTTATAATTCTGCATCCTCTTGATGCCATCAATGAAATTTCTTACTTCATCATAAAGAAAAAAAAATTATGTTTCTATGTTCATGAATGTTTTTTAGCATTTGGAGTTTCACAAAGAAATTTTTGTACCATTGCATTTTCTTTTTTTTTTTTGACAAATATATCGGAGAACTTTCATGTTTGACTTTTATAAATTCCAGGCAAAACTCCCTGCTGTGTTGAGAATATATCGTGACACTCTTACAGCTGACATGAAAACTGCCATTAAAACAGCAGTTGAAGAGCTGCTTCGTGTTCTGGTTGCCCAACCTTCAGATTCAGATTTTGTTGCAGGAGAACGAGTAGTTGATACAGATGGTAGGTTAACAATTTAATACATCACAGCTACTTGACTTTGACGAGAAGAGATAGAAAAGTATATTTTCAACTAAATTGTGGAGTCCTCTAAAGATGCAGCCCCACCCGTGTAGGATCCTGCAGAAATGCACCTTTTGTTAAGGATCTGATATGTTGTGCTGGCAATTACATAGGATTTGAGCAACATAGATTTTTAATAGGCAAAAGGGTTTATTTCATGTTTCTTTTAATGAGAAAGCAAAGGGTGCTTCAGGAGGTTGGAAAGGCTGATTCATGTTGGTCTGCACAGGGAGGGGGAAGGGAGGATTGATGCTTTGGTTTCTGATTTCATGTATCTTCTGACTTAGGTGGGAGCTCATCTCTTGCCAGTAGATTGAGAAGCCTACCACCAGAAAGTTTTGTTCAACTTTTGAAGGCTATTTTCATGATAGTGCAGGTAATGTTTATAAGATCCCAAGATCCTTTGGATTAATGCTTGTGTTGTTAACTCATTCTAACCGATATAAGTACCTGAGATTCCTCATCTGGTTCTAATCGACTCTTAACCATTAATTGATTTGGTGTCTGATAGCTGCCTATATTGATTTCTGTAGATAAGTTGCTGTATCAGATAACAGTTCTCTGCTTGATAGGCCAGCTGGATCTCTTATAGCATCTAGTCTTGATTATGATGTTTTAAAGTTGTTACAATTTAAACTTTTTTCCGAGTTTTCTTCTTACAACTTCATTTCTTGGGGCATGAATATGATCCCATTTAAGGTGTGTAGTTTATCTTGAAAGTATTTTAAATGAAACAAATAATGCCATTTATAAGTGGAAGTCATTTCGTCTATGATTAACTTCATCATAGTCCAACTAACTATTCAGTACTCTTTTTGTCACGTACCACTATTACCTCACCCCTCACTAGCTCTTCACTTCCATCAGAGCTGCCAAAATTTCCTATAGCTTGAATTTGAACCAAAGACCTAAATTATTAAGATAGTTGTTCCTGTAAATCATTTCATTGTCGAAGATATTTTCTCTTAAACTGTTGTACACCCAACCTAAGGACACTAACTTTGCAGGGGATTCTTTGGTTGGTGTTTAAGAATGCGTAATTGTACCCTTACTGAATTTTACCCTTGCAAACAAACTAGATTTCTTTTATCAATCTAGTTTTGCCCTTTTTTTCTTTGTTTGTCTAGTTTAATTTTATTATGATGTAAGTTTCAAAAAAAAAAAAAATTTTATTATGATGTAACTTGATATTTTTCTTTTAGTGAATGCAGGTGCACTTAGTCCAGGCTTCTGAAGTTAAAAAAACAATTGAGTGGATTATCTGCCATCTTGATGATCATTATGCTGCTGACTCAGTTGCTGCTGCAATCGCACTGGGGGCAGCAGCTGCAGAAACTGCTAGTGAAAGTGATGGTCAGATCAGCACCTTTTCACAATTTTCTCCCCCCAGCAACTTTCCCAGGGTTTTTTCAATTCATGAGAAGGGAAATGATGCAACAACCATGTCAAATTTATCGAGAAACTTCAGGTTTATGTACATCCATTGTTGTTATTCTTAGATATTTGTGCTATTAGCTTTTTATTTTCTGAACCTGTATTGAGGGAAACTCAACTTCTTGTTGTGTATTTGTTTGTTGAAAAGGTCCTTCAAACTGTTGGTATTCATGTATTTGATAGATAATTTCACATTTGGTCATTCTTTCATTGGAGAACTTTGAAATTGGTTCTCATAATATCCCTGTAGCATATGTAACTCACAATTAATATAATGTACTTTTAGGTCTCTCTAAAAGAATTAATAAAAATTAATGAATTTTTGGCTTCCAAACCATGCATCATGCTCGCGTTATGCTAATGCAGGTTATTTTGGTGGGTTTTCTTTTATAGTTTGAAAAAGATAGAATTTTAGATATCATAATAATATAGCGTATTGTCTTCAAAAAAAGATGGAGTAAAAAGAAACATTATTTTCCTTAAAGTTACACTTGGCATTCACATGCTCCAGTCCAACCATTAACAATCCACTTCATTTATAGGAATTTGTACTGGAGGTCAACAACACATTTCTATCAATAAAAAGGTTTAATGTGTGTAATCAGCCTTCATGTGGACTAAACTAAATTTTGGCCTGATAAACCAAGGCCACAATTATCACCTTCCTATTTCCTATTTATATGGCAGATTTTTCCTTTTAGGACATCCAAATGTTTGACACATATATACAAGAAAGTATACCATATCCATTTTTTTTATTTTATAAAAGATTACTTGATCCATCTACTTATTGCAGAAATTCAAATTCATTTATTTAAACAAAGATGTAATAATATTGCAACGACTAATCAGCTTCTACTTCAATAACCCTTCCTCTCTTGTCGATTCAATTTTACTCTTAAGTTTCTTCATTTAAACTACAATCTAGTGAACCATGTCATTTAAGATTGGAAGGGAAATATACCATATATGTTTTTCCCCGAAGTTGTTTTCATACTCTGTTCCTACTTCCCAGCATTCTATGTTGGTGGTAGCACATACCTCATCTTGAAAGCATGTTAACTGTTGCTGAAATTTTTTCGGCCGTTCTTTTTTCTTTCTTCCTTTTGTATTTGCTCTTTTTCCTTTATCAGAGGGTTTTGTTGGGAATGTTTCAATATCTGGGCTACAAAATATTTTATTTGATTTGGTTCCGTTACTAGTAATTGGGGCATTAAATGAGTCTAGTTGTTTGCATCCAAGGGTGTGACCTTAGGGTCAATGAAGTGGGTTAAAAACTATGTGGTCTCAAATTCAAATTCAATAGAGCCAAAAACACTAGCGTAATTTATCTTTATCTATCCAAGCCTCGGTAGATAGGGTTCATCGGTACCTGTGCTGGTGGAATGTAGCCCTTTGAATTAATCGAGGTGCGCCAAAGCTTGCCCCAATACCACAATTATTAAAAAAATGAGTCAGAGTTGTTTGCACAAAAAATTTCAATATTCGCTTGTATGACCTTGAGTGATTATTTAGTTCTTAAAATTTGAATATGAAATTGAGCTTGACCTTATATTGCCACTTCTGGTATAACAATAACAAACTAATATGTGAATATATGATGCTTCATTAAATTTTATAAATTTTTTTGAATATTAAGCTTGAAATTTTCTTTTTGATGTGGTTTTTTATATTGGCTTTGAGCTTATCTTACTAAGTTGAGTAGCTTGACGGGAAGTAGTTATTATATATCTAAGGTGCTTTCCAATAAACTAAAAGGGTTTAAATGCGATAATATCTACTTCACAGAATGCTTTTGTGAAAGAAAGACAAATTCTAGATGCAGCTTTGGTGACAAATGAAGTGGTTGATTTGAGAAGAAAGCAATGGGAACTGAGGATTTTGTGCGAATTGGATCTTGAGAAAGCCTATGATCACATCAATTGGGAATTTAAATGTGATGTTATCTACTTCACAGAATGCGTTTGTTAAAAAAAGACAAATTCTAGATGCATCTTTGGTGAAAAATGAAGTAGTTGATTTGAGAAGAAAGGAAGGGAAACTGTGGATTTTGTGCAAATTGGATCTTGAGAATGCCCATGATCACGTCAACAGGGAGTTTTTTGACTTAATTATGCTGAAGATGGGCTTTGGGATAAGATGGGCAACATGGATAAATTTTTGTATTTCAATAGTTAGGTACTCAGAATGGTAACTCGTGTGTTTTTCTCGGTAGTTCGCAAGGTCTGACACTGGGAGACCCACTATCACCTAGTTGTTAATACCAGTAATGGAAGCATTGAGTAGGATAAGGATAGAACTACGATGAGAGGTTACCTAGGGCTTTTTACATCAGTTGGGGCCAAGGTACAGTGAGGGGTACATCTTTTATTTGTTGGCAACACTTCAGTGTTTTATGAAGTTGACAGGACTCAGGTGGGGTATTAGAGAAAAGTATTGACATGGTTCCAGGTGGTTTCAGGCTTAAAGATTGATCTCAGAAAATGTGAAAATATTCCAAGTTGGTGAGATGGTGAACATTGAGATCTTATTAGTGTTAAATTGAAGGGTGAGAGCACTTCCGTCTATTTATCTTGGTCAACCACTAGGAGCATCTAACAAGGAACAACTTGGAACCCAGTTATTGAGAGGGTTGAAAAGAGACCTACAATATAGAAACTTTCGAGCATTCCTACACGTAGTGTCCATTTATCTTTGATATAAGGGGTATTTCCATGGGTTTGCCTTGGTATCGTGTTCATACCGTTGTATTGAATGATCCCGGTCGGTTGCTTTCTGTTCATATAATGCATACAGCTCTGGTTGCTGGTTGGGCCGGTTCGATGGCTCTGTATGAATTAGCAGTTTTTGATCCTTCTGATCCTGTTCTTGATCCAATGTGGAGACAGGGTATGTTCGTTATACCCTTATGTCTGAGATGCGTGCTCCAGTTAGTGTTACAAAGAAGTTGGAAAATTTTCGAGGGACTTTCCGTGGGATGCTCAAGTAGGGAGAAAAAGTTTCACCTGGTAAATTTGGAGACTGTCACAACACTTGAGTGTTGGGGTGGACTTGAGACGAAACATTTAAAAGGTTTTCAACAAGGCGCTATTGGAAAGTGGTTATGAAGATTCAGGATAGGGGAGAGAGCTCTATGGAGGGGGTGATTGTAGAGAAATATGGGGTCTTTGAAAGAGGATGGAGGAGTAAAAATGTCATTCTTCCTTGTGGGCATGGGCTTTAGCAGGAAATCTTAAGGGGTGGGAGGAGATGGGAATACATAGTGTAGGAGATAGGGGAGGGTAAGTTTTTGGAGACACTGGTGGTGCGGGAACAATTTTTGAATGTTACTTTTTTTTAATATGTCGAGGATTTCATGCCAAAAGGAGATGTCAGTACAACAATTCACGAAGGCTTCAAGGTGGAGTTCATTGGCAATTGCGATTTAGGAGTAATTTGCAAGACTGAGAGATAACAGATTCTCAAAGATTGAATGAGTTGCTTAACAAAGTATCACACTGATAGCCATGATAGTCTTTCGGATAGCCTCTTTAAGTGAGGATCCCTAGGGTACAAATGAAGGTGTGCTTTTTGCACTTGGTGAGCTTCAAGAGGGGTAATATTAATGGTGGATAATTTGAGGAATAGGAGGTTACTTGTGTGAGTTGGTGCTTCATGTGAAATAGCTTGGAACACACAAATCATCTCCTTCTACATTGCCAGAGGGGCGTCTGGTTTTGTGGCAGAAAATACTGTGTTTGTTTGGTCTTCAGTGAGCAATGCCAGTCAAGAAAGTCTTCTTTAGCTGGACTTTTTGAGAAAGGAAGAGAACAACAAAGGATGTGGGATGTTTCTCCACTAGCACTTATGTGGACTGGTTAACCTTGGTCAAGGTTGTCCACAGAGTGCTGTTTGATTATTTGATGAGCTGAGCTAGTAGATAGTATGCTTGAACTTGGTTCATCTTGTGTATAAACCAGATAGTAGTTGACTACTTCAGAAATATGCTTGTCTTTTTGTTGTCAAAGTCTGCTTGTCACACTAAAATGGGCTAACTATTTTATTATGTGCTTTAAATTGGTGTTTTATTTTCGAAGACTACTTAACTTGCATAGATAGATTTTCCAGATACTTATACATTTATCTATTTCTTTGATAGAGCTGATATATTGAGAGAGAATACAGAAGCTGTATTTGCAGCTTGTGATGCTGCTCATGGAAGATGGGCAAAGATCCTTGGAGTCCGTGCTCCTATTCACTCTAAGTTGAGGTTGCAGGAGTTCCTAAACATATATAACATCACTCAGGAATTTATCACTGCTACTGAGAAAGTAAAGCTTCATTTTTCAATGAAGTATATCCTTTACTAATTCTAATTTGTGTTTCTAGGCTTCTAATTCTCTGTTATTCAAATATAAACAGAATGGTGGAAGATTGGGGTATAGTATCCGTGGAACCATACAATCACAGGCCAAGGCCTTTGTTGATTTCCAACATGAATCTCGAGTTTGTTCCTTTTCCAGCTGAATATTTGTGCCTCCACTGTCTCTTGCCTGGATTATTAATTATTTTTGTTGGTTAATTTCAGATGGCAAAGTTGAAGGCTGTACTTGACCAGGAAAATTGGGCTGAGATTGATGTCCCCGATGAGTTCCAGACTATCATCACATCACTGTTCTCTTCCAAGTCAGAGACCAGTGGACATGCCAATGATGATTCTCCTGACACCGCATCAAGCAAAACTGAAGTTGTTCGAAGTAGCAGTGATCCTTCAATGGTGGATGCTGGACTCCCAAATATAGCACATAATACAAAGCGGACTGATTCTACTTCGACACATCCTGATAACACAGCACAGGTTAGTCTTTCACAATTGAGCTGATAAACTAAGGGAATCAAGCTGATATGAGACTATTTTAATTCAGAGTAACGACATAAAATCAAGAGAACGTGCAAGATCATCTCCTAGAATGCTTTCCTTCGGGGGTGTTGCGTATCACATGGTAAACTGGTCAGTGATTCTTTCTTATTCTGATAAATTTATCTGTTATTTTGAGTTAACTTGCAGTTTTTCTTTTTTCAGTTTTCATTTCTTTGTCATAATTTTTCTCTCTGAAACACTTCTCTTATTGGCCCTTGGTTCTTAAATACTTAATGCTGCCTGGTACTTTTGCTACTATTTCCTGGCCATTTAGCATGTTTTGATTTTTCTTATCAAGGGTGGAACCTGCAAAAATAACATCATACTGTTGCTTTTCAGTGGCTTGATTTTGGTGAAGATGTTGTCAGAATATATCGACATGAATAATAGTTTTACTGGCCTATCATCAGAAATAGTTCACCGTGTTGTTGACATCTTGAAGTTTTTCAATACGAGAACTTGTCAACTTGTACTTGGAGCTGGAGCCATGCAGGTATGCTCTTGCTCCCTAAATTAATGTGTACCTTATGCATCATTCCTTGGATATACCAAACAATGTGGATGCGCTCCACAAGCCCATCATCCCTTCTACTTCCTATCTTATTCATCGATTATGTTGCCTTTTAGAATAAAATGGGCCTGAGCGGACTAGAGCTCTAACTAGTTTAGGAGTGAGGATAGTTGATTGGTTGATTGATATACCATTTTTGGTAGACAAAGTAAATGCTTCATTACTATAAAAAAGCAACATAAAGAGAGTGCTGATAGACAAAATTTATGTACTAAAGCAGGCTAAGCTTGTAGGGAATTTTTAAAATCTATTGGACTATCTATTGCATGTACATCTTTGGATTTACACCAAAAAGATAATTGCTGAAACAGATATCTTTTTGTCTATGTATAGGTTGCTCTATCCCTTCAAAAAGTCTTATATTTATATGTTTTGATTGGCATTTCAACTACCTTGTGCTTATGCAATGCCAAATACATGTATAATTAATGGCCTTTTGCCCTTCTAGGTGCTTTGTGGGTACTATGGAAGGAGAGAAATAGGAGAATGTTATTAAAGAAATCTTTTATTTCTAATTTCTTTTTTTGGTGCAGCATTCAGGTCTTATTTGTAGAAAAGATTGAGAGTGTCTTTAGTTGAGAAACATATGTTTGTGTAGGTTCTCATATTCTTGGTATGTGAATTGGATACAGGTTTTGATGCAGGGGTTTCCCCACCATTAATAATATCATTTACTTTATCATCACAATAGTAGATTGATTAGTTGATTTTCTTTTTATAAGATATTTTAGGAATTAAATGACTAGGAGGCCAAGGGTGTTTTTGTTGCATATGTTACTCCTAAATTCAACCCTACCTTAATCCTATGGACCAAACATGATGTAAAATTAAGCTCATTCGGCCGCTTTCTGTTAGGTATATCTGTGTTGCAATGAACTCTAGGAGGACTTGTGAGAGAAAGGTCCCATCATCTTTCCCTCTTGCATGCCGGAGTCTGAAGTGAGTACTTCAGAATCATGTAATATAGCTAAAAATTGATTGATTAACTCAATTTCTCGGCAGTGCAATGCCTGTTGGAGTTTTAATCCCAATAGTAGGTTTAAATTAAATCTAGATATGAAGCAGATCTAAATATACTCCCTCCACTCCGATTTACTTGTCACTTTTGCTAAAAGTAATTTTTCCCAAATACTTGTCGTTTTGAGAAGACCAAGAAAGGTTCTTTTATATATAGATTTTTCCTTAAAAGGGGTTATCCCGAGGTTCGTGGAGGTTCTGGTATTGGGGATAGAAACAAAGGAGTAGTTTCAGAAAGCCTTTGATTTGGTGAAAGTTAACTCGTGTTTCCCGATGGAGGAGGATCACTTGGTGACCTTCCGTAGTACGTTGGCTAAGACCGATAGATTACTTACTCCTTAGGAAGTGTGATGGAAGTCTGTGTAAGGACTGCAAAGTTATCCTGAGTGCGTATCTTACAACCCGACATAAACTCTTGGCAATGGACTTAGATTTAGAGGAAGAGGATGAAGAGGGTTGTGTGTGATTTATTGAGGATCAAGTGAGGTAGCTTAACTACTGCCAGGGGTCAGGAGATGGATGTGAAGTTGTGGGGATGCTAGCAGTATGTGGCGTAGTACAACTAATTGTGTTAAGGAAGTAGCTAGAGAGGTTGGGATTCTTGAAGGGTAACAGTGGTGGACGTCGAGGGCATTGGTGGTGGAGCGGAGAGGTCCAAGGAAAAGTGCAAGCCAAGAAGGCTGTTGCTTTGTTTATTTTTCCCAGGTTTGATAAATTATCTCGAGGCTGCCTCATAGAGTTGTACTATGTACTATTATTGTACTATGTACTATTCTTTATATCTTTAGTCCTTTTCTCCATTTCCATCTGAATACACAAACCTTGTTATAACAACATTTATCTATGATGGACGGGTTTTCTTTGGAACTGATTCTTCATGCTTTTTATATATATATTATGCCTAGAGAAACCAGCAGTCGCTACCCTTTTAGGTGCGTATCGGGTAAAACCCCCGGTTCTGTGCAATAGTTCGCAAACCACACAGGAGAGGCACTAGGCAAGCTTAGTGTGATGAGCTCGACCCAAAAGACAAACCCCTTCCTTTCGCTGGCGAGGGGTTTTGAACTTGAGACCTCCAACATGGAAGCCCCAAACCCAAACCATTGGGCCACACCGATGAGCTCGTCGTGTTATATTATCCCTCTATAATAGCATTCTATAACAACACCGACATTCATTATAGCAATAAACTCTTTGTAAAATTTCTCCTATATAACAATCATACTCAACTATTGCATAGTAATATTTTGTATAACAATAAAATATTAAAATATCTATGGTAATCATCATTAATGTCATGCACATAGTAAATCCTTATTGCTCCATGGGAGCGGGATGAGTGATACCTAGAATGGGCTAGGTGGAATGGGGAGCAAGTATGGATATTGAAAAAAGAATTACTTTAATAGTGCCCATCAATTATAGTCATAACTCCACAAAAAAAGACTACAAATATTTGTGCTTTTTACATTTATGCGCTTTTTGGGGGGTCAAATTGGTTAACAGATACATTCCTTCTTCTTGGTATATCAAATCATTGAACTATTTCTTACATACTTTCTTATGACAACTAAATGTGATCTAAATGTCAAATGCCACTCCACATGTATAACAACACCTCACTATAGCAGCTATTAAATTTTCAGACAAACCTTGCCACTGTAACAAGGTGTGAGGGATTCAGACATTACCTGTGAACATGGATGCTTTTACATACATTTTCAATTCACTTTTTGCAGCACCAGTATAAACAGAGGATCACACTGTTTCTCCTTTTCGCACAGATAACATCTCTTAGACAATGCCCCTCTGAATTAAATTATTACTACCTCCGTCCCATTTTATGTGGCACCCTTTACTTTTTAGTTTGTCCCAAAATGAATGTCACCTTACTTTAATTGGAACAATTTAACTTTAAAATTCCTTTTTACCCATAATGAAATGATTCTCAACCACAAAAATATCTTCGTATTGTTTTAGACCACAAGTTTTGAAAGTCATCCTTTATTTCTTAAATACCGAGCCAAGCCCAAAGGTACTACATAAAATGGGACGGAAGGAGTATGTGTTAGCCATGCCTTACAAATTTCTATCCATTTAAAAGCAAGCTGCTTTGAGTTCTTTAATAAATGTATACCTGTAATGTGTATACACCATTTCATTGAAAGAACTTAACACTCTTGCCACTCTCTTAGACCTAAGGGTTTTAGACTTTTGCCTCCAAGAAATTATCTGCCAATGCCACTCAGCCTACATGTTTTTATCAAGATGTTTATCTACTGCCAACTCTCTTAATTCATATATAAAGCATCAAGCTTCCCCAAATGTTCAAATGCGTCATTGTTCTTTATTTTCAGTCTTCTGAGAGCTTCATGTTCCATATCTAAGTCCTTCAAGATGTGCCGGTACGCGTCACCAGTTCAAACCCTTCCAGTACGAGGTGTCTGCTACTTAAGTTGGAGTAGAATAGAGGGATGTCTCATACTTGTATGAGCCAACTTGGGTTGGACCAACTAACTCATGGGGGATTCCTCAGTTATGCCAAAAAATTCAAAAAGAGAAGATTTTAAGTTTTTTGCCAAGGCAAAAAATTTCCTGACATTTTTGGTGAAACTCCCATCATGCCCTGCTCCCATTGACAAGGTCCTCTTGTATCTGCATGTTCTTCCTTTTTTTTTTTTTAAAAAAAAAAACTTGGTAACTTCTGTATCTGCATATTCTTGGACCTGATATCTTATTTATTTTTCTATTTTCTAAGAGGATAGGCTGTTTCTGGCCGTTAAGATTGTTTTAAACTGCAAACTTGTGATCTCCTGATATCAAGAATCTGTTAACTTGCTCACTCTTTGTGGTAAACTCAACAAAAAGGGACATCATATATCCAGCTGCCCAACCTAATAGTGGTTATTGCAGTAATTTTGCTCTTTCTGGTCACCATGAGAATAAGTCTGTGAGAAATGGTTTAAATTATTTTTGCCTTCGTCAATTTGATAAATCCTCAAGAAAGGTCCCTACCTTCCTGAAGAACTCATTGGCCGTTGATGAATTGGCAATCCTGGTACTTTTATCCATAGCGCTCTCAGTTCTCTGTCCTGGTGAGCATGCTATTATAGATCAACCATCAAGAAGCACATCTATGATTCCTTATGTCCATCTTC
This sequence comes from Solanum clarkiae, assembly GCA_011800125.2. Taxonomy (NCBI): domain Eukaryota; kingdom Viridiplantae; phylum Streptophyta; class Magnoliopsida; order Solanales; family Solanaceae; genus Solanum; species Solanum clarkiae. The sequence goes on from JAABOM020000049.1 coordinate 5,989,144, forward strand.
CTATTTTTATGTTCAGTCTCCACCTAAGAAGAAACGCCAAGTAGGACCTGCACTCCATTCATATCATTTGCATAAAAACCCACATAAAATTTTTTCAATAATCATTTACTCACTTGCATACTCTTCACCACTTGCCATTTCTGCATTGACTCACCATATCGTCCAGATAAGTAATGTTACCAGAATGTTCAACTTGCTTTATCGATTATCACATGCACTTCAATGACCTGCCTAAGCTGATTGGAACTTTTTGGTAGTCATGGATTGGTAACCACCACTTGGTAATAATTTTTGACATGTTTCAGCTTCCATCTTATGATGACTTCTCCACGGATCTCCAGTATGTTGATGGCATGATCTTTTTTTTCTGGTCTCTTGGTGGACCTTGATGGCGTGATCTTTTTTCTTCCCGAGTCATTTTAATACACCCTGCCTAAATAATTGGACTTCTCACAATATGATAATCATGGATCTCAACTCTCTTACTCCATATCTAACATGGTCGTGTTTTTTCTTTCCTTTTTTATGCCAATTTGTAGGAGATGGGTACACCATCAAAGCTCTTTCAATCATTTGTAACTTGACTCAAAATTATTCTTGTGCTCGATGATTTCATATCAATAATCAGCAGCTACTCCCTTTCAAAAGATACCTTCTTGCAATAAAAAAAAAAGGCTCTTATCTTGCCATTTCACCATATTGATTATTGACTTCTTAGTGTTGTTGTATCCCACTTGAAGGCTCTGGGGTGTATAGTGAGCAGATATTTTTGGTCTGGGACTTGTTTTTGGTGGTTTTTATGATCACAAACATGCCAGAAAAAAATATTATATTGTTGTTTTTTGTTTTTTCATCAATCTCGGATGGAGCCAAAGATTTACTATTTTTTGGCTTTGGGGTATGATGGAATAAAGCAAAATGGCT
>JAABOM020000049.1:5999519-6016144 GCA_011800125.2 Solanum clarkiae
TACCAAATATTGTAGTAACATTATAAAGCATGCTTCCATCTTTCAAAGTATTACTACATATTTTTGAGTTTTTCTTACTTATGTAAATAGTCATGTATGCCAAATTAAGACCAATCACCTTCCAATTTATATATCTTATAAAATCTATATGAAATCTTTAAATTTTTATTCAGCAATAAGCAAGTGCGAAAGTAAATCACAATATCTTTTAAAACGCATTTTTCGTTATTGTTGTTGTAGGAGCATACTTGCAGGAGAGAATGTTGAAAATATTTTTTCAAGTTTATAATCTTCTGTCACTCTTTCTCCGCATAAAGTTAACTATGATATTATTCTAAACATGGTGGAGTTATATTCAGTAATACTTTTAAAATCCATTAATCTTAAATGAGCCAATTATGGTCTGTCTGTATGAGGATGACCAACTTCAGGTGGTCAAATCTCTCCTTTAAATTATTCCACAGAGTGAGGGGATCTTTTAACGTAAGATATTGCATCTTTAGTCCCTCGTCAAGGTGATGATAGAGAAATATTAATGCTTTGGCATGGTCCTGACTCGAAGCTTTATTATTATTTTTTATGGTGTCTGCTAGACCCATTGATACTAGATGAGTTCAGAATCAAGAGCCCATCATGCATCAATTTTACCAGAAATGTTAAGAACAATAAATTCAACCTTTGAAATGTTAGACATTTTAATAAAATAAAATTCTTACCTCCTTTGTTACCTATTTAAAATATTTTGGAATGGGCAGAGTTTCGTGCTGATAACGCGTTGTAAAATATAGATATAGAATTAACTAGAATAAATTTTAGAAGGAATGAAAGTTGGAACCAAATGAGAAAGAAGAGAGGGAGGGAGTATGTATCTGTATTATTTCTCTACCAGGTTATGTCCCTTACATCCATACTTCAAGCCTATATATAGCCAAAATATGGCCATCCAATTTTGACTTAGTCAAAGCAAGAGTTCAATTTGAACTTTTGCAATAGAGGACAAGTTCAATTTGAACTTTGCAACTTGACTAATAGGAAGACAATTTGAACTATACAATACAAAGACAATTTGTACTTTACAACATGAATGACTTAAATCGTCAAAAAAAATACTTCCTCCCTCTGTCTTATTTTATGTGGCACGCATTATTTTCTTTGGTCCGTCAATATCATCTTACTCTAATTGAAAACAATTTAACCTTGACGTTTTTGTCTTTAATAAAATAATTTTCAGTCACATAAATATCTAAGAGGCTGTTTGGATTGGCTTATTGCAAGTACTTTTAAGTAAAAATAACTTTAAGTACTTTTGAAATTGTCACGCCCAAAGTTCCGTCAGGGCGGACTGGCACCCGTTGCCAATAAGGCTTGGGAGAACCAACCTGTATCTATGCGCATTCTATACATATTATAAGGGATTTTTACATTCAACATGACTTTAAGAAAGTAAACTGTAATAACAAGCCAAAAGAAAATGCATATGGCTAGGCCTTTGGGGCCACGGTGTTTAAAGTACGAGACATGATCACACTTTAATTTACATAGTCTCCAAAGCCTCTAGATAAGGAAAAGTATTTGATAAGGATCGAGACAGACCCCGCCTTGACTAATTGTATAATACAAAATTGTAAGCTCTAGACACAAAGCTCCGAAGCAACCTAGAGCTTGGTAACAGCAGCTGGATATCCTGTACTTCTATTGGGGAGATCTACTAGCACCTATACCTGCAACATGAAATGCAGGTCACCCATAAGGGACGTTAGTACGAGATAATGTACTGAATATGTAAGGCAGGGTATATTGTATATGAAGTAATAACTCAAATGAAACTATGCACTGGTGTAGGATAAGGGACCACCTTGAGTTGTACTGTGGGATCATGTACTTTATGTTCTTTTTATCACTTTACCTTTACTGTATACTCTATGCATAATATGTGATACAAATGATCAGTTGATCAGTGGTAAAACTGTATCGGGATCGGCCCTGGTTAGGCTCTTCCTTAACCCCTCGGGTTACCCCTCGTGATAGGATCGTCCCTGGCTAGGTGATTCTTCTACCCCTCGGGCTACCACCCATCAATAAGCAATATACTTTATTTTATCTTTCAATTATCTTTGAGATGATTCTTTTGGTGATTATAATATTGGAGAAATAGAACTGTAGATGTAGCATGTGACATGTAAATAATCATACAAGACAATATGATAATGAAAATACTACGTTATACAAATAACGAAATGCGTATGAAATAAGACAACTCGTGGACTTTATTTAGCAACAAGGACCCATGTGACTTGGTATCCACGTATATATGCAGATTTGAAGGTGACTATGTATGAGAGCATATGAACGGGTGAAAGAGTGAAGACACGATTAATAGTTGTGTCTGAGTTGGTAAGTGCCTTTATGTGCCAAGGAGAGATCTATGTTTCATGCCAAGTAATACGAAATCAAGTAGCCTTACATACCTCGCTGTACGACCTCGTTATTACCTCGAGATAACCTTCCCTTTCTCTAAATATTTATCTATGATATATAAGGCAATAAGACTAGTATTAGCAGCAAAGAAACACTTTTTCGTATCCCAATATCATAAAAACTAATACCCGGGCAACCAGCCTATAATTAGCGACGCAAACGCATTCCTTCAACCTTTTCACTTATAATCGTATTTTCTAATACACATTCTTATATACATATCATGTGCAGCCTATTTTAGTGCCACAACAGTCTTACAACAGCCCACCAATCACAACACATAACAATTCTATGCAATATATAAATAGGCGGCATAATGTTATCTCCTTTCGCTACATTTAAACGTCGACAATTTCAAATCTTTTTCAACTCTAACCAAACTGTTCCAACAACATTTATACATACAAATAGTCCTAAAATAGTCTTAGAACAGCACCCAAGAATTCATGAAGGATGTGAGCCAATAGCCTTCCATCCAACAGCCCACAAGTTCATATTAAGAACACAATTGTGATATCCTATAAGGACTCACTTTTGTGGACTGTAAAAGTGGTGCAGCAGCTAAGTTACATCACTAACAAACTAAACCTTATCAATAACATAAGTCTTACTTCATAATTCAGCCAACCAACAACAACATTACCCCAATGCCTCAAAGGCTCCCGCCCATTGCGGGGTAAGGTGGGGTCGGATGTACGCAGCCTGACCCCTATGTTTAAAAATATAGTGCAACTGTTTCCGGATGACCCATGATGAGCATCGAAAGCTGCATTGACTAACTGCTACTTCACAATTGAAAGAAGCACAGACAATTTAAAGAGCCATTTTTCTTTATTCCATCATACCCCAAAGCCAAAAAATAGTGAATCTTTGGCTCCATCCAAGAAGAGAAAATCCTCTTGAACAACAAGTAAAGCTCACAACAACCCTTAGGATACATGCTATCCAAAATTTTCAGTACAAACATACTAGCATGTACTTCTTATTTTTTCATGGGATAAGTATAACAAATACATGGATATTTCCACCTACCTTAGCCTTCAAGATTTAGGTCTCTCTCAAGAACCCTAGAGGGTTGTGTAGGTTGCCTTATGAAGTGAAATAAAGAGAGAAAAAGAGACTTAAAGAAAACTGAAAATTGCTCCAAAGTAAAATGATTTAAGGTGTTGCTTTTGAGCCCTTATAAAGGCTCTCTTTGGCGAAATTTCTTTATAATTTTTGACTACATATTAACACTTATTAATAGCCTCGTGATGCAGCAGCTTGGCCCTTGCACTTGGGCCTAAATGGGTCTCAAAATTGATGGGCCTTGGCTGCCCATTTTCCAAATCCCTCTTCACTTAGTTTGGGACCAATTAGCCAAGTGGGTTGTGGTGTACTTGAGCCCTTTTATTATTCATCTTGGGCTGAAAATAAAGTCCATTTATGATGCTAAAACACGGGCTAAAGTTACACCTGTAACACGGACTTTATTCATAATCGGACTTGGACCAATTCGACGTCAGGCCTCGTCTCCGTTTAGCTAGCAATTTAAGCTAAGCAAGTAGGTGTCTCACCTACTAGCTTATTAAGTCCTACAAGCACCTCAATTCTCTCACTTTGTTTAAGGTCGTGATCTCCTCAATTTGACACCAGACATGCATACACTCGACCCTCTTAAGCGTTAGACGCACATATCGACCTATAACATGAGATTCAAGTACTTTTAAAAATAGGCGCTAATTTGACCAAACCATATCATGTTTCATTTGTATAGTACTAGTATTGTAAGATGTGGGGTGTTACAGAAATGTTTGGGTAAATTTAAAAAGTACTTATAAACTCTTATTTTTAAGTTAAAATGACCAATGGAGTCTTTCTTTCTTTATTTTAAACACCGTGCCAAGTTAAAGGGTGTCACATAAAATGGGACGAATGGAGTAGAAGTTAATTATTTTTTGTTTAATTTTGTACTTGTAAACATTATTTGGTTAAAAAAAATGTAGTCTCTATACATACATATTGTTAATTAAGGTCTTAAATAGCATAATCTTGTAATTTTTACGACAAAAAATTAAGACCACTACATTTAGACGATAACCCGTGTAATTTTGTGATTTTGCTTCATATCAAACACACTTCTGTCCCCATCTCTTGAAAATGCTAGAAATACACTAGTCCACTTTGAAAAGTTTGGTTTTGTTTTGTCAATACAAGCTATTTAGCTCTAAGTTGCTTCGACTCTTTAAAAATATTACCACATTCATTTGGATCTTTCAAAATACACTATTTTTTAAGAATTCGATATACATTTGTTAATATTTTTGAAGAATTCGAACAACATAGATTTAGCTAATTTCTGCAAGGAGTTGGACTAGTTTGCTCACACTAGTTGAGACACAGTGCTAGTAAAGAGATGCCATTCATCAATGTTGTATGTGATATTGAGAATATATCAAATCTTGGATCACAAAGTAACTACTAAGCATCTGAAAATTTGCTATTGAAAAGTGAGTTGACTGAATCTAAATGATGAGTAACTAATAATCTTCTCGATAGAATAGTTCCTTTTTTTTTCTAAAAAGAGTTGAGAGTGAAAAACATATTTAATTTATTGATTATTATGTCTAAACTATTGAGAATGAGTTTTCTATCTAAATCATCACTCAATGATTAGTGAAACACATCTAAACATTGACTAGATCAAATATATTGCTCATAGTTAGCGAAACACACCTAGACATTGACTCGATCAAATGTTTTTGTCCAGAATATCTTTAGATGCATTTGTCCATAAAATTTTTGCACACATGGCATATATAACGGCTCTACTTGTTTACACACTAATATTTTAAATATATTTTTAATTAACTTCTTTAAAATGCTAAATCTTTTTCTTTTAAGTTGGAGATATCAATGTCACGGCAGAAAGGAGACCATGGCTAAGAAGGTGAAGAAGAAGATGGTGGATGTCTTGGAATAAATTAATTTATACAATACAGCTTCAAGTTTTCACCTTAACTTTTAATTTTTGAGACGAGGATTTTTCAAAAAAAAAGTTTCTCTATCTCTAGGAGGTAATGATAAGGTCTGCTTACATTTATCTCACTCGTGGAATTTCACTGAGTATATTATTTGTTGTTGTAACTCTTCTAAAAATTGATTATTGAGTTACAAATAGCTGTAATTCTATTGATTGTGGGACATTGTCTTCTGCGACTTTATAGTGTGTTTACCGAGAAAAATATTCTTAATTTTCTTATGTATGATTTGTTAAAATATTTTTTAAAAAATACTTTTTATGAAAACAAACTCTTTAGAAATGAGGAAAATGACTTTGTCAATAAAAGTAGGAAAAAAAATTCATAATTGTCTCTTCTCCACTCACCTAAGTTCTCAAACCCTTCCATCCCCTCACCCCTTTCCCTCACCCCATTCCACTTTTATAATATTTTCTTAATTTAAATGTAAATATTCTTGTAGTATTTTGTTATTTACTAAATACTACAAAATGAGTAAAAAATTCGGTTGTTTTTCAAGAAAATATTTTTGGGACTACATTTTTCTTCATACGCAGCACACCACACCCAACTACTTTCCTCAATCTCAGAGATGTTTGAACCTTTTCCTATGGATCCTATAAACAAACATTTGCCTTTTATTCTTGAAAAAAGGATCAAAATTGTTTCTTAACTATGCGAAATAGACCACTTATATCATCCATAATATTTTGGGACAAAAAATGTCCCACCATTATTTTAGGAGACCACAAGTACCCTCAAAAGTTTTAGTGATTACAAGTCAGGTGGCAAATAACCCGTGAGAATCCTAGTTGGCAATGCTTAGATGGAGGGATTAGTCCAATGGCTTGTCACATCACTAAAGTTTGGGCCGTTAACTCTTAAGGAAATGAAAATTATGGTTAATTATCAATCCTCAATCAGATAGCTGCATTACAAACTCTTTACAGAGCCTAACACAAATAAAAAAATTGGATACTTAACAAACTTACAAGATCAAAAGAGTATCATGAGCTGTTAGTTGAGTGGTATGAGACTTTTACAATGACTGATAAAGGAATGTTTACAACATGACCTTGGTTTCCTACGAGTCCTATTCTTCCAAAGCTTGGTGTTGTGCTGTTCATGGTAGCATTGAGGAACACATTCAAGATCTGCTGCTGTCCACCTGCAACAAAAAATCGCTTTGGGGTAACCTTCACGGAAACCCCATTAGGTGCACTCCAACCGATAATATATGTTTCATTGCCTGCTATGTTGGTCAACGTTCTTTGAACACTTATTGATTGGTTCAGCTTTGATATTGTGATTGAAGGCATGTTCAGGTCAGTTCCATTCATAGTAGATACTCCGCAGCTCTCACCAGTGTAGTTCAGAAGAACAGAAGCTGATCCATTTATGCCACAGAGGAACGCGATGTAGTCCTTATAACCTACAAGTCAGATTTTAAGGTCCACATCTAACAGAAAATGAGAATGTATTATAGCCACACCCAACATCATCAATCATTGTTTTTGGAACATTTTTAGTGATTGACTCTCGGTTCAACAATTCTCAGTTCATTTCAATCAGATCATTCATGTAGTCCTTTAAATGAATCGAAAATCTTATGCTTAGAGAAGATCAAATTTGAACTAACATGTGGTGAGAATTGCAGTATAAACAAAATAAGCAAATTATTGTTTTAACTACAGATGCAAAAGCTTTTCAAAGAAGGTTGGCCTAACCTAGCTCTGAATGGCACTTCTTGCCAATAGATTGCCTGGCCTAGTCTTTGTAACAAGAAACTTTAAACTATAGTAAAAATGTCTAAGATTCTTAACACCTTACACTTGTATAAAGATCAAAACACTTAATAGGCATAGAAGAGACAAATGCTTCCTAGCCTTTCGAAAACTTGATTAAAGCTAGCTAGGTACTCCGATCAGTCAAGTGTTGACACCAAATTAGGTTTGACCTTAATGTCCAGATGAACATGCATTCTTTTCTTAGCAGTATGGTATGGTAGACTTAAAACCAATCAACTAGAGAACATTCTTATAATTACAGAGATGTTATTGATAAACGACTTGGGTGCATTTGGTATGGCAAAATTTTGGAAAAAAATTTTTTCTAGGAAAACAACTTCCTTAAAAACTGAGGTAAACGATTTCCTTAATGGAAGTAGGTAAGACATGTCCTACAAGTGACATTCTATGTTTATTGTATGTCCTCCATACACACCCAAGCCACCAATCCCTACTCATTGACCTCCCCAACTCTGAGGCCCTATGCCCCACCCCTATAGTGTTTTGCTAGATTACGTATAAATGCTCCTGAGATGATATTTTTTTGCTTGCTTATCAAATACTAGAAATTAAGTAAGAAACCGACTTGTTTTCCAAGAAAATATCTTCTAGGAATCATTTTCCATAGACACCAGATGGCAAAGACACCCTTGATTCTAAACTTCATTGACTAGAAGGCTTCCTAAGAACATAGAAGTTGGAAAAGACTAAAGTTATAACATCCCTGGCGACATACCTATATTAAAGGACTTCAATGAAGCTTTTGAAGCTAACACGACTAAAATAAGGTTGGTGAGGTTCAATGAGAGATCAAGAATGTGTTTATCGTGGAAGAAAAGTCCAAGAATTATGGTTAGGAGTGCATCAAGTGCTATAAATATTTCATAGTCCAAGTCTAAGAGAAGGAAGATTGGGGCCACATAGAGCCCAGAAGGAGGGGCATACATTAAGCCCAAGAAATGGGCTAAAAATGCCCAAGAAAGGGGCTGAAATTTCTACCCATGAGCCGAAATTAATTCCCACAATGGGCTAAGAACAGTGTTACCAAAGGTGAAAAGCGCAAAAAAGCTCTAAAGTTTGTTGGGCTTTAAGCGCAAAATGCAAATAAAGCGCGAGCTTTGATGAAAAAAGATGCACAGGGGAAAAATACAAATATATATGTTTTTAGTCCAAGACTAATTTTCCATCAATCTCGGATGGAGCCAAAGATTCACTATTTTTTGGCTTTGGGGTATGATGGAATAAAGTAAAATGGCTCTTTAAACTGTCTGCGCTTCTTTCAATTGTGAAGTAACAGTTAGTCAATGCAACTTTCGACGCTCATCATGGGTCATCCGAAAACAGTCGCACTATGTTTTAAACATAGGGGTCAGGCTGCGTACATCCGACCCCCTCTTACCTTGCAATGGGCGGGAGCCTTTGAGGCATTGGGGTAATGTTGTTGTTGTTTTAGTCCAAGACTAATAATTATAAACATGAGTACATAATATATGACCAAGGAAATTGAAAATAATTATAGTAAAGTGAAATATCAATTGTTTAGTCTTACTTCTTCAAAAGAGGCTCATTGACAAGGAAAACTTTGCTTTAGAACCTTGATAACAACATTAAAGCGCACATAAAGCGAGGCGAAGTGCTCAACATGCTTTGAGCCTCACTTCAGGACTTAGCGCGCCTTTGACTGCACTGGCTAAGACTCATCTCCATGTGCCCACAATGGGCTAAGACTCATGCCCATAAAGGCAGAAAGTCACGCAAAAAAAGACCTCCTTAGGCTTGTGTTTTTTATGATTATCATGTCATTTCTTTTCTTTTATTAGGTAGTTCTGTGAAAAAGTGAGACATTAAGTCGTTTAGTATATTTTCTCACTTTATTTCAAAATCGAACTGGATTCCAAATTTGAAAGAGTCCTTCGTACTCCATCTTTATAAATTCCACAGTGTTCTCTTCTTCCTATTGGAAAAAGTATAACCATGTTCAACTCTAACTTCACAAGTTCCAAATAAAATAAAACATATTTGTAATCTATGGCCAAAATCCTACTAATTTTTACTTGTTGATTTAGAGTTTCCTAGTTATATTTTATTATTTATTACTCCCTTTGTCTCATTTTGTGTGGCACCATTTGACTTGGCACGATATTAAGAAAGAAAAAGAAAACTATTGAAACTTGTGGTCTAAAACAATGCTTAGATATTTGTGACTTGTGTGGTTAAAAATAATGTCATTAAGGGTAAAAAAAAGTATTTTAAAGTTAAATTGTTACTAATTATAGTAAGTTGACATTCTCTTTGAGACAAACTAAAAAGGAAAGGTGGTTGAAATTTCCTTATATATAGTGAATATTTATTTTATTGTTTTAAAAAAACACAATCATTATCAATTTTTTCTTTTTTTGTTTTTTGAAAATGGTAATGTTGTATTTTTTTTCTTTACACCTTTATGTATTGGCTACTTAGAATTTGCCTTGAAACCTTACAAGAACTATTTATTTTAAGAGGTAAGATTAATTATAACACTTTATTTGGAAGAACGATTTTCAAGTCCAAGTCCATCTAGAAAGATTTCGAGTTCCAACCCGATCTATCAATCAATCGGAAGACAATATGTGGATCAATCAAGTACATTAAGGTTCCTTTATTGTCCACTTAGGTCAAGTGTGTGTGAATGACAATGCCAAAGTTTTTCAAGTGTTATTGGTTTCAGTAATTTTCCTTGAGTCTTGTGACTCAGTCTCGTGTACCGATGGAATATCAATTACCCTATACCTAAGGGTTTTCTGATCTCTATATAAGAAAGTCTTCTTACTTAGATGGTGAAGTTCAGAATAAAGTCTTTTAATAAGATGTCCTTTGTGTAATGGTAAAAATCATCTCTAGTTTAAAACTCTCTTATTTCCTTCTTCAAGATCAGAGATGCTAATCCTTAATATGAGTGTAATTTGTCAATAATCACAGTAGACATATTTTCTTTAGATCATAGTTCAGAGATGCTAATCCTTAATATGAGTGTAATTTGTCAATAATCACAGTAGACATATTTTCTTTAGATCATAGTTGTGGGCTAAAGACTAGGCCAGGCAAATTGTGGCTAGGAATGCCATTGGAGGGCTACACTAGGCAAACCTTGTTTGGAAAACTTTTGCATCTATAATTCAAACATAATTTGTCTACTCAAATCTTATCATTCCGCAATTCTAGAAACTACTCTCATCCCTGAGATTATGACATCTGTCATTTTGAAATTAATAGAGTCCATTAACAGCCTAAAATGCCAATGAACAATAGTTTCTCCTTAACATCCAGGAAAAGATATAAAGAAGCAAAAAGCAGCTTACTTATATCAAAAATAAGGCCTGGATCCAGCGCTGCAGTAGCATTCACGAATCCGCTTCCCATGTCAAAAGGTGTTGCAGGAGACTGATTCGAATCTGGGTTAGCATATGCATGCTGGGCTAGTATTGGTCCCCCATATTTATTATGCAGAGAGGCTGTTGTAGAAAGTGCAGATCCAATTGCAGCAGGAGTTGAGGCAGGAAATTTTTGCTTGATTAAGGCTGCTAAACCAGCAATATGAGGGGCAGCCATGCTTGTGCCAGACATCATTGCAAAGTTTTCACCTAAATAATAGGGAAGTACTTGGGTCAGTAAATAAATTTTAATGGCATTTATACTGCTTTATGAGTAAGTACCCCCAAACTTCTAGAGATGTTCTTGAGTAACCTGTTAACCTATTTTAGTTCCTTTTATAAGGAAGCATTTTTAGTTCTTGTGACCATCTATCTACCTTGAAATTCAATCGATTCAGTGCCACGGGAACTCCAAGCAGCCCAAATAGAATTTCCTGGAGCAACTAGGTTGGGCTTCAATATGTCTGCATTATCAACAGAACTGTCTTCTGGATCTGGACCCCTTGCAGAATAATACATAACCTTCGGGGCAGATAAGCTGAAGTTTGGTTTTATCCCCCCCAAAATGCAGGCAACAGCCCTGAACTTGACAATTTTCATTGTAGTTTCATCTTTCTCAAGAGAAGAATTGTAGTACTGAAGTAAAATCTGCCAAATTAAAATCAAAGATGAGAACCGTTGTACATACATACCAACACTCTCAGAATGAGTAAACTTGTACCAAAAGAATTTACATATTTTTACGAGTCTTATCTCATTTCCTGTGCATTTTTAAATGCACAACCATCACGTTGATTTGCACAGATACTAAAGCATTTGTACCTCCAAACTCACCTTTGAATCATCTGGAGAAGGAATTATAATTCCAGGCAATCTCATTGGAACCGGATTAAGTTGAAAGGTGATAACAAAAGGATCCATGGCGAACACAACTCCAGCTGCACTAAGGTTCTTAGCTGTTTCCGAGGCCTGTTTAATGGTGGAAAGCCCAAGCACAAACCGGATGGAGTAGCTACAAATCAAGAGATTCCCTCGAACAAGCGTATGATTGAATTTACTTGCATCTTGGCATTCACCAACATACATATCTTTAGCAGCTGTGTCATTCAAAGCATGAATTGCAGAAACCAACGTGTACATGTCATCTGTTCCAGCTGTAAAAAAAAAAAAAAACAAATTAAGCTAACAACATTACCGGGAACCTCTGAAAAGGTAGTAAAGAAGTTTAGTTAGTCAAGGGTACAGTTAAGCAACAACTACTAAATTGCCGTATCATTGCATCCAAAGAGAAACATAAGGTTGCAGCATTTCAGTTATTCTATTGACTGAATACTAACGGTCTTACGCTCAAATAACACCCCACCCCAACCCCAAACCCAAAAAAGGCTTTTTACAATCCAAAAAATCTTAGTGCACTAGTGCATAAATTTACCACAAAGTACATGCCTGATTAGGTACACAGCTTTTATGGACATGCCAGGGAAAATATCAGACATCTAGCTTAGGTATGCATTTATGGACGTGTCAGGAAAAATCTCAGGTATCTAGCTTAGATGTGCATTTATGGACGTGTCAGGGAAAATCTCAGACATTTTTTGGGAGATAGTACGGAATGCTACTCAGCTTCCAAAATCTTAAAAAAAACCTATATTATTGAAAAAGTAATACTATGGAATTTATGTTGTTGAAACTATCAAGTAGATCATCTCCAAGAGTAAAGTTCTCGGCTTCACTTTCTATAACAACACCAAGGGCATCAGCTTCCTCAACTTTAAAGGCAATCCTGGAATATCATTTCACATTCTAGACTAATTTTGTTAATCTTTTGGTATTACCAATACATGATAAGAGATAAACTTCATTTGTATGGAAGAGATAGCTCTCCTTTTCTTTTTAGGTAGTCCTGAAATGGCATCTGTTTCCCACAAATGAAAGATTGTTCATCTTTTAACTTTTCTCTGCTGACATACCAATGAAAGATTGTTCATCTTTTAACTTTTCTCTGCTGACAGACCTAAAATACATTAACATGTTTCCTCTCTAGAAATTTAAACTTTTAGATGAGACGGTTCACACCATTCAATGTGGTATTGGAGCCTTTTTGGGTTTATAATAAACATGCATCATCTTCAACAAATTCAACTTTTACTTGAGGCTGTTTACATAATATAATATGGCATTTGATTTTTGTTTAAAAATAACTCTATTTCCTGGCGGTGCAATCACTATTCACTATAGGAGCATCTGGCAGTGAAGCATTGTACTACATTATCTAAACTACCTTATCTAGCTTGAATTGTTAGAACTGGTATTTTTGTGTACTTACTTTTGTTTGGGTTCCCTGACGTATGGGTTTTATATTTTTCTTGGCTGAGTACATAAAAATAAGTCTGTTAATAGGTGGCGACGAGGCTTGAATTTATGAGTTTTGAATGTTCTGATACCATGTAAGAGAAAAGATTAGAAGAAAGCATGACGGACTTACGCCTGAATGCTAGTGACACACTTTACCAAGTATATAGTAATTTACCTAATGATACACATGATCTGTACATACTTTTTACGTAGGTTTAATCAAAAGGTAATGGATCATGTTTAATCCAAAAAGATCTCAACTTATTTAGAAACACCTTAATATTCACTTGAGAAAGCCCCAAGGGTTTAAGGTTTAGGGACTTGCGACTTAGGTCAAAAGTTCGAGCTCTGTGCCAAAGTGAACTGAGTCTAGTATTTAAGTGGAGAAAGGTAGAGAGGCTCAGGCACGTCATCCCCTAGTTTCAAAGGTTGCAATTTGCCCGAGGGTTGATAAGGTTGCGATTTGCCCGAGGTTTGATATTTCAGTCACAAAAAATATATATATGTTCACTTGAAAAATCTGGTGATTGGAGACTGTTCTCATCCCTTAGATGCAGTTTTTTACGTATAAGATATCTAAATATATAGATCGACACCAAACGTGAAAGGGCTAGTTTGGATACTCGTAAGTAAGGGTCGACATCTGTATTCCTTGTAACACCTCTATCAACTAAGTTCTTTAGATTGGTACTAATTTAGCTCCTATCATATCCAAGAGGAGCAACACTCCATTTCAGGGTCTACTACTCATTATTTTCTATCTTGCAAGGAACCGCGATCTAGGGAGAGAGAGAGAGAGAGAGAGAGAGCAACAACTGACATAGAAGTTGCCTACTTTATGATTGAAAGTTCCAACAGAAAATTACTCAACTTAGTGCAGAGCAGAATAATTAGGTTGTGTTATCTGGTCATTGGCCACTTCTCTTCAAATAATTACATAATTTTAATTCTACTCGTTAACTTCTTCTAACAGTCAATTTAAGACTAATTAAATGAGAGAGAAGGATTATAATAATGAAATATTTTTGGGAAGAATCATTCTCCATTAATATTCTCAAAATAGAATTAAATGTAGCAATCACCAAGGAAGACTTACGTGCTAGTCCAACTCCAGAAATGGTGATGTTGTTGCCCAGAAATATAGAGTTGCTGTAAACCCTGTCATGGGTTGAAGCACCAACACTGAAGATCCACGGGCTGAAGGAAGCAACACTCTTAGGTGATGGTCCAGTATTGCCAGCTGCTTGTACCACAAAAATGCCAGCTTTTACTGCTGACAGCAAGGCCATGTCTATAGGGTTAAAGAATGTTGCCAGACCAGATGGACGCCTGTTTGGAGTGATTGATAAATTGATTATGTCCACGCCATCCTGGGCTGCCTATAATTGTAAGAGACAAGTATCAGCACCGAGGAATTATATTATATTTTTTTTTCCCTTTTGCTTCCGCGAATTAGCAGTAAATGATTCTTAAGCATGAAGGACAAATGAATATCCCCTCCATCCATAAAAACTTGACCTGCTTCCCACTCTATTCTGTACCAAAAATTACACCTGTTTTGGTAGATGAAACTTTTTCTTTCATATCTGACAGATGAAACATTTTTCTCCTTCCAACATAATCAAATCTAAACTAGTATACTACTATTTTAAGTTACGGAACTTGATGTGAGATTTTCCCTGCATCTGAAATATATTTTTCTCCATTCCTTCTTTCTTTATTCTTTTCCTTAAATTCTCCACTCTCTAGTCAAAAATGAAAATCTACCTGGTCTATGGCAGCAACGACATCTGCAGCAAAGCCACCAAAACTCTTGTATAATGCCTTGTAAACTGCAATGCTAGAAATATCAGCATGTAATCAGTATCTTCTCTTGTATTAACTTTTAGTGAGAAAGATAGAAGGTAAGGAAATTAACCCTCATGTCAATCTCTGTATTTTTATAAAGGAAAACACTGGAGGCTTGAGTTATGAGCACTTGGGGAAGTTGAAAAGGTCAATCATTAAAGTAGATTTGTGGTAATTTCCTCAAGTGCTCAGAACTCAAGCACTTCTTCGTGCTCCAGGATCCCCCTCCCCTCAACAATCAATTCAGAATTTCTTAACTTCACTTATTGGAACAGGTGTGCTAATTCTAAAGTTTAGTTAACTCCTGAAGAAGCGATCGGGATCATTTTGTAACAAAAGAGCCTTTTTGTAAAATTTGTGAGAAATATGAGAGGAAAATATTATTGAATTGTATATTTACATGTATATTTACATTGCTACATAAAGACCCTATTTATAGACATTACAACCTAATCCAAATCCAACTAGGAAATAATACTATTCCTATTCCAACTCTAAATAGGACCATGTAATCTTATTCCTATTCCTATTCTAACACTCCCCTTAAGTTGGTGCATACAAATCATAAGCACCTAGCTTGTTACAGATATAATTAATACGAGACCAGTGAGGGATTTGGTGAAGATATCTGCAAGTTGATCAATTGAATTCACAAACTTTGTAATAATACCTTTTGAGAGTATTTTTTCTCTGACAAAGTGACAATCAATCTCAATGTGCTTGGTCCTTCATGAAACACTAGATTTGATGCAATATGAAGGGCCGCTTGATTATCACACACAAGTTCCATATGATCAACTTTGCCAAATTTTAGCTCCCTCAATAACTGCTTGATCCAGATAAGTTCACAAGTTGTTGTAGCCATTGCTCGATATTTTGCCTCTGCACTTGACCGAGCAGCCACACTCTGTTTCTTGCTCTTCCATGATACCAAATTACCTCCTGCTAATACACAATATCGGGATATAAACCGCCTATCAGAGGGTGATCCTACGCAATCAGCATCTGTATATCCCATGATATGCTCACGTCCTCGATCTTCGAAGAGTAGTCCTTTTTCGGGCACTAACTTTATATATCGCAGAATACGAACAACTGCATCCCAATGACTATCACAAGGGGAAGTCATAAACTGACTTACAACACTCACAGGGAACGAACTGTCAGGTCTAGTCATTGTGAGATAATTAACTTTCCCACTAGTCGTCTATACCTTTCAGGATTACTGAGTGGCTCCCCCTGTCCTGAAAGCAGTTTAACATTCGGATCCATAGGAGTGTCAACAGGTCTACATCCCATCATCCCTATCTCCTCAACAATGTCTAAGGCATACTTGCATTGAGAAATAACAATACCTGATCTACACTGAGCAACCTCAATACCTAGAAAATACTTTAATCTGCCAAGGTCTTTAGTTTGGAAATACTTAAAGAGATGTCACTTCAAACTAGTGATACCATCTTTATCACTGCCAGTGATAATAATATCATCGACATAAACAACCAAATAAATACATAAATTTGCTGCAGAATGCTGATAAAATACAGAGTGATTAGCTTCACTACGAGTCATGCCAAACTCCTAAATTATTGTGTTGAACTTTCCAAACCAGGCTCGAGGAGACTGTTTAGACCACAGAGTGACTTGCACAATCGGCATACAAGTCTACTATAGACTCCCCCTGAGCAACAAAACCAGGTGGTTGCTCCATATAGACTTCTTCCGCAAGATCACCATGTAGAAAAGCA
>JAABOM020000049.1:6047100-6065706 GCA_011800125.2 Solanum clarkiae
CTTGTTTTGGGATCGTCCAGGGACATGGTGAGTATGTTTGCAAGCTGACCACAGACCTTATGACGATGACTCCTAAGACTGCTTTCTTTCTGGCAAAATAACATATCAATCTCTCTGTTTGGTCCTCCCATGAAACACTGGACTCGATGCAATGTGAAATGCAACCTCATTATCACACACAAGTTCCATTTCTTTCTTTTATCCAAATTTCAACTCCTTAAATAGTTGATTGATTCATATGTGTTCACATGTCGTCATTACCATCACTCGATATTTTGCTTCTGCACTCCATCAATCAACCACATTTTATTTCTTACTTTCAAGATACCAATCTCCCCAACTAGAGCACAATATTCACAAGTGGTTCGTTTGTCAAAACAAAGACCTTACCTAGTCTGCATCTATATATCCAAATGTTTTCTTATGTCCTCGGTCTTCATAAAGTAGTCCTTTCCCTGGAGCAGATATTATGTATCAAAAAAGGTAAATATCTACATTTCAGTGATTGTCACGAGGAGAATCAAAGAACTAACTTCCAACACTCACCGGGAAGGCAATATCAAGGTTGAATCACGGTGAGATAGTTCAATTTTCCTACCAGCATCCTATATCTTCTTGGATCACTAAGAGGTTCCTGGAGGGAGCACTTATCAACACCTATACTTCGATTTTGTCCTTCTAAAAGGGACGTGGCTCTAACAATTCCGTTGCTGTTTGCCAAAATAACCAAAAATGCTTCAAAAAAAAAAGTAGGTGTGCAATGAGCAAAAAGTTCATGCCCTTCTTTATCTCTAAAGATAGGGTCTCTGAACCATCCAACTGCTATTCCATCCCATTATCCATTAGACTTGCTTTGAATAATCCTCCGTTTACCCGATCATTGCCGTCGTAATCATAAAAAGCTATTTCTTTTAGGAAGTTTAGACATGCCACACATTTGCTCTCTTAGCATATTAATAGGCCTACAATATGTCATCCCTTTCCCCTCAAAAATATCAAGTGTACTGCCTCTGTGAAATAGCACTTACTTATTTAGATTGAACAACCTTAATTCCCTAGAGGTACTTTAAAGTTTAATCGACCAAGATGCTTAGTTTGAAAGTGCTATAAAAGGTGATGTTTAAACTTGGTAATTTCCTTGTCATCATTACATGTACAAAACCTTGTGTACAGTGACGATAAAATACAGAATGATCAGCTTCCCTTTGAACTATGCCAAATTCCTGAATAAACATACTGAATTTCCTAATCCATGCTCGGGGAAACTGCTACAGGCAATGAAGTGCTTATCAGTTTTCATAGGCTACACACCATGTTACTAGACTCCCTTCAACCACAAAATGTGGTATCAGAGCCTAGTTAAGGCCAACAATATATAGGAAGAAAAAAAATCTAAACTTCAAAAATTTCCAAGCAAATTTCCATGGTTATCTGAAGAGAATTTCGTTTCCATAAGTATTGCGATCAAACCAACACCATCAAGCCTACTCTATCTTCTGCCACCGCATGGGCCGTCGTGCGCTGACCAGAGCAGCCCAGATTCCAGTTACATCTGCGCATGTGCCGATGTGTGCGAGCTCCTTTTGTTTTCCAATATATTTTTTTCAGCAATGTCTCTTGGTCATTCCAAGGCTACCCATATTAGGTACCTCCTGATTCGACCACCTCTGGTGACCAGATTCGATTGGTTTCTTTCAATTTTCTGGTGACTACTTCATTTTTTTCCGACTCAGATAGATTTAACTCTATTATCATCTACATCACCATATGCTTGATTTGGTTAAATTCTGCTATGACCCATCATCATGTTTCTTGAATCAGATATTTTTGTGCTTAGACCATGGTTTCCATCAATTTGAGTCATTCTATCACTATTGGAACCTTTACTAGGTAGTGCAAATTACCTATTTTGGTCATCTTCAATTCAACTGTGGTGTAAGGGACAAGGTGTTCAGGATCGCTTGTATTAAACAGGCTAGTGATGTTGATTAAAAATATAGGGGAGGATGGGAGAAGATTGATGCTCTGGTACCATAAAAAGCGGAATAGAAAATAAGAGGAACTCGGCTTGATTTATTCCCTCAAGCTATTGTATTTAAATACTCCATCCATCCCATTCTATGTGCCACTGTTTGACTTGGCACGGTGTGTAAGGAAAAGAGGAAGACTTTTGAAACTTGTGGTCTAAAATAACCTCAGATATTTGTGTGTTGTAAAACATTTCATTAAGGGCAAAAGAGAAATTTCAAAATTAAATTTTTTTTAATTATAGTAAGGTAACATTCTTTTTGGGATAGACTAAAAAGAAAAGAGTGCCACATAAAATGGGACGGAGGGAGTATTATGTTTACATTTCCTACAAAGGGAAGGAAATCAATACCTAATTACGATTGGAGTAAATTAGCCTACCTATTATATTTACATAACTCTATAATATTCACAAGGATTACCCTTTAGGGATGGCCTAGTGGTTTGGGCTTGGGGCTTCCATGTTGGAGGTCTCAAGTTTGAAACCCTTTACCAGCGAAAGCATGGGGTTTGCCATCTGGGTCGAGCTCGTCGCACCGGGCTTGCCTAGCGCGGGTTACCTCTCCTATGTAGTTTGCAAGCTATTGCATAGGAGGGAGATTTACCCTGTGCGCATCCAAAACGGTAGCGGCTGTGGGTTCCCCTTGTCCCAAAAAAAAAAAAAACCACAAGGATTCTAACAGTAAATAGGGATGCTGCAACATGAAAATGATCAGCAGCTGTGCCATGCATGACACAAACTTGTACCATACACCCTGCTCAGAGATGATAAACTCCTTTCCTTGATATTTGAATTTGTTTCCTTATTTTATATACACTTTTTATGAAAACTAAAGAAGGGGAATACATAAAAATCAAACGAGGTGTTACGATTTGGATTTGAGAAAAAAATGAAGTTGAAAATTTTTGGGATGGGAATAGTTGCCTACTCTATTTGGGTCCTTAGGTAAGATTCAACAAAAAGACTCTTGGAATGTAATATGACTGCACTGCTTGGATGAGCTGGGCTTTTTATTTGTTTCAGTCGCTAAAGCAGAATAACCACTTCATTGGATCTTCTAATTTACACTCTTAGTTTTGTATGAAGGAGGAATGAAGAATTGGCTCTTTATTATTTTTAATGAAATAGTTAATGAGTATCTATTGTATGCAATAGAAGATTCTAGGTCTAAAGGTTTTGTCTCTTTTCTTGTGTGTGTTTTTCTGTTCTATTTGTTAGAGTCAGATAAGATGGTATATGTTAACTCTCCTTCTGTTTTGCCTGTTCTTTTAAAGAAATATTACTAGCCTCAAGAATTTCTCTTGATCCTTGGAAAAATTTTGAGCTATATTTTTAATTTCATGGGACTAGGCATAGATGGACTGGTCGTTATGAAGCTCATCTTTGGGATAAAAGTACATGGAATCAAAATCAAAATAAGAAAGGAAAGCAAGGTGTTTCTCTTTGTCTCTAGCAGATATTTTTGTTTCTATTTCATGCTGATCAGAATTCAGCTCGATCCTCCAGTTTTTGTGAAAAAACTGATGTTTAGAAAGTGTTTTATATTTCATGGACAATTGGACATTGGGACATTTATTGCTGCTTGATCTGCATGGGCAGTTTATTTAGGTGAGTACATTGATTAATCCTTTTCTGAAGTGCGGCACATGAGAGGAGATTAAATTATTAAACATTTTGTGAACAAAACTTCTTGTAGGAGCATATGATGAGGAGGAGGCTGCAGCAAGAGCGTATGATCTTGCCGCTTTGAAGTATTGGGGTCCTGGAACTCTCATTAATTTCCCAGTAAGATGTTCAATATTAGTTTGTTTCTCAGTTTATCAAGCAATACAAGCATCTTACCCCCCTCATTCCCTCCTATCTCTCTCGAGGATTTGCTAATCCAATTCTTGCTTTATTTTCTTACTTTATTTTCTTAATTTCTCACTTGCATAATATTGGGTCCGTTAAAGCTTTGTTCTGGTAAAAGGACTATATGGATCCTTTCCGAATGTTTCCTAACTGTATCAAGTGCTTTACAATGGGTTTACTTCATGTACTAAATAAGCTAATCGTATATGTAGGTGACAGATTACACAAGGGACCTCGAAGAGATGCAAAATCTCTCAAGAGAGGATTATCTTGCATCATTAAGAAGGTGGGTATGTTGTTTGCATATGCATGTGTTTGTTAGGGTATCTGCTGATTCCTCATAAACTCATCTCTGCAGAAAGAGTGGTGGTTTCTCCAGAGGAATCTCTAAATATCGTTCGCTATCCAGGTATGCTAGCACAGATCCAGTATGTGTTTATATAACTTGTTGAATTGAAGATGAAGGATGGAATGCTGTGCAATGATCCTGTCACATTCACATTTACCAGTTTTTCCTGTTATGTTGATCTTCATTAGGATTTCTTAGATATGTCATTATTCACGATATCTTCCGGTTTTTCTTCTCTGCATCCAATGTAGTCGATGGGATCTGCAATTCAGTCGTGTGCCTGGAGCTGGTTACTTTAACAGCCTGCACTATGGTGCGTACAGTTATTGCAATACAATGCAAAAAATTGTATTGATAATAGTTCATTTTAGACCTTCATTCTCAAAAAATAAAATAGTTCCTTTTAGACCTAGCACCTAGTTAGCAAATCAAGTGCTGAACTCAGGTCTTATAAATCTTTGAATTTCTGAAGGTGATAATGCCACAGTGGACAATGAGTACATTGGTGGTTTCTGCATGGATAGAAAGATTGACTTGTCAAGTTACATCAAGTGGTGGGGAGGTAATAAAGCTCGTCAAACAGATTCCCAGCCGAAAATGTCTGAAGAAACAAAGGTTGGTTGTCCTGAAGATATTGATAACGAGCTTAGGGCTTCAGAATTGTCAGTTCAGCAGACTGAACCATATGAGATGCCCCATTTGGGTGTGTACCAAGGAAAAAAGAATCATAAAAGCTCAACATCTGCTATGAGCATTTTGTCAGAGTCTGCAGCGTACAAGAGTTTACTAGAGAAGGTTGCCAAAAAGAAAGAAAAAGTTGAGACTGATGAGAATGAAAACAAAAGCACTATCAACACAGTCGACCGTGGGAAGATGATAGAGAAATCAAGTCCTGATAGTGGAAGTGAGGGGCTTGGAGCTGCATTTACCAATGCTGGGGGATTATCTATTAACAGAAACTTGCACCCACTTACTCCACTCCTGTCAGCACCACTTCTCACTAACTACAACAGCATAGATCCCTTAACAGACCCCAATCTTTGGACATCTCTTGTTCCTAATTTTCATACAGGTTCTTCACGGACTGCCGAGGTGGGTTTATCTCTTATTAAAGCTTAGATTATCTTGTCTTGCATATTCTCTGTATAGAAACATGGAAGTAGGATAAGTTGACAGAGTGGACTGTTAGTTGCCTAGACTTTATGAATCCTAGCATCTGAAGCTTAGTTTCACCAATTAATCCAGCTTCACATGAATACTAGATAAATTAAAGAAGTTGCTAGCTTGAAATTTTGTCCATTTAATTATTTTAAAGGTGAATTTTTTTCGGCGGACTGTTTCCTAGCTATATCCTCTAATGGAACTTGCACTAGTTAAGCCTGAGCTCTACTATCCATGTCCACCAGCTATTTAAGTGGGAAAAACATGATTGTTGTTAAGATATGAAATGTATTAATATATGACTTTTCTCTTTGAAGAACAGATAATTTTCAGTCAGTTGTACCTTGGCTGCTGACTCTGTTATGAGTTATGACTTGGCTGCTTGGTCTTTAACAAGAGATCCTACTTAGCAGCTGACAACACATGCTTTTCAACCAGCATTAGTGTTACCTCAATATGAGATATACCCTTCCACATGCCTATGCCAATTCCAAATTTAAAATATTAGAAATACAATTGAAATTTCAAAAGTATATATTGTTGAGTAGCATAATAGTTGTGATGCAGCCGTCATACCTTCTGGTAGTGTGTTGGATTGCATAAGGCGTAAAAGGTCTGTGTCCTGGATATAGCCAGTCCTTGCTGTTTAGGATTTCAAATGAATCATTAATTGTAGTATGTTTACAAGATGGAGTGAAGGGGGAGCAGCACTTGAGAAGGTTACATTTCAAGGATTCCCTACAGAAAATTGTGCAGTGATGATTTATTTGAAGTTGGTAAGATGGAAGGGACATGTGTATCTCATAAAATTGGATCAATTTCATGCAGGTCCACAAGAGCGAAGCGAGTTCAGATTATACTTTATTTCAACAAGAAGATTAACGTCTGGCGGTATAAGTGAGATACAAGCTTTCGTGTACATGTGAGTTTGCAGTGAATAGTTGTGGTCCATTATGAAGTTTATAGGACCTAAATATGAAAATCAAATGATGACTGTGCTTTTAGTAGTTGTAAAATAAGTCACTAGTTTGTTTATCTTTGTCCATGAGAGTGAGTTTGTGAGAGTTTATACAAGCATGATTGTGGTATTTATTAGTGTTTGAATTTTGTTGTTGGTACATTGATTTTGGTTGAATGGGAGAAAAAGGCGGAGGACTTGTCTCAAATGCTGACCAAAACATAACCCTCATCAGCAGCAAAAATCTCCCAACCCTCCCAAAAACTCATTTCGGATCATCAAATCACCAATCCGAGCTTGTCTTTACCATCAACTAGCTGATTTCCAATCACCCTGCATATTGATTTTGATCAAACTTTTCAAATCTCATTTGGTCAACTCCAGAACCTATCCCCACAAGTCAAAAGGCATAATCAAACTACCAAAATAAGGATTGAGAATGGTTAGTATTCATGTACTATTATTACTTTTATCTTGAAGCAAAATTTATGTTGCATCCACATTAGAAAGCAAATATGTAAATATTATGTTTTCCTATCAAAAATAACTAATACTTCCTTTTAGATGTACACCATAGTGATTTACCAGTCATCTTAAGAAAGATATAAGTTGATTGATTTTCATTATACAACTTTTGCAAACTACTACTTTTATTCGATAATAATTTCTTGATATGTACAATGATAAAAAGAGCAAGTGTACAGTTTTTCAAAAACATGGCAAAAATTTTAAGCTGTGAAGTATTCATAACCACGGGCAATGTTGCTGTTATTCACATTTAAATTAAGTTATTGAATATCTCATATATTAGAAGAATAATTATCGTTCAAAGCTTTGTACGTTGAGTTTTACATGTTAGAAGAACATTCGTATGCTAACCTGTTTATTTACCAGAATTTATCCATAAATACTTGTACATTATGAACTAATTATGGACTGAAATTTAATTTTAATTCATCAAAAACATCACTCCACAATCCATTAAAATATGGGCAAATTGGGCAGGTTAACAAACTATTTGCTTGCTTCCTTCTGTTAAATTAAGTGCCCTTAACCGTTTGCTCGTCTCTGACTAATTAGTGCCAGTTCCTCCTCCTTTTTTGCTTGTGGTAGTTCTAGCTTCGTATACTCTTATTTATTATGGTTGTAAGAATAAGGTCCTGTCCTCGGGTCCGGTAAAGGTAAGAGACAAGGGAGCCTTTTAAGCTGAGAGTTAGGTTTTGAAACTTTGACGGAGAAGTGTATAGAGTTAGTAAAGATTCTCTAAAAGAGCAAGGTAAACATAGCTTCTGTCCAGGAGACTAGGTTGGTGGCAAGGCACGAGATGTAATATGGTAATTGGAGGCGGTAGAGGTAAGCACAGAGTATGTATTTTGGTCCATAGGTGGTAGAGGTTGATGGAAATTAAACTAGTTGTGGACGAGCTCGCTTTAACGTATTTAGTGCTTACTCACCTCAAAGAAGTTGGATGAGCAGGTCATAAGATACTTTTGGAAGTACAAAGGGGTTTATGCACTAATTTTAAGGTTATCCCAAGTGAGGACTCATGACCCAACATAGATTTTTGATGATGGACTTAAATATTCGGAGGAAGAGGATAAAAGATACTCTTATATGATCAACCTGGTACCTTGACGAAGGACAAGGTCCAAGAGTTAGGTCGTAAGTTGTTGCTAATGAGGGCCTGGAGGAGTCGTAGGATGTGAGTAGCATATGGTCAAAGATAGCAACTTGCATTAGAGAAGCATCTAGAGAGGTGATAGGGGTCTCAAGGGATTGGGGCCTACTGGTGGAAAAAAAAAAGTCGAAAGTAAAAGCCAAGAAACCAGCATATGTGAAGCTAATAGAGAAAAAAGACGACAATAAGAAAAGGACAAACATGGAGTATTGTAAGACAGCAAAAGGAAGGAAAAATTAATGATTACGACGACAAAGACTACATCATGGATGTCTATATGAGAAACTTAGAGGCAAAGGTGAGGACAAGAATTTGTACAAGCTAGCCAATGTGAGAAGATGAACGCTCGGGATTTGGACCAAGTGAAGTGCAATAGGGATGAGATGACATAGTTTTGGCGGAGAAGGCTTATAGTAGACTAAGATGGCATTCTTACTTTCATGAACTCTTAAACAAAGAGGGAGACAAGAAGATTGTGATAATGATATATCGCACTTAAATGGTACTCAAAATATTGGGTATTGTAGGCATGTAAAAGTGGAAGACGAGATGCATAAGGTATGAGTGATTGGTTAAGACAAAATTTTGATGGAATTTTAGAAGAATGTGGGAAGGCAAGCTTGGGGTGGCTCACTGAATTATTTAATGTCTTCTTAAGGTGATGAAGAAGCCCGGGAAATAGAGGTAGAGCACAATGATCCCGTTGTACAAAAACAAGGGTAATATAAAATATATAGATATCAAGATGTTAAACTACAATATATATTTAGAAGAGGATTACGTCTATTTCCAAGAACCAATTTAGACTCACGTTGGAACGGTTGACTATAAAGGCCATTCCTTGTGAGGAGGTTAGTGAAGCAGAAAAGGGAGAGAAAGATGAAGAGGAATTTGCATATGTGATAAGTTGGTATTTTCACCAACTTATCGTATCTTTAAGCTTATGTTTTTATCTTGTTTATTTGAAAATAGGCGCATTTATTGTATTTTTCTTCCTATTTTACAGGATAATGAGATATAGATATGTTTGGGGAGATAAGCCTGAAGAAATTAGTGAAATCAAGGCAAAATGGAGGTTGAAAGAGAAAGTTGAAGCTGGCAACACAATTGTCTTCCACAAACGCGGTCAATTGACTCTATTATTAATGAAATAGGGAGGAAGATAGATGAAAGTCATACCTGAATATAACTATTATTGATTTGAAATATCTCTTTAAATACACATAACAATGGGTAAATGATTGTTGCCTACACCACACTAAAAATGATTTTAGCTATAATTAATTAATGACAATAGCTTAATTGCTGCTAAATATGTCTTTCTAGAGGCAATTAGCAATCTTTGTAAATATCCCTAAAGCTTATAGCAACATTGGATCTAATGAAAATTAACCAATGCTGATAAAGGCTTTAACGTTCTTTGTTAATGTGCATATTTAGTGCTGCTAAAAGTTATTTTTGTTGTAGTGCTAATTTCTTTTCAAGAATACACATCATTCCCCCTTGGCCTTGAGAACTTTACTCTATGGATACTAATAATTCAATGTTAAGCTAAGATTGTGATAACGATAAGCTGATAGAGAATCATCATGATGTTAACTGTGATAGAGAATCATCAGTATGTTGCCACCGATAAGCCATAACCATTAAGATGTGACTTCTGCCATCTCCACATAATCTGCAAACTCTCCTGAAGATCAATGTATGTAGCTATCCAGTTCAGTTCATTCCTAATCTTAGTAGGATCGATGTAAACTTGTGCATAATCACCAACCCTACGAGGATGGAAGTCAACTTTTATAGGTACCCTAGTTGCTGCCTTACAAGCCTCTACAAATTCTCTCACTGACCTACATGTACTCATAGATGAGGGACAATGAGACCTTGAGATCATTATGAAAAGCAAAACTGATTATGCAAAACAAAGTAGTTTACCTCTTCCTGTTCCAACATTGTAGATCCCAACGTTCTCTGGCCTTGCCTTCCAAAGAGCTTTCACATGAGCATCAACCAGATTAGTCACATCTATATAATCTCTTATGCATGTACCATCTGCTGTCTTATAGTTTGTTCCTCTTACCAGCATAACAAAAGAACTTTGGCTTATAGACAATAGTTTATCAACAAAATTCATGTGATTGTGATATACACATCCACTTTTCCCTTCGATCGCAGGAGTCTTTACTCTTGTACGTAGAGCAACAATCTTCTGTCTTGATTGTCATTGAATAAAGCATTAACAGCCATTAATTGTGTTGGTCTTTTAACAAAGAAAATGAGATAGAAAGACTTTGAGAGGAAAAATATTGCAAGGTATCAAAGAGAATTATTTTATTAACAATTCACATGCATACATCTATAGCTATAATTTCTAACTAGAAATTAGAAAAATATGTTATTAAATTTATCAATAAAACTCAAATAAAAACAGAAAGAAACTAATTCCTAAATTCAAACCACACAAGACTCTAATAAAATAATTTTAAAATTCTAAAACTTAGTTACTCATAAACTGAATTTCTGTAAAAGAAATCTTTTAGAGAAAATATAGCTAGTTGTTTTATTTTTTTGATATCCTGAGACATATCTTCTACACTCCTCCTTGGATCGAAAATTGTGGATTGTAGTCTTATCTGAAATTGACCTCATGAATAAATCTGCGAATTCATTTTTTGTCTTGCAAGGCATGTGCACACCTTCTGTTGGATTAAATGAAAAGTTTATACTTTCCATTTGAACTTGTAAAATTTCCTGCTTATTGGAATCAAAGACTTGATAATGTTTGCCTCCAAATAATAATATAAAATTCTGTTTTCATTAGCTGGCCAACACTCAATAAACTTTTGTTAATATCAGTCACGTAAAGGACATATGAAATTATTTTTGTATCTGAATTTGAATTGATTGCAATAGTCCTGTTTTCCTTTTGCAGGAATACAATCACTATTTTCAATTCTGATTTTCTTATTTTCATTGACATAAATTCTTTAAAAAAAGATTACTATCATATGTCATGCAATTTGTACAACTCATTCAAAAATTATACCTTTTGATTGCATAGTAAGTTGCCACAAATAAGTGATCTTCGTCTTTGATGGTAACTTGGGAAACTGCTTCATCTTTTTAAAATCACAACTTTTACAAATCACAGCTTCATGACCAAGTTGTTTGTAGATCTTACACTGTCCATCTAATCTCTTCTGACATTTTTATGAAGAATATCTATTTTTGCCACAGTACTAACAAGTTGCGTAATTCTTCAAGAATTTACCTTGCTTTGAGTTGTGACTAGTTACTAATGCTTTTCAATCATGTCATCTTTCCTCATAAACATTCTTTGCTCTTGCGCCTGAAATATACGTAATAATTCTACCAAGATTATCTTGGACAAATCTTTTATGTTTTCAAGGTAGTTATAGATACTTCGTATCTTTCGAGCATTATAACAAGAATTTTTTCAATAATTTTTTAATCTTTAAATTTAGTACCAAGCAATCTTACCTTGTTAACAATACCCAGGAGTCATATGAGTACTCTTTGACAGCCTCAAACTCTTTCATTTATTGCAACTCAAATTTTCTTTTCAAATTCAACACTTTCATGTCCTGTATTCTTCATTCAGATAATCCCAAATTAATTTTGCTGATTTAAGAGCCTTAACTCTTGAGAAAATTATTGCAGACACACCCACAAGCAAATTTGCTTTAACTTTTGATTTTCTTATTTTATTTTCCTTTCGGTTTTTGATGTGAGCCACCGCTGGATTATTGGGTAACGAAAGAACATTATAATCTTCTTCCATGATCTCACAAATATCTAATGCCTCAAGATAAGTTTCTATTCTTACTGCCCGAAGATGATAATTTTCACCATAAAAAAAAATGAGCAATTTGAGAAAAACTATTTTCAAAACTCACCTCTCACATGTCCCTCAAAAAAATAACTCGAATACCAATTGTTGATATTTTTAACAAAGAAATTTTGAGAGAATAAATACTGCAGTGTTATCAAAGAAAATTATTTTATTAATAATATTCACAGACATACATTTATAGCTATAATTTCTAGCTAAAAAATAGATACATATGTTATTAAACTTATTAATGAAATTCAAATAAAAAAACAAAATGGAACTAATTTCTAAATTCAAGCCACACAAGTTTCTAATAAAATAATTTAAAAATTCTAAAACTTAGCCACTCATAAACTGAATTTCTGTAAAAGAAATCTTTTCAGAGAAAATACAGCTAGTTGTTTTATTTTTGCAATATCCTAAAACATATCTTCAACAAATTGAAAGATGCTTGGAAGTTTGAAACTGTTTTAGGCATACTTTTTTAAATGGTCGTTGTTTTATACATAACTCAACAGAATTGGACAAATTCTTTTGAGACATTAAAAATACAAATAGACCACTTTCTGAAAAATTTCACAAATACATATATTCTGATAGCAAAACAGTTTCTGACGTTAAGCCCAGGTATGATTCAACGAGCTGCATCAAAACAACCACTAGATATCCGACCATGTTCCTCCTATAGTTCAGGACGCGGAGCTTCTCCTAGTCTTCCTTTGGATCAGAACCAATGAAATAGAAGTATTTAAATTTTGAGAAATTGATTGTAAGCATTTAATTTGGGAAATAAAATGAGATACATACTAAGTCATAAACAACAATAGCAATAAAATATCTAAAATGGATCAACAGAGTGGCGGCTTGTAGGCTACTTGATAAAGAAAAATGAAAAAATAATAGACCACAACAGAAAAGAGCTTTTTCTATTTATTAAGGTAAATAATTTGATCGGTAGACTTCAGCAATAAGAAAGTAAAATAGTTTAACTAATTTTTGTTGATTGGAAGATAAATGACTATAAAAATCAACTAACTGGAATGACATAACAATTAGATATCATGAACGAGCAGGGAAAATACATATAGATAATGACAAAAATGTGAAGGGAAAGGTAAGGATCCATTCACATCAGTAAGAAAAACACAAAGTAAAAGGAAAGGAGTACAAAAATAACCTACCTCAAAATCACGATAGCCAAGTTTGAGTTCTTGTGAAAATCTATGATAACATCCTGCATCATTTTCTTTGCTTTTCTATATGGATTATATACGCAGCTGCAATTTGAGAGAATGAGGTTCAACTGTGTTGGCTTGCACGCGTATACTCTACCAAGGGACCAGGTCCCTCAATACAAAAAGTAAAGAAAGACATAAAGTAAAACACAACAAATTTAGAGTGGAAATCCTCCTTGCTCAAAGGAGATAAAACTACTACCTGATCCATAGGATTTCAGTCCAAATTTCATTAACTTTAAGGAGTAAAATGATTCCTTACAATCTTGAGAATTGATCAACAAATTTTTTTTCCCCTTACAAGCAAATGAAAACTCTTTTTAGCAATGTCGCACCAATGCAACCAACTTCTAGCTACCCAAGCTAACAACACAAGCAAGACACTCCAAAAAGAAACTCCAAAAAGAAACTTTAAAACAAAACCCCAGAATCCTTTATGGATGAGAATCTAGTTCATATTTAGAAAAGGGAAATAAGACTAAAGAAAACTTTATGATGAAAAATAAAAGCCTTTGACCCCATAGTCATTTGTTCAGTGTATTTCTAGAATGATGAAGATGAACTTTCAGTTGTGAATATGTTGGGAGTGATGGTCTTTTCTCTTGTTGATTCACAATATATCTCCGAGTCATTAATTGTGAAATAACAACCTTTTGGGTCCACACAATCGCATCATTTGGGCCAATATCATTGGCCAACAAACCTGCCACATTACCAATACTCAAGCACTGCTAGAATTAGTAATTTGCACACTTATGTCACTATCAATAAGATATGGTGTTCACTCTAAGAAAAGATTAGGTCCCATCCCAGAGTTTGTCAATGCATCAAAACTATTTCATTCTAATAAATTTTCCCTTTTTGATGATGATAAACAACTTAACTCCACTAACCCTTGATGGACAAATAATAATTAATGCAATAGTACAAGACCTACAATGCTTCTCCCTTTCATCATTCCCCCTTTTACGGTGCTTTCCCCTTTCACAGTACTTCCCCTTTACCGGCTTAACTATACTTCCCCCTCAAGATATTTCCCCTTTTGACATCATAAAAAAGGAGTACAATAAAAATAAAAAAGAGTGAAACACATGAAGTGATAAAATCAAGGCACAATCAGTCCATAAACACACTAGAATCAACAACACAAAAGAAAATAGACAGGTAATCCAAACATCATTCATTCCTCAAAAAAGAAATTAACATCCATACAACTGAAGGAAATGTGCAAAAGAGATTAATACATTCTTCACAAGGATTGGAAAAAAAAAGGACAGAATCAAAGAGAAGGGCGAGATCTATATTGAAGGCTGTGAAGAACTAGGGACGATCTGGCATCAACTTCCTCATGGCTCCGTAAAAGTTTATCCCTTAAGTCCTCCACTTTGAAAGTGAGTTCAGCATTCTACACCGTAAGCCTTAAAACCTCCTCTGAACCAGGTCCCTCATCAGAAGCCTTCGCCACCAGAGCTTTCAACTTAGCAATCTCAGCATCCTTCTTGATTAGCAGTATAAATTCTTCTATTTCGTGCTTCAACTATCCCTGACTCTCGAGTAATTTTTAGACTTATGACTTCCCTTTCTTTCCACTTCATCCCTCAATGCACTCACACTCAATCAAAGTATTGAGAGACATCACCTGTTTCATTATCCCCTTAGTTCCCTTCCCAAGTTGGATCCCTACTTATTTGAATACTCTGACAAGTATTTACCCATAGGTCATTCCTTGCTGTTCGAATATTGATCATATGTTCAAGCATGATAGCAGATTAATTAATTTCATCCATCTTGGATAAGCACTCCATTAAGAAAAGATCAGATCCTGTAGCAAAAATTTCTTTCTCAGTCCTCAACAGCAAATTTTTATTGACAAACTTTGCTATATGCCTTTTAGAAACTTCTCAGGCACACCAGTTCTCTTCAATTTTGGCACTTTGCCAATTTCCTTAATGAAGACATTAGAAGCCAGCTTACCATTAACAGACTTGATCCTTGTTGTTGGTATATTTAGAATCTCCCCCAGCCTTTCTTCATCAAGATTAAATAGTAACCCATTCGCTGTTGAATTTATACTCCCATCATTAGCAACCTCCATATTGCAATAGAAGTCCTTGACTTCTTTTTCGTACAAAACTAGAATCGACTGTGATAATAAGTGGTTCCAACCTTGAATTTCAACAGTATCTACAACTTATCTCATTCCCGATCTCTGTGAATACACAGGATCAAAGACTCTTCTACTTGAGACTTTTTGATTCTTCAGGATTTTAGTATGCTTTGCTTTAGTCATCACCTTTTCAACCTTGGGACTAGGTCCCTCTTCTTTTTCTGTCTTGGAGTCAGATACAGATACTGACTTTGTAGGTCTCTTGGGTCTCTCCTTTCTTTGTTTCTTTGTAGAAGCACCCTTCATACTTCCCTTATCCTTTTGAAAATTCCTATATCCTTAATTATCCTTTATCATCACTGCCTTCTTTTTCTACAATGATATCAACCACGTCACTTGTTGGTATATTAGATTCTATCACTCGCCTTCTCTTTTTTCTCCTATTCCTCAATGTTTGAGACTTGTTGGCCTCGATTACAACATTCATCATTTTGAGTTGAGATCCCCTTGATCTTTTAGGACCAGATTCAACCTATGCTTCATCAGTTACTTTTTTTTCCTTCCTGGACCTTCTTCTCAGCAATGCCAAAGGCACATCATTCTCTCCTTCACTTTCCTCAGTTTCTCCTAAATCATAAATGATCACTGGTATTGAAGTTATGTCAGCCATAGATTGTGAAACTTTCACATTTTCCATATGTCAACCCCAACACCCTCATTTTCAACCACAACATCACAAATAACATTTTCCTTATTTTCAACCTCAACTACATAAACAACATTTTCTTCATTTTAGCCTCAATAACACAAACAACATTTTCTTCATTTTCAACCCCAATAGTACTAGCGACATTTTCTACATTTTCAACTCCAACAGTATTGGCAATATTTTCTATATTTTAACCCTAACACCACTATCCAAACCAACTTTATCTAAAACAAAAAAGTCAATAGGGGCATCCCTCATAGATATCAAACTTTGGATGACCAGTTCTTCACTGGTAGCCAAAATGTTAGATTTAGAACTCTTACCCATTGGGAGATCTCCTTCAAAACGTTATTCTGACAGCTCTGACAAAGAGTGATCAGGTTGATTTTTCGATGGAGCCACTGAGCTGGGCATGTACTCTGGCATATCGGGGGGGGGGGGAGAGAGAAAAGAATGGAGGAGTGTTTAGATCTAGAGAAAAAAGGTTCTCTACAGAAGTATTTAGCTCCTCAAAGGGTGGATTTTGAGAACTATGAAGAAATGAGTCAACGATAATAGGGTTTTCAAGAGGGGTTTCTACCGTTTGAAGAACAAGGAAGGAGAAACTATTCCAGAAAGGAATGTCTCCATAAAAATGGTGAGGTTTAGACCAACTCCAGAGTCTTTAGAAGAAGACGGTCGACCATTTGAGAGAATAAGGAAGAAAAATTTGTTTAGGCAAAGGAAAAAAGAAGAAGGGACTTTTGAAGAGAGAGAATCAATCCTTTTGAAAAAAATGGAGGGAAAAAGGTAGATGAGGAAGAAAGGTTGTATCAGGTCCTTTAAAAAATATGTCCAATCAAATTGAAATGATTTGACAACATTCAGAAAAAGTGATTTGACATGTGACAAACTCATTAACTCTATACAAATTTCAAGACAGTCATAAGAATGCTAACCTTGAGTAGGGACTAGGTCCCACCTTACAGAATGAATATGACTATTTTGATCATCTTATCTCTTCCTTTCTTCGTAGTTGAATCCATGTGCTATTTTATGATATTATTTACGACCATGGGAGTTTCCACAACCCGTAGAGTTGTGTTCGTAGTAAAATCCAGTAATTGGATGATTTTATGAAGTTGAATCTACGAACTATCAAACGAGCCGTAGAAATTTATATGAGTTGTAGATGAGGTTATGTACCCTGAGGATCAGAAGATCAGGAGTTTCTGAAAAGTCATCGAACGAAAGTCTATACGAATCGTAAGTCTGAATATGACCCGTAGAAAGGTCTCATAGAAGATGAACCAGAATTGAAGAATGTAGTCCACGAAGCCCCAATTTCAAGACAGTCATAAGAATGCTAACCTTGAGTAGGGACCAGGTCCCACCTTACAGAATGAATGTGACTATTTTGATCATCTTATCTCTTCCTTTCTTCGTAGTTAAATCCTTGTGTTATTTTACGATACTATTTACGGCCATGGAAGTTTCCACAACCCGTAGAGTTGTGTTCGTAGTAAAATCCAGTAATTAGGTGATTTTATGAAGTTGAATCTACGAACTATCAAACGAGTCGTAGAAATTTATATGAGTTATACATGAGGTTCTGTACCCTGAGGATCAGAAGATCAGGAGTTTCTGAAAATTCATCGGACGAAAGTCTATACGGGTCATAAGTCTGAATATGACCCGTAGAAAGGTCTCGTAGAAGATGAATCAGAATTGAAGAATGTAGTCCACGAAGCCCCAATACGGGCCGTAGAACTTAGACGGCCCGTAGACTTACTCGTATTGCCTGCCCAATTCAGTTCTCCTATTTTATTTTGAATTTGTATTTTAAACACTATAAATAGTTTTTTTAGATTATTTTCAGTAGAGAATGTATGAGAGGAGAGAGGAACATTGAGAAAAACACTTGAAACATTATCTTGTGATTTTCATTTATACTTTGTGAGATCCATTGAAGAGCTTGAATTTCTTGTTCTTAATTTTATTCTTGTAAGTGCTAAATTATGTTATTCTATATCATGATTCATGCATCTATAATGAATTTGTGTAGCTAAATCTATAACTAGGGTTGTGGGAATCATGAAGAACTAACAAGGTAAAACCAGATAATTCATAATTCTTGAAAAGTACACATGTATATATTAATTAACTCTCTTCATTTTGATTGCTTTTTAACAGTGGGCAACGTTAGAACTCGCCTAATGTTATTGACTGGATCAAGATAGTAATGAATAGGAAAAGAGATTAATAACAGGATTCGATTGATATTTTCTCGTCTAATCAACCAAACTAGATCAAGGGGAGTTTGTACTGGACCAATAGGTAAGGGTTAGTAATATCACACTACGGGGATGGATCAAATCACGTAGTGAATTCTATATCTACACATACCAAAAACATAGAAAAATTTAAATACCAATCTAATCTATTCTATAGATATTTGGGCTAGAGTTGACAAATAAACAAAACCAGTAATATACTTTATTAGTATCGCATAGAAATCTAAATGGGGCATGGCCAAGTGGTAAGGCAATGGGTTTTGGTCCCGCTATTTGGAGGTTCGAATCCTTCTATCCCACAATATATATATTCTCTGACAATATATATTGCTTTTTTAACAATGTTCTGGTTCTGTTTAAAATCGAAATGTTAGCTGGAATGTGATTGTTGTTTCTGATTTTT
>JAABOM020000049.1:6065806-6084904 GCA_011800125.2 Solanum clarkiae
TCGCGAGCCTTCCTTTCTCTTACTTTAGCGAGCCTATACAATCTCTTGTCCCCTCCTTTATCACTTATCTCCTCATATAAACTCTTGTGGGTCTTCATCCACCTTTGACCCATAAAAACCCGAGGGATTCATCCTCATAAAGTCTATTACCTTAGCTCCCAGGGTATTAGCAAGAGGGGCTTGGGCCCCTTATTGGACTTGGTTGGCCACCCCTTTGGCAAGCATGGTAAGAGCATCTTGCAGCTCACCATTGTTAGGTTACTCTTTGGGAGTTTGGGCACGTCTTCCTCTAGTGTTTAGCATGATCTAGCATAGCGAAGGACAATCGTTAGGGGGGAAAATCTCAGTACAACTATATAGCACGACATAGAACATGAATAAGGGAAACATTTCTTTAAACACCTCATAGCCTCATATTCATAGTCATGGCACGCTTCACAACCATGAATAAGACTCTCATCGATGCGGTGTGTTGCACACTGAGGGTCTATCAATCTAGTGCTCTGATACCAAGTTTGTCACGATCCAAGCCTAGAGACTAGACACGACGCGGCGAATGGGGAAGCCTAGGGAACCCCAATCAAGTCTCTCAACTTATTATTACACATCATTAGTCGCGGAAGCATGTAAAAGACATAAAACAAGCATCAAGGAGCAAAAGGAATAAGGGATAGCTCGCCAAAACATCAACATCAAGACAAGGAATCATAGCTCATATCATAATTATACAACTTGTCCAACAACACCTCTAGGTATATGGATATAGCGGGAGCCAAGACAAAGTAACCAGGCTCATCCTCATAGTCAAAATAGAACATAATAAAGTGTCTCAATACATAGATAATATCAATCATAGACTAAGGTCCTCAAAATGAAGGACTCACCAATAAGCTTGGAGTAGCACCGACTAGCCACGTGGAGGGGGAGGATAATCAACTTGAGCACCGATCCCTACATGGTGATATCATGTAGGCAAGAGTATGTGTTAGTACGTTTGAATGTACTAAGTATGTGGGATGTCGTGCAACAAGAGAGAATTTTCAAAATCAGCATGCATAACAATAGACAATAGGCATAATATAGCAACATGGCATATATGACCAATGCATAAGTAAAACATGCTTAAGTAACTCATGCTCATATAGGATATAATATATGTAGAAGAGATGGATGAGTATTAACCCTTGGTAGGTTTGTGATGTTGCCACCCCATCACTTAGGTGGATGACTACTAACTCTCATCTAGGTTGGTGATAATGTTTCCCCATCACTATGGTGGATATGTACAAACCCTTCCCTAGCCACCCTTCACTAGGTTATCAGGGTGCTCGAACCCCTCGGATTGGGCATGATCGACTCAACACTTTATATAGGATTCATCATATGCTCTATTGCAACACTTCATATAGGAATAATCATATACATAAGCTCATTTTATCACCATAACATCATTCATATCATATCTCGTACTTTGAACCTTTATTTCCTCAAGAAATCATAACCGAACACTTTATCAAACACCTTGGGGGTGTGAAATTGGGGATAAAATATCATGCAATTTATAGATGAAATCATGCAAGAAAATCTTTAGTAAAACCATCAATCAACACCTTGCAACACCCCAAGACACTTGCATCAAAAACCCTCACCAAATCCAACATTAGATCCAAGATTTAGAGCTCAAAATATGCTAAAACAACCATTCTTTCATGAACTAAAATCTATATGCAGTAAATTTCTCAATATACAAGACCCATATGTAAAATCAACTTTAAATCATACAATATTAGTAAAAAGGAGGCTTAGGAACCATGGGTGAAAGGACTCAATGGTTCAACATCACATACCTTAGCCTTGGAAAAGTTATTGGTGAAGTTTGAAAATGGAGGCTTGAAGCTTGAAGAAAATCCTTAGTTCCGGATGAGGGTTTTGAGTCTTGAATTTTGGAGTGAAAATATGGCTAAGTGTTTTGCGGAGTATTGGAAAATGTCTAGGATGATATAAGGGTGTAATTTGGCTAAGTATAGATAAAAACGTTTGGGAAACTTGGGCCCAATTCTTAGAATATTTTCGACCGTACAGAAAAAATACTGTCAGGCAAAATACACCTTCTCGCATCGTGGAGAGGACACAGAGAAGGATTTATACTAAAGCGCGCCCTTGCTGCGTCGCGGAGAGAACACGTAAACCTTACTGGAATTCGTCATTTAAAAATTTATAAATTCTAATCTTTCGCTCTTAAATCGGGTTAGACCCATTTTTACTTAATTTTGACCTCTTAATGACAAATATGAAGTCAAATTTTTGAAATAGTCAATGGATTTTAAGATATATGGAAATTAAAATTTTGTGCATTCCGAGGCACGTTTTGGGGCACTTTTGGGGTCGTTACACTTGTTTTGCCTTAGATATGAGTAGCTAAGCACCCACAAATTTGGGTTGTGGGAACCATAGGTAGTAGACTTAAGATGACCTGGGTTTATTGCATTTCTGTGATTGGGGTTTTGCATATATTGTCTATTTCCCTTCATTATGATTGTTATTTGGTGGTGGCCAATACCAAACCTCGCCTACTATCACGATCCAAACCAAGGTAATGATGAATAGAAAAAGAAAAGTAGATGATAGGATTCAATCGATGTCTTCTCGTCTAATAAACCGAACCTGACCAAGGGGAGGTTGACTGGGACAATTGGTAACGACTAGTTGGCACACCATGGTTGCCGACTAAGTGCCATGGTGAAATTCGACCTTCACCTTCACAAGAGGGCTGGAAGAACTTAAGTTACCATCCTGCATACTAATCTTCAATTGTGGTCATGTTACCTAGGGTAGTTGAGTCAACGAACCCTGGGGAACACAACTCCCAAGTTGTCCTCAGATTGAGTGTTTTCCCGCGTAGTAGTATAATCGTAATTTTACTTTTGTTTTTGAATCACAACTCTTCCCCCCATTTAGAGATTTTAGTTGTTGATGCTTGAAATGATTAGTAGTGAAATCTTGTAGTCAAGCCTTGTATTCCCTGTGGATTCGGCCCTAACCTTCGATTAGGTTAATTGCTGACAACGACCGTCTTGTTATTAGAGTGTGAACATCAAACCTTGTCAATATTCCACTTTGATGTTTAATGCCTCGAATAGTTGTATTGCCTCTGCCATGACATCTGCTAGCTCCCAAGGGATTTTCCATTCCTTAGTCAAAATATTTTTCATATTTAGAGAATCAGTCTCTAATATGAGATATTTTGAAGGAATAGTTCTGGAGAATCTCAAACACATTAGGATAGCCTTAGCTTCTGCCATGGTATTAGTAGCTACTCTAAATCTTTCTACTATTGCCTACACCAGATCCCCATTGTGGTTCCTAATACAGAATGCATAGGAACTTTCTCCAGGGTTGCCCTTTGAAGCCCCATCAAATTTACATTTTAAAGTATCCAAGAGTAGGTTTATTCCAGATGACATTCTTCACATAAATCCTGGGCTTATATTATTGGGCAAGGTGTAGTATGTCTTCCCATATAGAAGGCCAATGAATCCATGGATATAAAGTTTTAATCAATTGACTAACTGTGTGTTCAAACTGTTTAATCAATTGATAAAACCAAACTGTTTAATCAATTGATAAAGTTTTATATCTTTATCATGCCTTCTAGCATTCCTCCTTTTCTACAACTCCTAGACAACCACAGCAGGAATTATTCTAAATATAACTCCTACCTTAGTATGGCTTCTGTAATTCCACCATTGAGTATGAGTCCTGGAACTTTAAATCCTACACTTCTTGAGAAATGATTCCATAGTTGTTGAGAGATTGGGGCATTTAAGAACAAATGGTCCATTGTTTCCTGGTGGTAGTCTTTACAGCAATAGCACCTTGAGACTAGTTGCATCCTCATATACTGCAAATTATCATTTGTTGCAACTCTTCTCCTCCACAGTATCCATAAAAAGAAACTGATTTTAAATGGCATCCCTTTTGGCCAGAAATTTGATAGCCACTCCACTTTCTCTTTTTTCATCCTTATGATTTGGTATGCAGACTTTACTGTGAACTCACCATTAGAGTTTCCTAGCCACTAAGTGTTGTCCCTATGTGCAGTGATATGTGGATTAATAGTATTAACTATGTGCTCCACCATCTTTTATGATATATGTTCCCTTAACATTGCCTAACTCCACCCCCATAATTAATAAAATCCTTAACCTCTAGTTCAGACCTTTCCTCACCTCCCTCCTCTGTATAGAACAATGCTCCTTGTTGAGTCCAGTTATCATACAAAAAATTGCAAGTCCCAGCTTTTATTTACCACTAGACCAAGTGCTCCACCTCATCCTTTACTACCAACATTTTTTCCAAACATGTGATCCTCCCTTTCCTGTAGCCATAATGGGGTGATCTTTCTTATAGTATTTATTCCACATAAATGTTTCCAATAGAGAATTTATGCCCACTCTAAAGTTCCACGAAAACTTAGAAAATAATTCCTTACCCACATCAGACAAAGATCTGAAACTAATTCCTCCTTCCTTGCTTGGGTAGCACAGTGTATCCCAAGCAACCCAATGCTTCCCTTTTATCCCTCCAGTTTTTCCCCAGAAAAATCTTGCCATCATTTAGTGTAGTCTGTTTATAACCCCTTTTGGGGGTTAATAGCAGATATTAAGTAAACATGCATCGATTGTAACACATTGGCAATTAACACAAACCTCTCCCCAAAGAAAAGGGTTTTGCTTTGCCAACCCATCACCTTTTTATTGATTTTGACCATGATTTCTTCAAAGTACTATATTTTCCTCTTTTCATAATAAATAGGGCAGCCAATATATATGAAAGGAAATGTGCCTTGTGAGATACCAGTCCACCTTTTAAATTTTGAACTCACTGCACTAAAAGTCTTCTCATGCATGTAAAAAGAAAAAGATGTATTCCTATTTATGAGCTGCCCTGACATTTGTTCATATGTTCCCAGAACTGTCATCACTAATCTGACTGACTTCTTTTCCCTTGAACAAAACAGAATTGTATCGTCCGCATATGCTAAGTGATTAATCTTTGAACTCCACTTAGGCATGCTGAAACCCTTGAAAGTTGGATTTTCATGTAGTTTATTTAAGTTTCTGGACAATACCTCTGTAGTGATGATTAATAACG
Organism: Solanum clarkiae; assembly: GCA_011800125.2. Classification (NCBI taxonomy): domain Eukaryota; kingdom Viridiplantae; phylum Streptophyta; class Magnoliopsida; order Solanales; family Solanaceae; genus Solanum; species Solanum clarkiae. Next base: position 6,070,961 of record JAABOM020000049.1, read on the forward strand.
CAAGAGAAAGAGGGTCTCCTTGCTTAAGGCCCTAAAAAGCTGGAAAAATCCATGAGTCTACCCCTTAATTAGTATAGAATACTAATTATTAGACAGAATTCTCTACGCCATGTCAATGATGATTTTTGAGAAGTAAAACTTCCTCATTACTTTGGCTAAAAACACCCATGACATTCTACATATGGTTTTTGCATATCCAATTTGACCATCACATTGTGCCATTTCTTTCTCAAACCAATATCTCTTATAATCTCCTGCGCAAGTAGGATATTTTCCGTGATGCTCCTTCCCTTCACAAACCCTGTTTGATTTGGTGAGATTAACTTGGGCAGTACCTTTGCAATCCTATTGTGCACCAACCTTGATATAATTTTGTTGGTAAAGTTACTTAAGCTAATAGTCCTTAACTATGAAAAGGTTCTGAGAGCATCCCTCTTTGGAAAAATCACTTAGTATAAGTAATGAATCGGGGCAGCATATGTCCAAGTTAGTATAAGTAATGAATCGGGGCAGCATATGTCCAAAACAGAATGTTTTTGTCAATCTTGTGACATCCTCCCCAACAATATCCCAGCAATGCTAAAAAAATAACCCTGTAAAACCATCTGGACCGCTTGCACTATTCCACTTAGTTCAAGTACCACTCTTCTAATTTCTTCACTCGTAGGCTCTGCTGACATGGAATCATTCTCTTCAGTAGTAATAATGCTAGGAACATTATTTATCATTTATGTTCATTCATGCACTTGTGCCTCTATGAATTGATCCTGGAAAAATGTTACTGCCACATGCCCAATTTGCTCCTGTGATTCTACCACCTCACCTTGAGAATTTTCAATTCCCCCAATGTGAAGCTTTCTCCTTCAAGCTTTGACAAAAGAGTGAAAAAAATTTGTATTGCTATCACTATCCCTGAACCACTTCAATCCAGAGTTTTGCTTCCAAAATTCTTCTTCTATAGCATAATACCTGGCCAGTGTAGCTTCAACTTTCTTCAGTTTCATCCTATTCTCCTTTCTTGGGGTTAATTCAAATTGGCATTATTGTGCTTGCAACAAGTCCTCCAAGGTTGCTACTTTTTCAAGGACATTACCATAAGATCTTTTGCTCTAATCAGCTAACGCACCTTTAACCTTTTTTAATTTGGCATGAATTTTTGTGAATGGGTCTCCCACAAAGTCAATGGTCCATCCATCCTTTACTACATTCTTGAACTGAGGATGTTTGCCCAAAAATTTAAAAACTTAAAGGTTTTTTAAACATTTACCTCATTTATATCACAGTGAACAATTAAAGGAACATGGTCAGAACCTTGTCTAACTAGATGACACACCTTTGTGCTAGGCAGCACATCCAAGAAGTCTTGGTTGACCAGAACCCGATCCAATTTCTTAAAAATGCACTTTGATCCAATTTCTTAAAAATGCACTCTGCTTCCACTCTTCCGTTCCACCATGTATAACTGCTTCCTTCATGTTGTAATTCCAATAAAGCACAGTTATTTATACAATGATGAAAATTAGTGGCTTCATCCCAAGAAAATGATAATCCACCTAAGTTTTCCTCCTGTGTAAGAATAACATTGAAATCACCCTCCCCCCCCACTATCCAAGAAAAGTGTTTGCTTTCCCCTAGATCTTCCAATTCATCCCAAAGTTCATGCTACCCTAAGTTAGTGCACCTAGCATAAACAGTTGTAACCTTTATGGTGACATTCCCTTTCCTTAAATCCACGGTGACCAGCTGGCATCTATCCATAACAATCTTCCTATCCAAGCTGATGTCCCAAAAAATCCAGATCTTAAATGATGTATTTGATTACACATTCTGCATCCCTAACTTCCTTCGGTAACTTTGTATCTATCTCTACTGGATCCTGAAAGGTTCCAACAGAGTAATAAAAACAAAATGATGTCTCTTGTGTAGATCAATTATCCTCTCAAAAGAATTCTGAGAATTGACTAATCTAATATTCCAAAATAGAATGTTTTTAACCATTGAGATGTAATTTCCTCTTGCTCCTTCCTTCTTGTTTTAACTTGTAAGGATAATCAATGACTGTCCAGGCTGGACCCTTCTATAACCTCCTTTTAGATCTGTTATCTGCCTTGGAGATAAGTCTCCAGCCTTGCTTGCACTCTGAATATTCATCTCCAAATCTTCATCTTCATTCTCTTCCCATAACCTATGTCTCTATATTGGCATCAATTCCTAGCTTAAATCAATTATATCCTCACCTTCCCTATCATCCACCTTCTCTCTGTCTTTGTCCTTAGTCAAATCTAGATTCCAAAGTACAATATTTGTGCTGGTGTTGTCCACCTAGTACTGGTGTTGTCCTTTTTCACATCTACTTTATTAGAATTCCTTTCCCAACCTTTGTTGCGGCTACTTTTGCCAAGTCTCCTTAGTTTCTGACCTTCCACCATTACTTTCTTGCTCTTGATTCTTTGTTGCAGCCGTAAATATTTGTTTCATCCATTGTTTAGTCAATGTTGCCACTAGCTTTGGATTTTTATCCTGCTCCCCTTCTGGATATCCGTCCTTGGTGTTCTTCAAAGCTTCAAATTGATTGCTTGTATTAAGTTTTCCTTACACAATATTTGTCCGATTCTTGTCACCTCTCTTCTGATCTAGTCCTTTGGTACCATTTCCTTTTCTTCCTTTTTGTGTCTTAAACTTATCCTCCTCGTCTGCTTCTTTTATCTTCCTCTTGTTGCCTTTTCCTTGCTGTTCATCTTATTATTTCTACCTTCCTTGTTTTCCCCTTCTAACTTCTTATCCTCCTCTTTCTTATCATATAATTCAAGGTGCAACACGTAACAACCTTCTTGATCATGACCCTGGAGCTTGCAGTGTGTACAATATATAGGCATGTAATCATACCTAATATTAATCCACTTTGAAATTATTTCTCCAGAGCTCTTTCTAACCCCAATGTTTATCCTTTTTGGGAATTCACCTAGCAAATCCACTTCAACCTTAACACACGCACAACTAGGCCTTGTTTGATCTTTGTTGCAATGTCAACTTGTAATGGTTTTCCTACTGCTGCCAATGCAAAAATTTCCTCTTTAATAAAGAAATTTGGTGGTAATGATAGGAAGGATATCCATGAAATTCCTTTAGTAATCTCCTTCTTAGGATCGAATATGGGCTCCCACTTAAACGTTCTCATGGTATAGTTCCATTGCCTATGCAATAAATAGATTATTGATTTTGATAATAATTTGATATAGTCCTCCATTGTTGATGCACGAATTAACACATGACGCACCACCAAAACACCAATGTTGCACTCCCCCTTTAACTCGCATTGTGTAGAGATGATCCTTCTAAGTTCCTTGATCTCTGCATGCCATAAGAAAATTTTCCAATTACTGTATATTGGAGATTTTCTTGTTGTATCATCTGTAGCACCTCATCCTCTTCCCAAATAATTTGTGACTCTCTATGTAAATAAGTAATCGGTCACATTGGAATTGGATTATCAAATTTTGGGCTAGATTTCTTTAATAAAGAAGCAAAGTTCTTTACTGTTGTATCCAACCTATGATCGCTTAGGCCAGGACCTTTTGGCGACTGGCCTGTTGGTTCGCTGGTCATCTCCACCATCAAGGAAGTTCAAAAAATGGCAAACTAGGGTTTCTTGGTAGAGAGAGAATTTTTTTATCCCGATACAATGTTTTCTGTTATTACTTTTGGTCTCTTACTTCAGCCTTTTTATATAAGAAAATTTTCTTTCATTTTGTCAGAAAATAAAAATAAATGGACTCTACATATCTTACTCTTACGTTTCAGCATTGACAATTGTATTCATTTCTCTTAAAGTTCTTTCAGTTATGATTGCTATTTATTTGTTTTAAAATTTTGTAAAAAGTGATATTTGTTTGTATGATTGATATTTCTTTATATTAACGTTCAGTAGATCAAGAAGAAGATGTCACATTTTTGGTACAAAGACTATTAGCAGACTTTTGAATCAATTTTGCTTCAGGTATGAAATTTTTAAAGATTTATTTAGAATATAATTAATTTAATTTTTCATGAGTAGAATATTTAGTATTTATTTCTTGTTGGTAAGTCTATCATTTGTTTGATATCTCTTGATTTTTGCAATATTTCTTGCCTGCTGTTATATTATTTTGAATATAGTTTATTTCTAGTTATATTTCTAACTTGTTATATATTGTGATTGTTTCTCATAATCTTTGCATCCTAGTGTTGTGGGTTGTTGCTAGAATTTATAGGATTATTATTTTTCGTTGTGATCCTCCTATAGTTTATAGGATTATAAACTATAGTTTAGCTTTAATTGTTCTGTATTTTTGTGTTGTTATTTTGTAAGATTGTCTATTCTCTATCATTTATAGTGTAACACCCCGTGAAATTACCAAAATGCCCACAAAACATAATTGTGCGTACAATGCGTCTTCCAAAGATCCAATGGGAAATTCGAGATCCGATTTGCAATAGGCACAAAAAATTGAGTCAGCAAATGGTCTGGACCTGATTTAAGAGCAACTGGAGCGAAATAAAAGATTTTGCTAATTCTTTCCCGGGCAGTGTCTGTCTGCGTCCTTGGCACGACGCGGACAAAATGCCGACCTATACTTATTGCTTTTTTTAATTTTTCAATGGGATTTGGGAATTTGTGAAGAAAAGTGAAAACGCACTGGTTCACGCCCCTGGCGCAACGCGAACCAGTGTAAATATTTTCAAACTTTTTCTTTTAATTTTGAGAAGGGCATTTTGGTCCTTCCTAACCTATTTTAATACCCCAAAACGTGTTTTTAAGGTCATTTTTTGTGAAAAGGATTCAAAACCTAATATTTTTCTAAGCTTTCAATAGGAGTTCTGAGAGAGAAGAGGAACAGAGGGTTGAGGGTTTATCATTCTAGTGCAAATTCTTAAAGGAAAGTTAGAAATTCATCATCACAGGTATGTAAAGGCTACCAGAGCATGAAATTGTCCTTCTATGTGCCAATACATGTAGTAGATTGATAATTGATAATTGAGGGTCTTGAGTAGTGATTTCTTGAAGAACTTCTTGAACATTATCTTTATTTCTTGAACCTTATCTTCAATTTATGTATATTATCTCAAATTGATAATCATTATACTTGTATTTACTGACTTTATGCATTATTGTATGATTGTTTATCTAAATTGCATGATTCCCCTTGTTTAGTACTGCAAGGACGAACTTAGGGTAATGTCTAGAGCCTTGATTATCTAAATGTGATAATTGATGAAGTCTGAGTCTTGAGATGATTGTTGTGATGGCTGAAATAGGTGAAGTTAATATCCTTGAGGTTTAAATTAGTTTTAGATAGAGTTTGAAAGGAGGAATTTATTTCTTGAGTTGACAGAATAATAGATGAGATGAGGTTCCTGCCTGGGGAGGAGGGTTGGTTACATTACCAACCTGACATTGATAGACTTATGGGCATATTGAGTCCTGGGAGGAGTACTAGCACCGAAATAGGTAAGAGTGAGTCTCACTCGTACTCATTATCTACGTGGCCAGCGTAGGAGAGGATTGAACCATGAAATTAGATGTTTTCTTTACCCCGCAGATGGCTTGACAGACTTCTTTTGGGATCCCCCACAGACTCTCTTGTACCCTAGTAAGGTACTGGACGTATGTGGCAGTGACATCTCTTCATTGTATCATCATAGGGCTCACAGATAGTAGTTTTCAGTTATAAAAACTCCCAGATAGGTTCCTTTTTGGTAGTACTTTGAGGTTGATGTGATTGTGTAATGTATTGATGGATGGTGAGGTCATAGAGTCCACTCCTTTATTCTGAGTTGAGGATGAGTGATTGGTGAGCTGATGTTATACTTATACTGTTCTATTTACTCTATCTCATTTTACATATAGTACATTCCATGTACTAATGCCTTTTTGGCGCTGCATCGCTTTATGATACAGATTTTGTAGACCGAGGACTTCAACAGCCCAATCATTGAGGTTCAGAGCTCATTATTCCAGAACGTGGTGAGTCCTCCCCTGCATTCGGAGGATGATTATTTCATTACCTTTATTTCAGTATTTTTCTTTGATTGTGGTAGTCATGGCCTGTCAAGGTACCTTCCTAGATGTTAGTCATAGAGGTTTCGTAGACATAAACAGTTGATTGTTGATGTCGGGGTTGTTTATTTCCTATTTCTTTTATATTGAGATACTTCTTTCGTTCTTTAAATGATAGTGATTGTGATATCCCATTGATAGACTATTATTCTATTTAATCTTTCATTTATGAATTGATTTAACAAATGCAATGAGACTACATGGTCCGCTTGGGGACTAGCAATAGTCTTCGAGTGCCAATTATGTCTGGGTACCTTCTTTGGGCATGACAAACTTGATATCAGAGCACAAAGTATGAGTGTCCTAGGGAGTCTACGAAGCTGTGTCTAGTAGAGCCTTATTTATGGATGTGTTCTGCAGCACACTTCATAAGTAGGAGGCTATTTAATATTAGAAGAAGTTTCCCTTCTTTCATATTCTGGATTCGTGCGATAGAGCTTAACATTATGGACACCTTATTTTAACTCGTGTTTTACACTTATAGAAAATGCCGCCAAAGAGGACCGCTGCACAGAGAGACGCCCCAGCCCAGGTGCTAAGAATGCTTAACCTGAGGCCCCAGTTCAGGTCGTGGCTAGGAGATAGGGACACCTCGCTAGGACTACTGAGGTCCCACAGGCGCCCCCTGCTCATCTCCAGCCAGCTCCCACTACTGAGGCCAAATTCAGGGAGCCATTACCATACTAACACAATTAGTGGCCTCCTAGGGAAACAGTCAGGGTTCTCAAGCTCCTAGCTCTAGCTCACAGGAGCCCTCGATGGTAACCCAACTCAGGGACTTTATGAGGATGAACCCGCCAGTGTATATAGGGTCGAAGGTGGAAGAAGACCCACAGAACTTTATTGATAAGATGTATAAGGTTTTGAATGGGATGCATATTGATGAGATCGAGGGAGTTGAGCTTGCCTCCTATCAGCTAAAGGATGTTGCGAACATATGGTACAACTAGTGGGAGGAGAGTAGAGGTGAGGATGTGGAGCTTGCAGCCTGGGAAGAGTTTGAGATAGCCTTTCTAGACCACTTCTTTCCTCAGGAGTTGAGGGAGGCAAAGATGGATAAGTTCATGAATCCGAAGCAGGGAGGGATGACCGTGAAAGAGTACAGCCTTAGGTTCATCAAGCTGTCCAGGTATACTCGAGAGATGGTAAAGGACATGAGGGCGAGGATGAGGAAGTTTGTGTCGGGTCTAGGCAAACATGTGCAGAAAGAGTGTAAGGCCGCCTTACTGATTCTGGTCATGGACATCGCCATACTTATAGTGCATGCCCAGCAAACAGAGGAAGATAAGAAGAAAGACAAAGAAGAGTAGATGAGGAGGAAAGCAAAATCAGCGGGACATGAGCCTAGACCACAGAGATAGAATACGGGTGAAAAGTCCTACTTTCAGATAAGATCATCTCATCCTACACTGTCTAATCAGAAAACCCATGGTTATCAGAATTTCAGGGCTCCGGGTGCCCAATCTCAAGCCAGTGTGACCCAAGGAAAGAGGGGAAATCCACCTTGTGGAAAGTGCGGTAACTTCATTAGGGAGAGTGTCGTGTGGGAAGAGATGTTTGTTACCTATGTGGACAGGCTGGTCACTTCATCTATGAGTGTCCCAAGAGAAGACGAGGTGAGGGGAGCAACAGACTCTAGTCATCCATAGCCTGTCCAACAGGAAATCAGTAGAGAGGTGCTACTACTGGTACAGGAGGTGGGACGAATCGCATTTATGCTATAGGTAATCGATAGGACCAGGAGGTTGCACTAGATATGGTTATAGGTATGCTTCAAGTCTTTACCTTTGATTGTTATGCGTTAATTTATCTAGGTGCCACCTTCTCTTTTGTTACTCCTTATGTGGCTAGTAATTTTTGGGTTCTCCCAGAGTGTTTGCATGAACCTTTTTCTGTTTCTACTCCTACTGGTGAGTCTATCTTAACTGAGAGAGTCTACAGGGATTGTGTAGCATCTATCTACCATAGAGACACCTTAGTTGGCTTGGTAGAGTTCGAGATGGTTGATTTTAATATAATCATGGGCATGGATTGGCTTCACGCCTATTATGCTTCTGTTGATTATAGAACCTAGATTGTTAAGTTCTAATTCCCTAATGAGCCTATCCTAGAGCAGGAGGGAAGTTTTGTTGCCCCTAAGGGCAAATTCATCTCTTATCTTAGAGCTAGAAAGTTGATCTCTAAAGGTTGGATTTACCACCTCGTGCGAGTTAAGTCTGATGATGTTGAGTCTGTTACTATTGAGTCAGTCCCTCTCGTAATTGAGTTTCCTGATGATCTTCCTGGAGTCCCTCCTATTAGGGAGATTGACTTTGAGATAGATGTTCTTCCCGAGACCAAACCCATTTAGTTCCACCTTAAGAATGGCCCCCGCAGAGTTGAAAGAATTGAAAAAACAGTTAGAAGACTTGCTAAAGAAAGGCTTCATAAGGCCTAGTGTCTCACCTTAGGATACTCCTATCTTATTCGTGCATAAGAAATATGGAACTCTCAGAATGTGCATAGACTATCGACAGTTGAACAAGGTCACTATAAAGAACAAATATTCTCTTCCCACGATAGATGATCTATTTGACCAACTTCAAAGTGCTACTTGTTTCTCCAGATAGACCTCAGATCGGGTTATCATCAATTGAGGATAAGGAAAAGTGATATTCCAAAGACAACTTTTAGGACATGATATGGCCACTTTGAGTTCATGGTCATGTCCTTCGGGTTGACAAATGCACCTGTGGCTTTCATGGACTTGATGAACAGTGTGTTCAGACCTTATCTTGATATGTTCGTGATCGTGTTCATTGATGACATTTTTGGTGTGTTTGAAAGATAAGGAGGAGCACGCTAATCACCTTAAAGTTTTTTTGCAAACACTAAAAGATCATGAGTGTATGCGAAATTCTCAAAGTGTGAGCTTTGGCTCAAATCTGTGGCTTTCTTGGGCTATGTTGTGTCAGGAGAGGGTATTCGGGTAGATATGTAGAAAATTGAAGCGATTAAGAACTGGCCAAGACCAACTTCTCCAACTGAAATAAGGAGCTTCTTGAGTTTAGCAGGGAACTATCGCAGATTTGTTGAAGGCTTCACTTCTATATCAGCCCCATTGACTAAGCTGACTCAGAAGAAGGCCAAGTTTCAGTGGTCTGAGGCATGTGAAAGGAGTTTTCAGGAGTTGAAAACTAGATTGACTACAGCACCAGTGTTAACTTTGCCCGATGGGACGGAAGACTTCGTGATATATTGTGATGCATCCCGAGTAGGATTGGGTTGTGTACTTATGCAAAGAGGGAAGGTGATAGCTAATGCTTCCATATAGCTTAAGATTCATGAGAAAAACTATCCGATCATGACCTTGAGCTGGCAGCGGTGGTGTTTGCACTTAAAATTTGATGTCACTACTTGTGTGGAGTGCACGTGGATGTGTTCACTAACCACAAAAGCTTGCAGTATGTGTTCAGCCAGAAAGAGCTCAACCTGTGGCAGAGGAGATAGTTGGAGTTGCTCAAGGATTATGATATGAGCATTCTCTACCACCCAGGTAATGCTAACATTATTGTTGATGCTCTTAGTAGGATGTCTGTGGGTAGCACTTCCCATGTGGTGTAAGGAAAAAGAGAGCTAGTGGAGGAAATGCATAGATTAGCTCGACTGGGAGTGCAACTTAAGGAGAACAACGAAGGCGGGGTCAATGTCCAGAGTGGTTTTGCTTCATCCTTGGTGTCAGAAGTGAAGGTGAAGCAAGACCAAGACCTTCTCTTGTTCCAATTGAAAGAAGCGGTTCACAAGTAGAAGGTGATGGTTTTCTCCATAGGGGGAGATGGGATATTGAGGTATCAAGGAAGATTATGTGTGCCCCACGTTGATGGTGTTTGAGATAGGATCATGGTCGAAGCTCATAGCTCCAGATATTTCATTCACCCCGATTTTACTATGATGTATCACGATTTGAGAGAAGTCTATTGGTGGAACGGGATAAAGAAAGACATTGTTGAGTTCGTCTCTAAGAACCCCAACTATCAACAGGTTAAGGTTGAACATCAGAGACCATGCGAGTTAGCTCAAAATTTTGAAATTCCATAATGGAAGTGGTAGAGGATCAACATGGATTTCATCATGGGCTTACCTAGATCCCAAAAGCAGCACGATTCGATTTGGGTGATTGTTGACAAGATGACGAAATCAACCCACTTCTTGGCAGTCAAGACAATTTACACTGCTAAGGAGTATGTCCGACTGTATATTCGTGAGATTCTGAGGTTGCATGGGGTTCCCTTGTCCATCATCTCGGACAGAGGAGCTCAATTCACCTCTCAATTCTGGAGATCCTTTCAGAAAGGATTGGGCATGAAAGTACATCTAAGCACAACTTTTCTCCTTCAGACAGATGGACAGGTAGAGCGTACCATTCAGACTTTGGAGGATAGGTTGAGAGCATATGTCATCCACTTCAAAGGAAATTGGGATGATCATCTACCGTTGATTGAGTTTGCATACAATAGCAGTTACCATGCCAGCAGTCAGATGGCCCCTTATAAGGCATTATACGGGAGGTGATGTAGACCACTGATTAGCTGGTTCAAGGTTAGTGAAGCTGAGTTGATTAGGCCTGATCTCGTACAGCAGTCCATGGAGAAGGTGAAAGTCATCAAAGAAAGGTTGAAGACATCTCAGAGTCGTCAGAAGTCATATACAGATGTGAGCAGAAGAGACTTGGATTTTGAGGTAGATGATTGGGTTTACTTGAAGGTATCGCCCGTGAAAGGTGTCATGAGATTTGGTAAGAAGGGAACGTTGAGTCCACATTATATCAGACTATACCAGATTGTAAGAAGAATAGAGAAGGTTGCTTATGAGCTAGACTTACCTTCCAACCTAGATGGAGTTCACCTGGTGTTCCATGTAGCAATGCTAAAGAAGTGTTTGGGAGATCCTGCCTTAGCAATTCCTGTGGAGAGTACGGGAGTGAAGGATAGTTTATCTTATGAAGAAATCCCAGTTCAGATCCTTGACCGACAGGTTCATAGGCTGAGGAACAGAGAAATAGCCTCCGTTAAACTCATATAGAGGAATCCATTTGTTGAGGAAGTTGTGTGGGAAGCTGAGGAAGCGATGAAACTCAAATACCCTCAGCTATTCGTGCCTAATGATAATGGCGTTGAAGGTAATATCCATATCCTTAACGCTATTGAAATTTCCTTTTGATTTGATGCAATGATTTTATTCCCGAGCCTAAGATTGAGATAGATAGGTGATGGATATCTAGTGAGAGTTCGAGAGTTCCCCAGTGAGGAATCAAGTGAGTTTCGAGGTTACTCATGCTTTTATTCTAGCTTTACTCATCATTCGAGGACGAATGATCCCAAGGAGAAGATGATGTAACATCTCGTGAAATTACCAAAATGCCCCTAACACATAATCATGTGCACAACGCGTCTTCCACAAGTCCGATGAGAAATTTGAGATCGGATTTGCGATTAGCACAGAAAATTGAGTTAGCAAATGGTCTCGACCCAATTTAAGAGCAACCGGAGTGAAATAAAAATTTTGCTATTTTTTTGCAGGCAGTGTATGTTCGCTTCCTTGGCGCGACGCGGATAGAACACGTACTACACTTACTATTTTTTTAATTTTTTGACGGCATTTGAGAATTTGCAAAAAAAAAGCGAAAATGCACTGGTCCGCGCCCCTGGCGCGACGCAGAACAGTGTAAATATTTTCAAACTTTTTCTTTTAACTTCGGGAAGGGCATTTTGGTCCTTATCAACCTATTTTAATACTCCAAAACATGTTTTTAAGGTCATCTTTTCTGCGAAAAGGGTTCAAAACTCATTATTTTTCTAAGCTTACAATGGGAGTTCTGAGAGAGGAGAAGAACAGAGAGGGTTTCATCATTCCAGTGCAAATTCTTGAAGGAAAATTAGAAATTCGTCATCCTAGGTATGTAAAGGCTACCCAAAGCATGAAATTATCCTTCCATGTGCCCAATAAATATAGTAAATTGATAATTGGTAGTTAAGGGTCTTGAGTAGTGATTTCTTGAAGAACTTCTTGAACATTATCTTTATTTCTTGAACCTTATTTTCAATTTATACATATTATCTCAAATTGATGATCATCATACTTGTATTTACTGATTTTATGGATTATTGTAAAAAAAATTATCTAAATTGCATGATTCCCCTTGTTTAATACTGCAAGGACGAACTTAGAATAATGTCTAAAGCCTTGATTGTCTGAATGTAATGATTGATGAAGTCTGAGTCTTGACATGAGTGATGTGATGGTTGAAATAAATAAAATTGATATCCTTGAGGTTTAAATGAGTTTTAGATAGAGCTTGAAAGGAAGAAATTATTTCTTGAGTTGATCGAATGATAGATGAGATGAAGTCCCTGCCTAAGAGGGGAGGTTGGTTGCATAACCAGCCTGTCATTGATAGACTTATGAGCATATTGACTCCTGGGAGGAGTATTATCATCGAAATGGGTAAGAGTGAGTCCCACTCGTACTCATTAACTATGTGGCCAGCGTAGGAGAGGATTGAACTATGAAAGCGGATGTTTTCTTTGCCCCGCAGAGGACTTGACAGACTTCTTTTGGGATCCCGAAAGACTCATCCTGTACCCTGGCAAGGTATTGGACAGATGCGGTAGCGATATCTCTTCGCTGTATCATCATCGGGCTCATAAGTGGTAGTTGTTGGTTATAGAAACTCCCAGATAGGTTCCTTGTTGATAGTACTCTGAGGTTGTTGTGATTGTTTGATGTCTTGATGGAAGGTGAGGTGATAGAGTCCCATCCTTTATTCTGAGTTGAGGATAAGTGATTGGTGAGCTGATGTTATACTTATAATGTTTACTTTAGCCCGTTTTACATACAGTACATTCCACGTACTAACGCCCCTTTGGCGCTGCATCATTTTATGATGTAGATTATGTAGACACAGGACTTCAGCAGTCCAATCGTTGAGGTTCAGAGCTTATTATTCCAGATAGTTGTGAGTCCTTCCCTGCATTCGGAGGATGATTATTTCATTACCTTTATTTCAGTGTTTTTCTTTGATTGTGGTAGCCATGGCCTATCGTGGTACCTTCCTAGATATTAGTCATAGAGGCTTTGTAGACATAGACAGTTGATTGTTGATGTCGGGGTTCTTTATTTCCCATTTCTTTTCTATTGAGATACTTTTTTCATTCTTTAAATGATAGTGATTTTGATAGCCCGCTGATAGACTATTATTCTAGTTAATCTTTCGCTTATAAGTTGATTGAACAAATGCAATGAGACTAGGTGGTCCACTTGGAGACTAGCAACTGTCTCTGAATGCTAGTTACGTCTAAGGTACCCTCCCGAGGCATGATATATAGTTTGTTGAATTAGCAGTTCTTAGTGAAGTTTAGTGGCGTTGAGGTCTGATGGTGGATTAAGGTCACGTTGCCAAGAAATATTGCAAAGCAAAAATCAAGAGCTAACAAACAAATGATAGACTTCAAACAAGAAATAAATGTCAAAAAGGGGAGAAACAGAAGGCAGTATTTATTTCTTGTTTGTAAGTCTATCATTTATTTGCTATCTCTTGATTTTGCATTGCAATATTTCTTACTTTAATATTTCTTGCCTACTTGTTACATTATTTTGAATATATTTTATTTTTTGTTATATTTCTTACTTATTACATATTGTGATTGTTTCTTGTCACGACCCTACCCCGGGGCCGTGACTCATGCCGATAGGGCACTTGGGATAACCTTAACCCACAAAGTTCCCAAAGTTAGTTCACAAATTCTGCCGAAATTTTGGCAGAGTTTCCTCTGTTTTACTGACTAAACCCACCTGCAAGAAAAGCCAGC
>JAABOM020000049.1:6105169-6132920 GCA_011800125.2 Solanum clarkiae
TTGAATTTGCCTATAATAATAGCTACCACTCAAGTATCAAGATGGCACCTTATGAAGCTTTGTATGGAAGGAAATATGAGTCGCCGATTGGATGGTTTGAAGTGGGTGAAACCACCTTTCTTGGGCCAAATATAGTACAACAAGCCTTGGAAAAAGTTAAAGGTAATATAGCAGCAACTAGAAATAGCCCAAAGTCATCACAAATCATATACGGATGCCAGAAGGAGAGGACTGGAATTCTCAGTAGGAGATTAGGTATTTTTAAAGTTGTCTCCAATGAAAGAGGTTATGAGATTTGGTAAGAAAGAAAAACTGAGCCCACGTTACATAGGGCCATACAAAATTATTAAGAAGTTCGGGCAGGTTGCATATGAACTAGAGCTACCCTAAGAGCTTTCAATGGTTTATCCAGTTTTCCATGTCTTAATGCTTCGAAAATGCATAGGTGACCTATCCCGTATCACTCCTATTGAGGATATGTAGGTTATAGAAGATCTCACAAATGAAGTGGTACCTATTTCTATTCTAGATCGTCAAGTTAATAAGTTAAGAAATAAAGAAATAACTTTAGTAAAAGTACTTTGGAGGAACCAGCAAGCAGAAGAAATAACATGGGAGGCTGAGGACGCGATGAAATCAAATACCCTTACTTATTTGAAGCTAAAGAGAAAGTCCAACATACAGAATTGGGACACTAATAGGTACGTGTGATTCAATTCTTAGTGTGTTGTCAAAAGTTTGTGTAAGTAAAGGTTTAAACTTGGTTAAGCTATCCAATTGTGCTAACATTTGAGGACTAATGTTCCTAAGGGGGGAGGATGTGACACCCCACATCTTACAATACTAGTATTTTGCAAATGAAACATGATATGGTTTAGTCAAATTAGTGCCCATTTTTAAAAAGTGCTTGAATCTCAAATTAGAGAGCGATATGTATGTCTAACGCTGAAGAGGGTTGAGTGTAGATAAGTTTTAAGTCAAATTGAGGAGATCATGACCTTAAATGAGGTGAAGAAGTGAGGTGCTTGTAGGGATTAAGAAGCTAGCAAGTGATTCACCTACTTACTTAACTTAAATTTGCTAGCTAAATGGAGACGAGGCCCAATGTCAAATTTGTTCAAGTCCGATAATGAATAAAGTCCGTGTTAAGACTGTAACTTTAGCCCGTATTTTACCATCGTAAATGGACAATACTCACAGCCTAAGATGAATAATAAAAAGGGCCCAAGTACATCACAACCCACTTGACTAATTAGGCCCAAACTATGTGAAGAGGAATTAGGAAAATGAGCAACCAATGCCCATCAACTTTGAGTCCCATTTAGGCCCAAGTGTCAGGGACAAGATGCTACATAACCACCTTATTAATATGTGTTAATATATGGTCAAAAGCTAAAGAGAAAGTCGGCCAAAGAGATCCCTCTAAAAGGGCTCAAAAACAGCCCCTTAAGTCATTTCACTTTGGAACAATTTTCAACTTTCCTAAAGACTCTTTTTTTTTCTCTTTACTTCACTTCACAAGGAAGCCAATAAAACCCTCTAGGTAAGTGAAAATATCTATGTATTTGTTATACTTATCCCATGACAAACAAAAAGTATATGCTAGTTATGCTTGTGCTGAAAATTTGGACAACATGTGTCCTAAGGATTGTTGTGAACTTTTCTTGTTATTCAAGAGGATTTTCTCTCCTTGGTTGGCTGAATTATGAAGTAAAACTTATGTTTTTAACAAGTTTTAGTTTGTTAGTGATGTAACTAAGTTGCTGCACCACTTTTACAGTCCGCCAAAAGTGAGTTCTTATAGGATATCACACTTGTGTTATCATAATTGTGTTCTTAGTACGAACTTGTGGACTGATGGATGGAAGGCTATTGCGTCACATCCTTAATGACTACTTTGGTACTGTTCAAATACTATTTTAGGCTATTTTTATATATAGATGTGTTGAGGACAATTTGGGTAAAGTTGAAACTGGTTTGGGAGTGTCGACGTCAAAATGTAGTGAAGGGATGTAACGTTATGCTGCCTATTTATATGTTGCATAGAATTTTTATATTTTGTTCTTTATGAGCTGTTGTAAGACTGTTATGGCACCAAAACAGGCTACACATGATATGTATATGAGAATGTGTATTAGAAAATACGATTAGGAGCGGAGAGGTTGAAAGAATACGCTCGGGTTTATAACTATCTGCTTGCTGCCCGTATGTTATTTTTTTATGAGATTGGGCTGCCAAGATGTATCTATTGGTTGCTAATGCTAGTTTTATCACCTACTATGTTATAGATAAATATTTGGAGGAACGGAAGATTATCTCGAGGTAATAACAAGGTCATACAGCGAGGTATGTAAGGCTACTTTATATTATTTGGCATGAAACATAGATCCCTCCTTGGAACATAAAGGTACTTACCAACTCCGACATAACTATTAACCGTGTCTCCATTCTTTCACATGTTCATATGCTCCCATACATAGTCACCTTCAAATCTACATACATACTTGGATACCAAGATACATGAGTTCGTTCTATTAAATAAAGTTCACGTGTTGTTCTACCTCCAATGCATTTCATTATTTGTGTAACCTACTCCTTCCATTGTGGTGTTGTCTTTTGTGATTATTTATATATCATATGTTGTATCTACAGTCTGCAGCTCTAATATTATGACCACCAAAAGAATGATTTCAAAAGTAATTGAAAGATAAAGTATATTGCTTGTTGATGGGTGGTAACCCGAGGGGTGGAAGAATCACCTAGCTAGGGCCGATCCTATTACGGGGGGTAGCCCAAGGGGTGAAAGGAAAAGAATAGCCAGGGCCGATCCTGATATAGATTATCACTGATTAGCTGGTCATTTGTATTACATGCTGTGCACAAATTATACAATAAAAGTAAAGTAATAAAAAGAACATAAAGTATATGATCCCACAGTATAACTAAAGGTGGTCTCTTATCCTTACACTAGTGCATAGTCTTATTTGAGTTGTTACTTCATATACAGTATTTTCTGCCTTGCATATTCAATACATTATCTCATACTGATGTCCCTTAGGGGGGACCTGCATTTCATGCTGCAGGTACAGGTGCTAGTACATCTCCCCAGTAGGAGTACAGGATATCCAGCTACTGTTACCAAGATCCAGGTTGCTTCGGAGCTTTGTGTGTCTAGAGCTTATATTTTTGTGTTGTACAGATAGTCGAAGTAGGGCATGTTCCGAACCTTATTAGATACTCTTCCTTATCTAGAGGCTTTACAGACTATGTAAATTAAAGTGTGGTCATGTCTCGTACTTTAGACAACGTAGCCCCAATGGCCTAGCCATATCCATTTTCTTTTAGCTTGTTATTACTGTTTACTTTCTTAAAGGCATACTGAATGTAAAAATCCCTTATAATATATATAGAAAGCGCAGGGATACAGGTTGGTTCTCTCGAGCCTTATTAGCAATGAGTGCCAGTCCATCTTAATGGGACTTTGGGCGTGACAGGTAAAGTATCCTTTTGTTGGTTATAATGATTTTGAAGTTGATCCGGAGTGGGATGATTCTTTTAAGAAGTGGATTACTGATAGATTATCAAAAAACGTTGTGGATTTTTATTTTCATTTAATTTACTTTCCTACATTATTTATTTTAAAATGTATATTATTTTTTTTAGGAGAATCAGTGCTTTTACAGTTTTATCCAACAAGATAAATCCTTCGTTTAATTTTGGGGTTGAAAAAGTTGGGCTGATGGATTTGATTTTACGTCATGGTCACTATCGGAAAGCCTTGAACTAACTCAGTAATCTTAATTGTTATGTTTTCATTATTTATTAAGTGTTGTTTATTCAATGGTTGACTGTTTTGATGAAAATATTTGGTGTGCTTTTTTTTTGGGTCTACAAATTTACGAACTTTAAGCCTCTTAAGTTTTTGTGCATTATACCTTTTGGTTCTGCGGGATATTTCTTTGAAAAAATAGTGGTGTGTTGGTTATTTTAATTTTACTTTTTTTTAAATTTGGTTGTTATGTCAATAATATAATGACAATCACTATGGTCTGTGTTATGTGCTCTGCTTGATGTCCAGGATGGTCAATATCATGGTAATTTGGGTTCTTTTTACTAATTTTCCCTGTTAACCATGCATTTGCATTTATGCTATGCATTTTCATTAAGAAATTATTTTTTTAGTTGTCTCGATTATAGTTATTCATATTTTATTTATTTATTGTTAACAAGTTATTTTTTTCATATTTTTTTATGATAATACAATATGTGAATGTCCTTATGTACTACCTGCGTAAGAAATGCAAGTATGGTAATGCAATCCAAAAGAGAGTGACGATGATAGACACATTCTTCATTAATTGGGTTGAACAAATGTATGATGCTTTGGTCAGCAATAACAGGGATAGAACATTGATCACCCAGGACCATGATGTTGCACAATATATAAGGGGTTTCAAGATATTGACAAATATACCATGGGATAAAGTAGAGTATGTTTGTATCCCTATTCATGGTCCCTCAAAATGTCATTGGGTGTTGATAGTTTTTTCTATGTAATGTAGGTGTCAGTTCGTTTTTGACTCACTTAGCAATGTCGGGGTTGGCCACAGTGCTGCGGTGCTACGGTTGGTGCGGAAGTTGACTGTCATTATTCTTCTCTTTTTTGTTAGTACTAGATTTTATGAAAAAAGGGATGATATTGACTGAAAAAACTCAGTAGACTATGTTGATTATGCATTCTCCGATAACCTCAACTTTATTACTTATGATAACACTCCACAATAGGTTACAGATTTCAAGTAATATTGCTTTGTTATTTCTCTTCTGTTTTTTTAGTCTTAATCTCTTTTGTTTTTTTTCCTCCGCGCAATGATTATGGATTGTATACATGCATTTTTTCTGGGCTGATATGTGAAAGATATGATTATGCCGAGATTGGAAGAAAAATTTGACCCAGCATTCTGTCGATTGAGATATGGGACATTGTTATAGAACTATGGAAACAAGAAGATTGATTCATGTATAATTAGTGAAAATGAGGTGACTGGAAAGGTGGTTAGCAAGTTTGGTGGTCCTACAAGCGATCGTGAGCATGTCGGGGAAAATGAAAGAGTGCCGACATTTAAGTATGTTCCTAGGAGGAAGTCTTAGATCTCTTTGTTGTAAAAAAATTTTATTTTGTTTAGCATACAGTTTAATTTTTGTTGTTGGTGGATGTTTAAGATTTTACACCTCTCGTTGGTTTTATTAGTTTATGATCTATCTGACTAACTTTATAATCTTCTCATGCACAATATAAGCTGGTTATAAACTGTTATTTCAGTTATTCTTGTCATGTTTGTAACCTCCTAAAGTTAGCATAAACCATTCATGAAGTACAGTGACTCATTTATTACGTACCAACAAACCCCATTTTGCTTAAATTTTTTTCGCTGTTTCTATTCAATTAATATACCAGGATAATTTTTCATTTGCAAGTCATACCAATTAAATGGAAGTTATACCAGCCTTTCTACTTTTCAAAAAAAAAAAATTGTACACTTTTTACAATACTTTTGGTAATTCATACTTATGAATACACACAAAAAATGTTTTATACTCTAATTATTTACAACTAAAAAATTTTCACTATATAATTGTATACACTAAACTAATTCAGTTTTTCATCCTCCACAAGTAAATAAAATAAAATTAAATAAAAAAGCATTCCCTTTGCAATACTATTAAAAACAACTAATGATATACCAAGTCAATGTGCATCATTATACCATAACTCAAAATACATAATCACAACAACCAAAAAGACATGAATCCAACTAAGAAATTAATTTAATTACTAACTAATAATAAATGCAAAAATATTAGTTAAGTCATATAAGTAGTAAGTTATGCAATAGTTTCAACACATGACCAACACCATAATATACCATAAAACTAAAAAAATAAACATAGTCATAATTGTTAATACAAATAACAACACTAACACCTCAACCCATCTAAATTATAAAATTCACCATAGTCATTATGAAGATGGTGTTTCGTGGTAATTCTTCTTGTTGTGTCCTTCTGCCCCACATAAACTGCAGGTACCTTTAACTTTCTTGCATTTCATTTCATTGAAGCCTTTTTTCCTGTCTTTGTTTGATGACCTTCTTGGTCTTCTTCTTGTGGTGGGTGGCAGTATTAATTCATCAAATATATGACCCGAAATCACCCACGTGCTTTCGCAAGGTAGTGATTCAATTGGCATTGCATAAATATTCCTAAAGTTATTGCTACTATAGTAGATTGAGCAAAAGGACTCAGTGTACTTGTTCCTATATTTGATAGCAGCTACAACATGACTACATGGCATTTTATCATGCTGAAACCTTCCACAACTATACATGCGTATGTTCAAACAAACAGTGAATCTTCTTGCACCATCTATAATGGTATGAAGATGTTCTGTTGATGCCCGTACCTTCAATAAAAAATAATCACCATTATGCCCTTTTTATAGAATAATATATTAAAAACTAGGAACCTATTATACTAACCGTCATACTATTTGACAATTGCTTATTTTCCACCAACATTTCATTATATTTCTTTGACAGGACAGTTGTTGTTTTCCTTCCTTCCTCGTTGTATTTTTCATTCCAACATTCTATTGTCTGCCTCACATACTCCAAAATAGAAACCACCGATAGCTTTCTTCCTGGTAAGATTACTTTAGTTATGGATTCAGCTATGTCATTTGTCAAAGTCCAAGTTCGTTTTACTGTTGTATGACAGCGATACCATTTTTCAAAATTAGCCTTGATCAGGTATTCTTGAATTTTTGGATTAATTTCATCCATTCTATTTATCAATTCAATAAACTCTTGGACTGTATACGCCTTTGCTAAGCTGCAAATTGAAAAATAACTTCCTAACTTCCTCAACATTCTTGTGTGTTTTCTTTAATATGTTATCCCACAAATGGTAGATACAAGTATAATGCTTGATTTTGTATAAACAGTTGCCGCAACATTCCAGATGCTTTTGTTTCTATTGGAAACAAAACACATACCATCCCTATCACCAAATGCTATTATGAAATTTTCAAAGAACTAACTCCATGCATTATCATTTTCAGAATCGGCGATACCATATGCTAGTGGCAAAATATATCCAATATGATTATCAAATTTAATACCGTAAATAAGTGTAACACCCCCATGAAATGACCAAAATACTCCTAGACTTGACCTTGCGCGTAACCTATTTTTCATACCCCGTTTGCGAATCTAGGACCGGATTTGTTAACAGTGGAAAAGTCGAGTCGGAAAATGGTCTCGACTCGAAAAAAACTCAAAAAAATGCGAATTATTTTTGCTCAAGTGAGCTCAAAATTATGGGGTTTCCGCGCCCCTTCAGCGACACGGAGTGGACGCGGAACCACACTTTGTGTTTTTCCAAAAATTCGACAAAAAGTGAAAATTTGCGAAAAAGCTGAAATTAACACTAGTACGCGTAGTGCTTTAGTGTAATTTCGGGGCATATTTGTTCTTTTCATGGGAGAGGGTATTTTCGACCTTTTCCACACCCCATATCCTAAAGTAATCCATTTTTAAGTCATATTTAGTCCCTAAAATGTTTATTTCCTCATTCATTCTCTCAAACAAGCGAACCCTTTCAAGAACGTATGCTCAAGAATCCAAGAAACGATAGTAGCGCTTAGGGCTTTCTCCAATTCTTCAAGAAATTCATTTTAGGGTATGTAAGGCTACTCTAAATCCATTATTTTTAGAATATTTTAGAAAAGTATGACTTAGTTTTCATTCCGAAAGTCCCAAGTCTTTATTTAGAGTAATTTCATGAAAACCTTATAAAATTTAGTAGATTTCCCTACATATGCATAAATTCTTGATTAAATGATATTGATTCTTGATTCTTTAATCGTTATTAAAGTATTGATTTCAAGATTTTAATGTATATATGATTTCTCGCGAGTTCATGTGGGGTTCATGAACACTCATAAAGATTATGGTTCAAGACTAGTTAAAGAATGTCTTTTTTGAATTATTCTTGCATTTTAGCGGATAATATCATATATTTTAATAATGGTTTTCTTGAAGGTTTCTTGATACTCTAGTTGAGAAATCTAGTATGTTTGAAAGTACATGTACGATACTAGTTCAATAATGTTAAAGATTTCAGTTGAGAAAATTAAGTAGTAAGCTGAGTTAAGTCCCCGAGAAAAACTAGATTTTCAAGAACTTATGATCATTTAAGTATGAGCTATGTAAGTGTTTTGGGAGTAGTATTGAGCAGCGATATGGGTGAGAGTAGAATAAATTATTTGAACTCATAAACTATGTATCCAACATAGGATAGGATCGTACCATAGTACCTTCCTAATTAGCCACTGAGATGGCCCAATTTTGGGATGGATCCACTGCCTTAGTTATTCGTCCCCTACCCCGGCAAAGTACGGAACTACTCTGGCAGCGTGGGAAAGACGTTATATAACTCGAAGCTTATAGTGGTGGTTGTCGGTTAGAGAAGCTTTCTAAGCCAAGAAAATTATGTTTTATTACTACTTTCAGCATATCATTGTTTTGCATGTTATTTTCATCCTACTAGCCTTATGATTATAGTTAACTCATTTGTGATTATGATTATGTTTTTCATGATATATTATGGTATTCTGGTTTAAATGTTTTGACCATCTTACATACCATACATTCCACGTACTGACATCCTTAAGACTTGCATCATTTTATGATGCAAACGCAGGTAACCAAGTTCCTCAGCAGGTGCTCCGTTGAGAACTTGCTAGCTTCCAGACAGTGGTGAGACCTCTTTTCAGTTCGAGGCTCTTTGGTTCATGTCATGTTATGTTATATTAGTTTTATTTCAGTTCGACCTACTTGGGGCCTGTCTCAGTAGTCCTTTCAGACAGCTTAATAGACGTTTCATAGACCGTATGATTTGTATTTCAGTTTTCTATTATTTAGACATTTCTTAAAAGCTTTCTTATTTAGTTATGCAGACAATTTAGCTTATGTTACTGCTTTTATGGACATTACCATTATTATTAAGTCTTTTGCTGAGTAAATAGCCAGGCCAAATGGTTTGCTTGGGACTAGAAATGGTTTTCGAGTGCCGGCCACGTCTAGGGTGTAGGCTCGGGGAATGGCAATCTTGGTATCAGAGTACAGAGTTCTAGAGTCCTAGGGAGTCTATGGAACCGTGTCTAGTAGAGTCCATATCTATAATAGGGAGGCTATGGGAAATTAGGAAGTGTCATTATTTCTTGTCATTCCTTGTCTCATGCTTCAGAGTATATCTCTTTGAAGTCCCTTTCTAACTCGTGCATTCATGTCGTGTTTTTCAGATCATGCCTCCCCAAAGAGCTAACGGACCAGTCAGGGACAGAGGACGCCCAGCCAGAAGGAACACAAACTACCCTGGCCAAATTCCTGAGGAACCTAGGGGCCCGACTGTGCCTATGGAGTAGCCATAACAAGCTGACATTACTAATGGGGAGCTTCACCAGGCCATTCATACTTTGGCTCAGGCAGTCACTAACCAGGGAGGCCGCTAGGGAGATGGTAGGAATGAAGAGGTAGATACCGCTAGAGTTAGACGGTTTCTGAGGATGAACCCACCAGAGTTCATGGGTCTGATGTGAAGGAGGATCCTGAGAACTTCATCGAGGAGCTTCATAAGGTATTTCAGGTGATGCAGATAGCTGATACTGAGCGGGTTGAGTTGGCTGCCTACTAGCTTAAGGGGTTACCTAGACTCTGGTTTGACTAGTGGAAAGGGAGTAAGGCAGAAGGGGCATCAGCAGTTACTTGGGCAGTGATTGAGGAGGCCTTTCTGGGACAGTACTTTCCCAGGGAGATGAGGCAGGCTAAGTTAAGAGAGTTCCTGAACTTGAAGCAGGAGAATATGAGTGTATGGGAGTACAACCTCAATTTTACTCAGCTATCCCATTACGCTCCAGCTATGGTGGAGGATATGAGGAGTAAGATGGATCTCTTCGTATCTGGGCTCTCTCGAATAACTAAGAGAGAGGGAAGGAATATGATGTTGATTGGAGATATAGATATAACTCGGTTGATAACGTATTTGCAGTAGGTGAAGGAGGAGAAAATGCAGGATAGGGAGGATTTCAGGAGTAAGAGGGCCAAGACATCAGGCTGGAGTCAGGTAAGAGAGGGACAGGAGGTGGAGGTCACTCATTTTTTCAGGATAAGACGACCGTACCAACACCTTTATCCGCCAGTGTACCTGCACCGAGGGTCAGGAATGATCAGGGGTCACAGTACCGCAGATTCCCAGGCAGACAATCACAGGGTAGCGTAGCTCCATCAAACTGCTATCCCACTTGTGGTAAGTGTGGTAAGTCTTACCCCGGAGAGTGCCTTTTGGGCACAAATGGTTGTTTCAAATGTGGTCAGGTAGGGCATTTCTTGAAGGATTGTCCTATGCGGAAGCAGAATATGAGAGATACCAGATCACATATAGTCTCTTCAGCACCACAGGGTAAGTCACCTCACAGGGGTACTACAGCAGGGACAAGCGGGGGCACAAACCGCTTGTATGGCATGGGCACCAGACAAGAGCAGGAGACTCACAAGATGTGGTTACGGGTATGTTCAAAATCTTTACTCATGATATCTATGCATTATTAGACCCAGGAGTCACATTATCATTTGTAACCCCATATGTAGCTATGAAGTTTGGGGTCTGTCCAGAATGCTTACTTGAGCCTTTCAGTGTTCCTACTCCTACTAGAGAGCCTATTTTAGCCCAAAGAATTTATAGGGGCTGTCCAGTCTCTGTTTATCATAAGACTATTGTAGTTGATTTGGTGGAGTTAATATGGTAGAGTTTGATATTATCCTATGCATGGATTGGCTTCATGCTGGGTATGCCTCTGTAGATTATAGAACCAGAGTAGTCAAGTTCCAGTTTCCTAAAGAACCAGTCTTGGAGTGGAGGGGTAGCTCAGTAGTTCCTAAGGGTCAGTTTGTCTCTTATCTCAAAGCTAGAAAGTAAATCTCCAAGGGCTGCATATATCACCTAGTTAGAGTATAGGATTCTTGTGCCAATGCACCATCTGTTCAGTCTATTCCCATTGTGAATGAGTTCCCAGAATTTTTTCCTGAGGATCTTCCCAGAGTCCCTCCTGATAGGGAGATAGACTTTGGGATAGACACTCTTCCAGATACTCAGTCTATATCTATTCCTCCATACCGAATGACCCCTTCAGAACTAAAAGAGTTAAAGATACAACTAAAAGATCTTTTAGATAAGGCTTTCATCAGACCAAGCTTGTCACCTTGGGGTGCTCCAGTTCTCTTCGTGCGTAAGAAGGATAGTTATTTTTGGAGGTGCATAGATTACTATCAGTTGAACCAGATCATCATTAAGAACAAGTATCCTCTTCCCAGAATTGATGACTTATTCGACCAACTTCAGGGTGCCACCTGTTTTTCCAAGATAGATCTTAATCACGGTATCATCAATTTAAAGTTAGAGAGAACGACATTCCCAAGATAGCTTTCAGAACCTGATATGGTCATTATAAGTTTTTAGTCATGTCCTTCGGGCTAACAAATACACCAACAACTTTCATGGACCTTATGAAAAGGGTGTTAAGGTCATACCTAGATATGTTCGTGATTGTGTTCATAAATGACGTCCTGATCTAGTCTCGTAGTAAGGAGGAGCATGCAGACCATCTTAGAGTTATCCTCCAGACCCTTAAAGATCAACAATTATATGCTAAGTTTTTGAAGTGTGAGTCCTGGTTGGAGTCTGTGACATTTCTGGGGCACATTGTATCTGGTGAGGGTATCCAGGTGGATTCCCAAAAGATTGAGGCAATAAAAAATTGGCCAAGGCCCACAACTCCCACAAAGATAAGGAGTTTCTTGGGCTTGGCAAGGTACTACAAATGGTTCGCAGAGGTGTTTTCTTCTATTTCAGCTCGCTTAACTAAGCTGACTCAGAAGAAGACTAAGTTTGAATGGTCAAAAGCTTGTGAGAAGAGCTTCCAAGAGTTGAAGACTAGGCTGACCACAGCCCCGGTCTTATCATTACCAGATGGAGTTGATGACTTCGTGGTTTATTGTGATGCTTCTAGAGTTGGCTTGGGCTGTGTATTAATATAAAGAGGAAAGGTAATAGCATATGCCTCCAGAAAGCTTAATACTTATGAAAAGAACTACCCAACTCATGATCTTGAGCTTGCTGCGGTGGTGTTTGCCTTGAAGATCTGGAGACACTATCTATATAGTAGGCACGTGGGTGTATTCACGGACTACAAGAGTTTACAGAATATATTTGTCCAGAAGGAGTTGAATTTGAGACAGAGGAGGTGGTTGGAGTTGCTGAAAGACTATGACATGAGTATCCTCTATTATCCAGGTAAAGCTAATGTAATTGATGATGGTCTTAGCAGGGTGAACATGGGGAGCACAACCTATGTTGAGGCTGAAAAGAAAGAGATAGCTAAGGAGGTCTACAGACTAGCCCGTTTGGATATTCAGATTGAAGATTCTAATGAAGGCAGGGCCATTGTCAGAAATGGGTCAGAGTCATCTATGGTAGTAGAAGTGAAAGAAAAGAAAGACAAGGATCCCATCCTTCTCCAATTGAAAGAAGGTGTTCAGAAATAGAAAGTAGTAATATTCTCAAAAGGGGGAGATGGGGTCCTGAGATACCAAGGCAGGTTGTGTGTGCCAAAGGTTGACGGTCTTAGAGATAGGATCTTGGCTGAGGATTATAATTCCAGATACTCTATCCACCCTGGTGCAACAAAGATGTATAGATACTTGCGAGAAGTCTATTGGTGGGGTAGTATGAAGAAGGACATTGCAGAGTTCGTGTCTAGATACCCAAACTGCCAGCAAGTTAAGGTTGAGCACCAAAGGCCTTGTGGTGTAGCTCAAAACATAGAGATTCCAGAATGGAATGGGAGATGATTGATATGGACTTCGTAACTGGGTTATCTCGATCCCGTAGACAACATGATCCGATATGGGTCATAATAGGCAGAATGACCAAGTCAGCTCACTTTCTACCTGTCAAGATGACTGATACAGCTGAGGACTATGCTAAACTCTATATTAAGAAGATTGTTAGGTTGTACGGGGTCCCAATATCCATTAATTCAGATAGGGGAGCTCAGTTTACAACGCAGTTTTGGAAGTTCTTTCAGAAGGGGATTGGTACGAAGGTGAATCTTAGCATAGCCTCCCATCCACGGACAGAAGGGCAAGCAGAGCAAACTATATAGACCTTAGAGGATATACAAAGAGCTTGTGTGATAGACTTTAAGGTAATTGGAATGATCATTTACCTTTGATTGAGTTATCTTATGATAATAGTTTTCAGGCTAGCATACAGATGGCACCATGTGAGGCTCTTTATGGGAGAAGATGTAGATCACCTATAGGATGGTTTGAAGTTGGTGAGGCAAGATTGATAGGACCTGATCTAGTTCATCAGGCTATGGAAAAAGTGAAGGTTATTCAGGAGAGGCTTAAGACAGCCAGAGCAGACAAAAGTTTCACACAGATGTTAGAAGAAGAGACCTGGAGTTTGAGGTAGGCGATTGGGTATATTTGAAGGTATCTCCAATGAAGGGATTATGAGATTCGGGAAAAAGGGGAAACTCAGCCCACAATATATTGGGCCTTACCAGATTCTGAGAAGAGCGGGCAGTGTTGCTTATGAACTAGAGCTACCAGCGGAGTTGAGTGCTAATAATCCAGTATTTCACATCTCTATGCTTAAGAAGTTCATGGGAGATCCCTCTTTAGTTGTCCCGATTGAAAGTGTTGGGATTAAGGATAACTTGTCTTTTGAAGTGGTTCCCGTGCAGATATTAGATTGGCAAGTTCGTAAATTAAGGACCAAGGAGATTGCTTCGGTGAAGGTTCTGTGGAGGAATCAATTCGTGGAAGATGCTACATGGGAAGCAGAAGCAGACATCAAGGCCAAGTATCCACACTTATTCGTTGGCCTAAATGAAGACCTTAAAGGTGACTTTCATATTTCACCTTGAAGAATTATGTTTGTTCAGTTCGAGAATCATATGTTTTGAGCTAATTGGCATGTATCGTTATTATTCGATGACGAATGATCCCAAGGGGAGATATTGTAACACCCTCATGAAATAACAAAAATACTCCTAGACTTGACCTTGCACGTAATGTATCTTCCCATGCTCCGGTTATGAATCTAAGATCAGATTTGCGATCAGTGTAGAAAATCGAGTCAGAAAATGGTCTCGACTCGACAAAAACTCGAAAAAATGTGAATTATTTTTGGTAAAGTAAGCTCAAAATAGTGGGGCTTCCGCTCCCTTCCATGACGCGGAGTGGATGTGGAATCACACTTTGTGTTTTTCCGATAATTCGACGAAAAGTGAAAATTTGCGAAAAAGTTGAAATTAATGCGCACTAGTGTAATTTTGGGGCAGATTTGTTCTTTTAATGGGAAAGGCTATTTCCGACCTTTCCCACACCCCATATCCTAAACTAATCCATTTTTAAGTCGTACTTAGTCCCTAAAATATTCATTTCCTTATTCATTCTCTCAAACAAGCGAATCCTTTCAAGAACGTACGCTCAAGAACCCAAGAAACGACAGTAGGGCTTAGGGCTTTCTCCAATTCTTCAAGAAATTTATTCTAAGATATGTAAAGCCACTCCAAATTCATTATTTCTAGAATATTTTAGAAAAATATGACTTAGTTTTCATTCCAAAAGTCCCAAGTCTTGATTTAGAGTAATTTCATGAAAACCTTATAAAGTTTAGTAGATTTTCCTATGTATGCATAGATTCTTGATTGAATGATGTTGATTCTTGATTCTTTAGCTATTATTAAAGTATTGATTTCAAGATTTTAAAGTATATATGATTTCCTGCAAATTCATGTGGGGTTCATGAACACCCATAAAGATTATGGTTCAAGACTAGTTAAAGAATGTCTTTTTTTGAATTATTCTTCCATTTTAGCGAAGCATATCATATATTTAAATAATGGTTTTCTTGAAGGTTTCTTGATACTCTAGTTGAGAAATCTAGTATGTTTGAAAGTACATGAAAGATACTAGTTCAGCAATGTTAAAGATTTTAGTTGAGAAAGCTAAGTAGTAAGCTGGGCTAAGTCCCTAAGAAAAACTAGATTTTCAAGAACTTATGATCATTTAAGTATGAGCTATGTAAGTGTTTTAGGAGTAGTATTGAGCATCAATATGAGTGAGAATAGAATAAATTACTCGAACTCATAAACTATGTAGCCAAAATAGGATAGGATCGTACCACAGTACCTTCCTCATTAGCCACTAAGATGGCCCAGTTTTAGGATGGGTCCACTCCCCTAGTTATTCGTCCCCTATCTCGGTAAAGTATGGGACGACTCTAGCAGCGTGAACAAGACTATGTATTACCACAAAACAAATAGTGGTGGTTGTCGGTTAGAAAAACTCCCCAAGCTAAGAAAATTATGTTTTATTACTACTTTCAGCATATCATTGTTTTGCATGTTATTTTCAGCCTACTAGTCTTATGATTATGGTTAACTCATTTATGATTATAATTACATTTTTCATGATATATTATGGTATTCTGGTTTAAATGTTTTGGCCATCTTACATACAGTATATTCCACGTACTGACATCCTTAGGACCTGTATCGTTTTATGATGCAGACGCAGGTAACTGAGTTCCTCAGCAGTCGCTTCATTGAGAACTTGCTAGCTTCCAGACAGTGATGAGGCCTCTTTTCAGTTCGAGGCTCTTTGGTTCATATCATGTTATATTATTTCAGTTTTATTTCAGTTCTCGCTACTTGGGGCCTGTCTCAGTAGTCCTTTCAGACAGCTTAGTAGAGGTTCCATAGATTGTATAATTTGTATTTCAGTTTTTGTTATTTAGACACTTCTTAAAAGCTTTCTTATTTAGTTATGCAGACACTTTAGCTTATCTTATTGTTGTTATGGCCGTTACCATCATTATTAAGTCTTCCGCTGAGTAAGTAGCTAGGTCAAGTGATTCGCTTGGGACCAAAAATAATTTTCGAGTGCTGGCCACGTCCAGGGTGTATGCTCGGGGCGTGACAATAAGAAATATTTATAATAATTTAATATTCATTTTCTATTTTTGTTACACTAACTCAAATTAATTTTAGTAAAACTACTAACCTCTAGGATCCAATATACTAGCTATCAACATGGTTCCTTCGAATGTTGACCGTATGTGCATCCCATCAACTACAACTATTGAACGACAATATTTCCATCCTCTTATGCTTGCATCAAGTGTAATAAAACAATATTGAAACTTGTCTCCTCAATTTTTTAAAGATTAATGATGGTCCCAGGATATGTTTGTTCCAATATATAAAGATACATTAGAATTTTTGAATATGACTCTTCTGGGTCCTCTCGCAATATCTTTGTTATTTTTTGTTTGCCCTCCATACCTGCATGTATGTCAAGGAAATACCATGCTTCCTCTTCATGTTGGCCCGTATATCGCTGGGTGTGTAAATTGTTGGTGATGCTATATTTAGGAAGCAACATGCTACCAAGCACACCACTACTACATTGACGTTTTGAGTTTAACCTATCATTCCCTGAGCAGCTGTATTCATCGTTGAAAACCCTCACTCTGAATAAACCTGACTCCCCCAGCGACGACGACTTAAAGAACTAATAACAATGATCATCTGGACATTTCAATGTAAAACTGCAAATAATAATAAAACTAACTTATTAATAGTTACAATCTTCTGCAAAATACCAAAAAATAAAAGTAAAATTACAGTTTTGCTTGACCTGGCAGTACATGACCTGACAATCTTGAATCGAAATTGTCTCAACAATTCATATTCTGTATAACCTCAACTAACGTACACTTGTTTATATAAATTTGGCCTTCCTCCACTGCATCAACTAAAGCATTGTTGATTACGTGTGGTTCTTCAATTTCCTCATCAAAATCCACCAATATTGCGTCACTCAGTGCTAAACCCATGTCAACTGATGTTATTGTTTGTGGAAACACCATTGGATTAGTAGGTTCATGCAGTTTTGTATCGACATTTCTATCAATATACATCAAACACAATGAATATTTAAAAAAGAAATCTGGGTGAATCTTTCCTGATCTAAATAAACTCTTACCCCCATGTCATTGTGGATTTTCAATGGTGGTAAATGCACATTCACGACATATTGTATTACCAGATCGACTTATGTCATGTCCAACCCTATTTGAGAAGCAATGACTCTCAACAAACCATCATAATTTGATGATGTATCATATAATACTCCTTCCATCTTATAAACAAGGTAGTTACCTATGCAAATCACCAAATATATATCACAAGCAACATCATATCATGCACAATCAAGATTCTAATATTTGTCACAGTTAGAATATCATCCACAATACCAAATAAGAACCACTACTTATTTTTACCATTATATACGCCAACCCATATTCACCAATGTTTTAAGTAACTCCTTTGATTGTAATTAAGTGCATACCAATACATATACTGTCTAACTAACTCTCACTGCTGTCGCAAATCATGCATGATTAATATCATTTAAACACCACCATACTACCACTAAAATTTAAATCAGTACAATAAGTAATAGTCAGTTAAACAACAATTCATGTATAAACATTAATAATCACAAAAAATGAAAAAGTTTACCAATTTTTAAAAAATATTTACAACCATAGTTTTTCTTAAATAAAAAAAATCAAAAAAATAAATCAACAACACAAACAAGGTTCAAACTAATTATATAGTAATTATAATTATCACAAATCTTTGATATTGGCAACAAAGATACAAAAGAAATTCTACTCTTTACATACTAGTTACATCCCATTTTCTATCATATTTTATCAAAATCAACACGTATTTATCGTTATCCATAGAATTTATCTGGATAAACACCTTCCTTATACTCCCCAGCTCTTTTTTTTTTAATCTCACCAATACTCTTAATGTGTGAGTCAAAGTGTTTACCTATAAGCTTTAGTAACTACACTTAATGTACAATATACAAAATATGAGGCTTCCTTATTTCCATACACGGCTGCCAAAAAAACTATGTCACTGTGCAATTGATTTGATTGCTTTAGCTTAGAGAAAAATATTTTTACGTTTAAAAAAAAATCTAAAAGAAAGTACATACTAGTACCAAAAAGCAACGCTGACTTGGTGTTTCTTATTATGACTATGACTGAGTTGTACATTTAAGAATGTGTTTTTATTTGTTTAAATATTTTCTTTTCCAACACTAATCACATCAACTTGTCTATCATCATTAATTACTACAACCTACTAAAACTCATTTTATTTTTGATGTTACTAATGAGGAACATGGCTGAATTGCAACTACAACTATGCTATTTTAATTTTTTTATATATATTTTTTGCTCCCAGGCCCAATCACATCAACTTGACATCACAATTAATGACTATCAACCATCTACTTTTCCGTATTTTGTAATTAAAATTGGTATATAAGTGTAAATAATAAAAAGTCGGTAGGCTCTTGTAATTTCATAGAAAAATTTGTATACTTAAGTTTTTCATTCTTTGGAAAATTACTTTGGGGTGAGCTATGAATTGTAAATAGTTTCATAATTGGATCCATTTTTAGGTAGTTTTCTAGATCATTAAGCTACAATTTAAGAAAGAGAAATTTTCATAAATGACAAAATATAGACTACTTGTAAGTAATAACGGAAAAGGGCCTAAAATGCCCTCGAAGTATTAGAAATGGTACAAAAATGTCCTCCATCTGCCTTTAAGGCCTAAAATGTCCTTCTCATCCACCTTTGGGGCCTAAAATTTCCTTCTACTTAATAGATTTTTATTAAATAATTTAAATAATTATTTTAGACATGTGGCATTCATTTATTTGTTAAAATTTAATTATTTAAAATTATTTGTAAATAATATTTGACCTATAAAAACCGCCCAATCTCGCCCAAATAACCCTTGACCCGCCCCATATGTAACCCTAACCCCCTAACCCGTATGTTAAATTAAAAGAATGAGAAAAGCTACTTTGCGTAAATTTTCCCCCAAAATTTAAATTAATAATGACCCTCCATTTCTCTTTTGGATGGTGCTAGTACAAAAGAATTAAATAAATGTATTTCAAAGTCAAATATCAGAAAATAAATAATTTAGTTCTTTCATGATGGCATAATAAAAGAAACTAAATTACTATTAGTGATGACAAGAGATCCAGCAACAATAATGAAATTTGAAAAGATCTGGTACTGCAAAATAGTGTCTTTGACTATGTGATCCATTCTTGCTTTTTATCTGCAATATTCTTGCAATAACTTGATTGACTAATGGGGTCTAAATCCATTTGAATATAAAAAAGAATAAGGCAAATTGCATTTGCCTATAAATTGGTCAAAAAGGGAACTACAATTTGCAATTGCAAATTGCAAAGCTTTTCCACCGCCTTTTTCTTTGATTGGCCAAGAGAAAAAGGTGGTCAGCAATAAATTCCTATAAATAGAGGGTTTCGGCTCTCTTGTTACATATACCAACAAATATAGAGAGTAAAAAAAATATATTCAGTATTTTTCTATGAGGTATACCATAGACTATTTAATAAAAATAGTCTATGAAGAAAAATAGAGTGTGAACGCTATTTTTTGGTAGGGTAAAAATAAAAAAAAGGTATTTATTTTGTGTGTATAGAAGTCTTTATTGAGTATTCTACTCTACCTACACGGTGTAAAATTTCTTATTAGTGATATCAGTTACTCCTCTTGGCCCGTGGTCTTTTCCTTATTTAAAAGGGTTTCCACGTAAAATTCTTAATGTCATTATTTTTCCATTTTATTCTTGTTATTTTGCTACATCTATTTTGTGTTAGTCCGTATTTTTTCCAACAAACTGGTATCAGAGCCAAGGTTCTGTCTGAATATGCTCTGTGGT
The DNA here is from genome assembly GCA_011800125.2 of Solanum clarkiae. NCBI lineage: Eukaryota > Viridiplantae > Streptophyta > Magnoliopsida > Solanales > Solanaceae > Solanum > Solanum clarkiae. Next base: position 6,125,154 of record JAABOM020000049.1, read on the forward strand.
TGCACAATCTAAACTTCCAAATCAGAAAATAATTACTTTGGTTTACAAAAGTAATTTTTTGGGAAAAAATAATGCAAGCCAACACTAGTAGAATAGTTACTTTAAATAGTGCTAATTATGCCATTTGGAAGGAAAAAATTGAAGATTTGCTTTATGTTTATAACTTCTATCAACCAGTCTTTTCTACTGTAATGCCTGAAAATAAAATAGATGAAGAGTGGAATCTATTACATAGACAGGTCTGTGGATTTATTAGACAGTGGGTTGATCATAATGTATTGAACCATATTTCTGGGGAAACACATGCTCGAACCCTGTGGGAGCATCTTGAAAGTCTGTATGCTCGGAAGACTGACAATAACAAAATGTTCTTAATAAAGCATATACCGAGTTTAAAATATAATGATGGTCCTCCGATGACAAATCACCTGAATAATTTTCAGGAGATCATGAACCAATTGTTTGCTATGGGCATAAAATTTGATGTAGAAATTCAAGGCTTATTTCTACTTGGTTTCCTACTAGATTCTTGAAAAACATTTAGAATGTCATTATCAAATTTTGCTCCGAATGGTATGATCTCTATGGATTTTGTCAAAAGCAGTGTCTTGAACGAAGAGATGAGAAGAAAATCTCAAGGTTCTTCTTCAACAGACATCCTAGTGACAGGCCCCAAGGGAGAAACAAAAATCATGGTTCTCAGAATGGTGAATGCAACAAGAGAAAATCTAGAGGCAAACTTAAAAATATTGAGTGTTATCATTGTTGTCTGAAAGGGCACACAAAGAAGTTCTGCCAGAAATTGAAGAGGGAGAACAAAGAAAAAGAAGAAATAAGAAGAACGCAATGGAAATTGCCTAGCTACCGTTACCACCGAAGATCTTGTTGCCATTCTTGATACTAATCTAATAAATATTTCTTGTGATAAGTCAAGTTAGGTTGTGGACACTGGAGTCGCATCTCATGTGACATCCAAGAAAGATTTTTTCTCTTCCTATACTCCTGGTGATTTTATAATATGTGTAATGAGACTGTGTCTAAGGTGGTTGGTATTGGTACAATTTGTTTAGAAACTAGTGTTGGAACTAAACTAGTTCTGATTAATGTGAAACATGCACCTGATGTTTATCTGCACCAAATTTTTATCGCTGTATTCGATGATGAAGGATATGTTAGTACCAACGGTGGAGGAAAATGGAAACTCATTAAGGGTTCTTTGGTTGTGGCGACAAACATCGTGGTCTATATTGGACTGCGGCTTCTACTTGTGCCAATATGGTCAATGCAGTTGAGGACGATAATTCTTCAACGTTATGGCATAAGAGACTTAGCCACACCAGTGAGAAAGGACTCAACGTTCTAGCCAAGAAGAAATTATTGTCGGATTTCAAAGATGCTAAATTAGAAAAGTGTGAGCACTGCTTGGCTAGAAAGCAAAATAGAGTTTCCTTCAAGTCTTACCCTCTTTCAAGAAAGACAGAGTTACTTGAGTTGGAGCACTCTGACTTATGTAGTCGAATGAAGACAAAGACTCTGGGTGGTGCACTCTACTTTGTCACTTTCATTGCTGATTGCTCGAGAAAACTTTGGATCTATGTCTTGAAGACTAAAGACCAAGTGTTAGGTGTCTTTAAGCAGTTCTATGCTTCAGTTGAGAGAGAAACTAGAAAGAAACTGAAATGTATTCGTACTGATAACGACGGTGAATATTGTGGACCGTTTGATGAATACTGCAAGCATCAATGTATTAGACACTAGAAGACTCCTCCTAAGACTCTTCAGCTTAATGGTTTGGCAGAGAGGATGAACAGGACCTTGATGGAAAGAGTTAGATGTTTGCTTTCTAAAGCAAAGTTGCCAAACTTCTCTTAGAGGGAAGTTTTATTGACGGTTGCACATGTGATTAATCTATCTCCTACTATAGCTCTGCGAGGTTATGTTCCAAACAAAGTTTGGTACTGGAAGGAGGTTTCCTATGACCATTTTAGTGTGTTTGGTTGTAAAGCATTTGTTCATGTGCCAGAAGATGAGAAGTCAAAGTTAAATGCCAAAACAAAATAGTGCATATTTGTTGGATATGGCCTTGTCGAATTTGGTTACAGGCTATATGATCCAACTAAAAAGAAGCTTGTGAGAAGCCGCGATATCGTCTTCATAGAAAACCAAATAATTGAAGATATTGAAAAAGCGGAGAAGCTGAAATCCTTCAGTTCAGATGATGTGGTTCATTTTGATGAAGTAACTCATGCAAGTGTGCATGATATTCGTGGGCTCGATGATCGTGATGATGCCCAGGGTCATGTTTAGGATCAATATGTCGATATTAATAATAACAATGATGGTGTTATTAATTATACTCTTGCTCATGAAGTTGTTGACGAATCAAATATTCCTCTCAAGAGGTCCAAAAGAGAATGTGTTCCCTCATCTTGTTATCCATCAAATGAGTATGTGCTACTCAGTGATGGGGGAGAACCTAAATGTTATAGAGAGGTTATAGAAGATGAGCACAAGGATCAACAGAGAGAAGCCATACAAGATGAGATTGAATCCTTGCATGAGAACCACACTTATGAGTTGGTAAAATTGCCTAAGGGAATCAGAGATTTGAAGAATAAGTGGGTGTTCAAAGTGAAAATTGAAGAACAAAGTGAGAAGCGCAGATACAAAGCTAGATTGGTTGTTAAAGGATTCGGTCAAAGAAAGGGTATTGACTTTGATGAAATATTTTCACCTGTCATGAAACTGTCCTTCATTCGTATAGTTCTTGGTTTAGCTGCTAGCCTAAATTTGGAGATTGAGCAGATGGACGTGAAGACGACTTTTCTTCATGGTGACCTAGAAGAGGAGATTTATATAAAATAACTTGAGGGCTTCAAAGTAAATGGTAAAGAAAATTTTGTGTGCAAACTCAAAAAGAGTCTTTATGACCTAAAGCAAGTTCCTAGACATTGGTACAAGAAGTTTGAATCTATTATGGGGGAGCAAGGCTACAAGAAGACTTTATCAAATCATTGTGTATTTGTACAAAAATTTTCTGGTGATGATTTTATCATCCTATTGCTGTATGTGGATGATATGTTGATTGTGGGTAATGATACTTCCAAAATTGACAAGCTGAATAATGAGTTGTGTAAGTCTTTTTCTACGAAAGACTTGGGCCATGCCAAATAAATTTTGGGCATGAGGATTACTCGTCTTAGAAATGAAAGGAAGATCTATCTATCATAAAAGAAGTACATTAAACGTGTATTGGAGCGCTTCAATATGAAGAATGCTAAGCATATTAGCACACCCTTTGCCAGTCATAAGAAGTTGAGCAAGAAGATGTGTCCTACAGCCAGGGAGGAAAAATAGAATATGGCCAAAATTACATATTCCTCCTTCATTGGAAGTTTAATGTATGCAATAGTATACACTAGACTTGATATTGCTCATGCAGTTGGTGTTATCAGCAGATTTATCGATAATCCTGGAAAAGAGCATTGGGAAGCTGAGAAGTGGATACTTAGATATCTGAGAGGAAGCTCAGATGTATGCTTGTGTTTTGGAGGCTCTAGTCCAATCTTGAAGGGTTACACAGATGCTGATATGGTAGGTAATCTTGATAACAAAAAAATTCACTACTAGATATTTGTTTAATTTTTCAGGGGGAGCTATATCATGATAGTCAAAGTTGCAGAGTGTGTTGCACTATCTACAACTAAAGCTGAGTATATTGCAGCTACTAAAGCTGGCAAAGAGATGATATGGCTTAAATAATTTCTTCAAGAACTTGGGCTACAGCAGATGGAGTATGTCGTCTATTGTGAGTCAAAGTGCGATAGACTTGAGCAAGAACTCAATGTACCATGAAAGGACAAAACACATAGATGTGACATACCACTGGATTCGAGAAAAAATAGAGAACAAATCTATGCAGGTTGAAAAGATCTCTACAAATGAAAATCCTGCAGATATGCTGACCAAGGTTGTGACAAAAGACAAGTTTAAATATGCAAATGACTTGTCGGCTTGAGCTCTCTTTGAAAAAATGGAAGTACCTCCTTCCGGTGAATGAGACAGGAGGGAAGATTAGTGGGGTCCACACGCATTTAAATATCCAAAAGAATAAGAAAAATTACATTTGCCTACAAATTGGTCAAAAGGGAACTGCAATTTACAATTGCAAATTGCAAAGCTTTTCCACCGCCTTTTTTCTCTGATTGGCCAAGAGAAAAAGGTGGCCAACAATAAACGCCTATAAATAGAGAGCTTCGGCTCTCTTGTTACATATACCAATAAATATAGAGAGTAAAGAAAAATATATTCAGTATTTTTCTATGAGGTATACCATAGAATATTTAATAAAAATAGTATGTGAAGAAAAATAGAGTTTGAGGATATTTTTTGGTAAGGTGAAAATCAAAAGAGGATATTTCTTTTGTGTGTGTGGAAGTCTTTATTGAGTATTGTACTCTGCTTATACGGTGTAAAATTTCTTACTATAGTGATATCAGTTGCTCCTCTTGGCCCGTGATTTTTCCCTTATTTAAAAGGGTTTCCACGTAAAATTCTTAGTGTCATTATTTTTCCATTTTATTCATATTATTTTGCCATATTTATTTTGTGTTAATTCGTATATTTCCCAACAAACTTTGTGCAATACCTGCAATATTACATGAACCAGTTACTAAAAGGGATATATCAGTGCCATAACTGATTTTGCAGGGAAATGTACGCTCTTCTCATTCTTTTAATTTAAGTTACGAGTTAGGGTTATATATAGGGTGGGTCAAGGGTTATTTAGGGCGGATTTGGGTAGTTTTGATGGGTCAAATATCATTTATAAATAATTTTACATAATTAAATTTTGACCAATAGATGAACGTCGCGTGTCTAAAATAATTATTTAAATAATTTAATAAAAAATATGTTATGGAGAAGGGCATTTTAGGCCCCAAAGGTGGATGGAGAGAGCATTTTAGGTCCTAAAGATAGATGAAGGATATTTTTGTACAATTTCTAATACTTCGAGAATATTTTAGGCCTTAATAACAAGACTATCTAGATTTCAACATATAGCAGTAGAAAAGTTACTTGGTATAACAATTTTTTTTAAAAGGTGCAAATTTAATGCCTATCACATAATGGTAGCTATAGAAATTATGACAACTATTACTTTCTTATTAAATGCTAGTGACTTTTCCTAACTAATAACAAAGCATGAGATCCCATTATTTTGACTAGGTTCCACATTTTTCCTGAAAAAGGGGATAATGACATTCATCTCTCTCTCTCTCTTTTTTGTTTTTGTTTTTTTGAAATTAGGTACTTTGTATCTTTAACTCGTGAAATACACTATTACTTTCTTATTAAATGCTAAAGTTTATCTTTTCCCCTTTATTGTTATTTACTAGTCCTATTAGGACTTTTTCTCTTCTTTTTTTTTTCTTTTATTTTATCATTTTTTATAGAACAGGTTTGCATTCATCTATTTAATGCCATTTTTATGAAATATTGATTTAATACACACGTAAAATCATTTTCAAACATCAATTGTTATTCCTTCTTCAAACATGAAATTAGTTCTTCAAAATTTTAATACACATAAACTAAACATAAAGTTAGTATTTAAATTATCTTAATGAAATTTAAATTGATACCAATTTAATATTTACATGTAATTTATAGCAAGTATATTTTAATGAAATGCAAATATATGCCGATTTAATACACATAAATCAACTTTTTTCTAATTTCAAAAATTTCATTGAATTTTTAACATTATACAGAACTTCAATTAATCTATCAAAGTATAAATATATTTTACATATTTGAGTGACATATATTTGGTTTATTGGTAACAATTTAACATACCCTTAATAAAGCCAATAATATTCTTAACAAATACAACACACGTGAAAAAAATAGTGGATACATATTTTTGGTATTTAAATGATATATATTTAATTTATTGGTAAGAACTTGACATACCCTTAAAAAAATCAAGGAATTGTGAAAAATAGTGGATATATATTTTTTTGATATTTAAATGATATATATTTGGTTTATCGGTAAGAACTTGACTTACCCTTAACAAAACTAAAAAAAAATCCTAAAAAAAAAACATCACAAGTGAAAAGTAGTGGATACATATTTTTGGTATTTAAATAATGTATATTTGATTTATTGGCAAGAACTTGATATATCCTTAATAAAATCATCAATATTCTTAAAACATAATGCACACGAAAAATAGTGGATATATATTTTAGGTATTTAAATGATGTATATTTGATTTATTGGCAAGAACTTGACATACCCTTAATAAAACCATCAATATTCTTAAAAAATAAATTTGATGAATCAAACATGATTTCATCGTAAAAGCCATGTAGTATTAACTATAATGAGTTAATTTTTCTACGGAAAAATAGTAATATTATAGTGAAAGGTGAAGAAAGCTTATTTATTTTGCCATATTCTTAAATTTGATGATATTTATAATTATAAAGAAATCAGAACAATTTAATTTTCTCTATAGAAATCTTTCAAAATTTAAAGTAGTAATTACACTATCCGATAATTACTCAATATAGTTAATACGACATGGTTTTTACAATCAAATCATGTTTGATTCACAAGAAGATATTTTTATTTAAAGTAAAACTTAATTATTTTAGAAAAAGTCAAGTATTAAAAACATATTGTGAAATATAGTTAGTAATTATAAATTAATAGATAATATTATAAAACATAACTGATATCTTGTTGCTTCCCTAGGACACGCAAGTGTATATGGTCAATCCAAGTAATATAGTGACTATTTTCAGAAGTCGGATGTCGAACCCAAAGGACTTGTTGATTAATTATTTACTAAGTTATATTAATTCTAATTATTTATTTAAGCGATGAACAATTAACCAAGAGAAAAGATTTTTCTACACAATCAATAAATGAATCGAACTAAGATTACGGTTTAGTTAATAATCATGTTTAACATCAATTTCAATAAATTATTTGATTATCTAGTTGCTGATTCACAAGGTTAAAATTATCTGAACAGGGTTGCACGCCTCTGCCGGTCTATCATTTTTGACTGCCTAACTACATCATTGAGCGGGGATAGACACATCAATAAAAGTGCTTTAACGTTATTTTCATGTATTATGAACCAAGCGAGGTGTAAGAGTAGTTGTCACAGGTCTCCCTTACATGAATCAATCTAATTTCCTAGTTGAATAAGCTCCCTATATTACTATGTTCTATTCATTCTAACATCTCTCGAATCCATAATAAACAACTGATTTACCCCCTAGTTGGCCAGACTATGAAGTATACATAAAAGCAATATAGGAACAAGTAATATGATAAACAAATATTTCGAATTAATAATGACTAAACAATCTTCTTTAACTACCATAATTTTAGAACAAGAAGTTTAACTCCACATAGACATGAACAAATTACCACAAATCATTCAAACATAAATGTAAAAAATAAATATTATTGGAGAAGAAGAGATGGAACCAAAATTCTCTGGCCTCCACGACGACTTCTATTTCTCTCTAGGTAAAAAGTTATGTAAAACCTAATTTTATGGAATATTTATAGGTGTAGAAATACAAATAAAATAATTAAATCCAAAACAAATTGAAAACCCAAAATCAAAAGAAATTGGGTCTTCACGCCACTGTACGCAACCTCTTTTTCTGATCATTGCCACGTGGTATCTTCATTTGCAATTGCAATTGAATTGCACAAGAATTTCAAACTTGTCGTATA
>JAABOM020000049.1:6136492-6149642 GCA_011800125.2 Solanum clarkiae
GTTGTATTGGGATTTAATAGTCGTCTAAGTGCCTAATCGGCACTAGTCATGGCCCGGGGTTTGGGTCGTGACAACATATTTCTTTCTCAACACTTGTAGCTGTGTCAAGATGTTTGACATTTTGATGTTGCTAGGTGTTCCATTTACCATCCTGTATGAACTTCTTAACCTCTATTTCTTCTTCCATAGTAGATTCCTTAGTAAAATATTGAGGTTCAGCCCCTGTCCAGTTATCAAACTAGAAGCTAGAATTCCCAACCTTCATCTACCACCATATGTATATTTCAGCTTCATCCCTGATCTTCAACATGCTTCTCTAGGTATGAAAGGCCCCTATTCCCTGTACTAACAATAAGTGGAATTTCGTACAGTATTTGTTTCCCATATAAGCATCCCATAAAGTCCCAATACTTGTTCTGACATTCCACCACAATTTAGCCATTGTAGCTTTGCTTAGATCAAATAAAGATCTTAAACCCATACCTCGTTCTTAAATAGGGAAACATAGGCTCCCCCAGCTAGCCCAATGTTTCCAATTTTTAGTGCTAGTATTCCCCCAAAAGAACTTAGCAAAAATCTGATGCATCCTCCTTATGACAATCTTTGTGGGGGTCATGGCTGAGAAGAGGTACACTGGCATTGATTGTAGTACATGCCTCACTAAAACAAGCTTTCCTCCAAAAGATAAGTACTTGTTTTGCCATGTAAGAGTCTTCCTTGTGATTCTTCTAATAAGATTCTCAAAGTACATGTTCCTCTTTCTCCCATAAAAGACTGGGCAACCCAAATACACAAAAGGAAATTCCCTTTGTCTGATCCCTATTAGTTTTCTAAGCCTAATATTATAAACCAAAGGGGTGTTTTCATGAAGATAAAAACAACTTTTTGATTTATTGATCAATTGACCGAATCATCCTCATACCTTGTTAATACCTTCATCATCTTAATCACTAAACCCCTTTCACCTGAGCAGAAAAAGGATAGTGTCGTCTACATAGGATAAGTGTTTTATCTGATGGCTCCACTTAGGCGTTCCATATCTAATAAACTCCTCATCACTGTTAAGCTGATTTAATCCCTTGGATAACACCTCTGTAGCTATTATAAATAATGTAGGAGATAAAGGGTCACCCTACTTTAGACCTCTTGAAGCTTGGAAAAAGCCATAAGTCCGACCATTCATCAAAATAGTATACCAGCTGTTATATATCAATCTACACACCATATAAATTATAACCACTGAAAAGCCAAATTTCTTAGCACCTTTGTTAGGAATATCAAAGATACGCTATCATAGGCCTTAGCCATGTCTAGCATTGCCACCACATTAACATGCTTGCTCTTTTGTTGATATCGTTAATTATCTACTAGGTCAATAGCAGATTTTCAATGATGCTTCTCCCCTTTACAAAACCAGACTGATTAAGGAATATAATCTTGGGTAGTACCTTTACTAATCTTTCATGAAGAACTCTTGAAATGATCTTGTTGATAACACAACTTAAACTGATAGGTCTCAGGTCTGTGAAAGATCTGGTTAGTTCCTTTTTGGGGATTAAAACCAGATTAGTATGAGTCACATATCTTGGAAGCTCCTGCCCACAGAAAAATGCTCTAACCATAGTGGTGACATCATCTCCAAATATTTCCTAAGATTTCTGAAAGAATAACCTTGAAAATCCATCTGGGCCAGCTACACTGTCCCCACTTAGTTGAAAAATAGCATCTCTCACTTCCATTTTGTCAGGAAGTTTTATCATTTCTTCATTTTCCTCCAGTGTTATCAACTTAGGAATTATATCCAGTATCTGAAAGTTCTGGTCCTGTTCTTCTACCTGAAACTGACTGCTAAAATGAGATACTGCTGTGCTATCAATTTCAGAATTGCCTATAATTATCTCTCCAAAACGTCATTATAGATCTCATGATTATGTAACTTCCTCCTCTTCCCTTGGACAAATGAGTGGAAGAATTTGTTGTTTTTATCACCTTGAGAAAAGCATCTCATCCTAGCCTTCTGCTTCCAGTATTCACCCTTTAACTTCATGAGTCTCTTTAGTTCTCCATCTGCTCTCTTGAGTGCAACCCTATTTTTAGTTGAGTGGTCAATTTCCAAAGCAGCTTCTTTAGATTTGATCACGTCTTGTAAAGTTTCCCTTTGAACAAAAATGTTTCCTAAAATAGCCTTACTCCACCCCCTCAAAGCTTTTTTGATACTATTCAACTTGGCATGCAAAACCATAAAAGGGTTGCCCAGAAAATCAACATGCCAAATCTGCTGAACTAGCACTGTAAAAGAGTTATGTTAGCACCATAAGTTAAGGAACCTAAAGGTTTTGACAATTGGGTCCCTATCTGTATGAAAAACTAGCTGCAGTAGAGCATGGTCAGACCCTTGTCTAGCCAAATGCTGGGTTTCAGTAAGAGGAAACAACTATAGGAAGGCAGAGTTAGCCAGAATCCTATCCAATCTTTTAAAAAGGTAGTCCTCAGCAACTCTCCCATTCCACCAAGTATATCTGCTTCCATAAAAATGAATGTCTTTCAATGAACAGACTTTTAAACACAAAGAGAAGTCAGTGGCTTCATGTTGTGTGAAAGGCAAACCCCTCAGCTTCTCCTCTTCATTAAGAATAACATTAAAGTCACCAGCAACAAGCCAGGGACTTTCCTGAACATCTACATTGGCCAGATCCTCCCATAATTCTAACCTTTCCAAAGCATCATATCTAGCACATACTGAAGTAAGGAACAAAGTCTGACTTCCAATAATAAATTTCATGGTAAGTTGTTAGATAGAATACGAAATAATAGACCCCACCCCACCCTCCTACCAAACAATTCATACTTTTCCTGAAGCATTAGTCATAGCATAGTCAAACCCCAAATTCCTTTTATACAGATCAATAACCTTTGGTTCTTGAAATGGTTCTATGAGTGCTATAAAAGCATACTTATTCCTTCTGTTAAGATCAATTAACCTCTCAAAGGGATTTTTAGTGTTAACTGCTCTTATATTCTAGAATAAAGCTGTACTAATTATTGAGAGTTATCTGCTGACTTCCAATATTAAATTTCTAGTAAGCTGCTGGATAGAATCCAAAATAACAGACCCCATCCAACCCTTCTTCCAAAAAATACATATTTTTCCTGAAGCATTTGTCATAGCATAGTCAAACCCTAAATCCCTTTTATACAAATCAATAACCCCTGGTTCTTGAAATGGTTCCATGAGTGCTATAAAAGCATACTTATTCCTTCTGTTAAGATAAATTAACCTCTCAAAAGCATTTTGAGTGTTAAATGCTCTTATATTCCAGAACAAAGTTGAGTGTGCATTGCATACTTGACTGATTTTCTGGGACAAATGCATGTCAGCTTAAAGATTTCATGTTTCAAAGTCTGATCTAGTTGTGTTTCAATCCTTTTGCTTGGTTGGTAAGAATTTGAGCTCTTCTTTTTTGTTCTTGAATATTTAACTGATTTTCCCTTGTTTTGGTTGGAATATAGTGATGGTTAGTGTATAAAGGGAAGATATTTTAACTCAATTCTTGTGTTTGATAATATTTTGATAAGTTTTACTATAGATGATCTTTGTTGGTGATTAAGTCTTCATAAACAAATGATTTTAAGTTTTTTTTTTCATGACTTTTATTTATAAATTAAAAGGTTTTCTCAATTATCTCGGGAATGTTATAAAATTCTAAAAGGCAAAAAAGTTAGAGAAACAAACATCTGTAAAATTCTTACACAACTCAAACTTAGAAAAACATTAAGTATAACTTTTTGTCAGAATCAAGCTTTTTGAAAGAATTCTACCTAATTTTTGAGACACTTGGTTACTTTAGTTCGTGATTATAATATGTGTCTATTGAGGGTACACTCATGGACGGACATTGAAAAAGATAAGCTAGATCACATGTGAAATGTTGTTATGATAAGTATTAAGAGAACTATTATCTAATAGCTTCATTTTTTTGACTTTTCATCCAGAAAATAAGTATAACTAACCTGACACATTTTACGTTGAGTAGTAGCATATGGCAGTGTAGGAAGCCATAGGATAGAAGAAAGATATAGATAAACATAGGAAGTTACCACTATTGTAGTTAAAGAAATAATCTAGAAAATAGAGATAAACAAGATACCTGATGTGTAGATGAAATATATATAACAAGAGAAAAGAATTGGATGACACTGTATATGTAGCTCGACCAAAATTATTAGGATCTTCTGGGATTGTAGTTTTCTTAGCAAGTCAACATGTGGCAGTACAATGTACTTGAGATTGATAATATTCCAGAAATAGTGCTAGCTTTGAGAAAAAAAAGTACCATGTTTCTAAAGTCATGAACCCTTGTTTGCAGAATCTAGTTGTTAGTGTGAGAGGAGCCTGCTAGACAATCTTAGATTCACTTGGGAATCAAGTTTCTGCATCCTTTTTATTATATAGATTTCTTGTGGTTTTATGTTTCTTCTTTTATAGTTTCATATTTGTTACTACATTAAGATAAACTTCTTTTTTTTCAGCTAAATGATTTGAATATGAAGAATATATCATTCAAGGAGGTAAAATGCAAGCTGAAGTTCAATAGGGGTTTAACTTTGGTTAGGGGTGGTTTAAATATGATATCTTATTATATATGTATATGTGTGTGTATATATATATATATTGCATTTTTCTTTTTAGGAATTGATAAAAATATGTCACTCAACTTGCATATGATATATCTTTCTTTAATTATTTTGTTGTATTAACAATAATATTTTATATGATAAGTTTAATTATTTAATCTGTTTTGGAGAGTTTTTGTACATTACATAATTAATATTATTTACTACAAGAAATGTGTGTGTATAATAACATATATGAAAATATTGTCTTTGAAAATATTCTATAATCTGCTTATTATAAAATATTGAAATGGTCATTAATGACCGGAAATTTGGTCGTGAATAGTATTGCTGTTGAAATTAATATATAACTAACGAAAAGAATTTTGTTCATTGAAAGTAGTTGTATAGAAGGCAAATCTAGTTGCTAATGAGGACATATAGTAGTCGGAGTTTTTAGAATGAAATAATTCTTCTTTGTGTTTATCGTTCAAAGATTACAATAACATAAATAATGAAGAGTACTAACTAACTATGGTAACTAGGTAACCAAATCTCTACAAATCATCTAGACTATCATATATACAATATTACATATCTGTGAAGATTGTAACTTTGGAATCTAATTGAATATGATTATCCTTAACACATATCTGTAAAGATTGCGTAATCTATCCTTTTGATTTGCAACCTGATCTGATAGGATTATCCTCAACACTCTCCCGCAAGATTGAGGATCCATTCAGGAGACCAATCTTAGACCTGTTTAGCTGAAACCAATTCTTGGACAAAGTCTTTGTAAGAAGGTCAGCAGCATGATCTTTTGAAGTGATATGAGATATTTGAAAAGCATCGTTTTGAACAAAATTTCTGACAAAATGGATGTCAATTTCAAGATACTTCATTTTGCAGTGAAGAACTGGATTTTGGCATGTGTATATGGTAGAGATATTGACATAATATATTGTGGGAGGTGGAACTGAATAACTAAGTTCCCAAAGAAGAGATTTAACCCATTGAACCTCGGCAGATATTACATCAACAACTCTATATTCATCTTTAGTTGATGATCTAGCAACTTTCATCTGCTTTTTGGAACTCCAACTGATTGGAATATGACCAAAATGTAAAAAGATTCTAGAAGTTGTTGTTCTGTCTGATGGATCACCGGCCCAATCGGCATCAGAGAAAGCATGAAACTTTAAAGGAGATTGTGGACTAATATGGAGACCAAAATCAATGGTAGATTTCAAATATCTTAGCAAATTCTTAAGGGCCAACCAATGATGATGACTAGGTAAATGGATGAACTGGGAGAGTTTGTTGATAGTAAAAGCAATATCAGGCCTCATAAGATTTAAATATTACAAACTTCCAACCAGCTAGAGATAAATGGGTGGGTTCAAAGGCTTCTTTGATGCACTGTGATTCGAGTAAAGAATGTGCAGTAGTAATTGGGGTAGATACTTCTTTTGCACCCTCCATGTTTGCATGCTGAAGAATCTTTCTAACATAATAATGTTGAGAAAGAAAGATACCTTTTGAAGTTTTAACAACGTCAACACCAAGAAAGAGAGACAACTCACGGGGATCCTTTAGTGAGAATTGGGCTCCAAGGTCTTGAATAAATCGGTTGATGAAGGAGGAAATATTATTTATAACAATGAGATCATAAATATACACTAAGAAATAATAGCATGTGGTGCTTTGATGATGTATGAAAAGAGAGTGATCACTTTGTGATTGCCAAAAACCAAACTTCAAGTTAAATGATCATAGAGCTTGGTACCAAGCCCTTGGGACTTTCGTGAGTCCATAAAGAGCCTTGACTAATTTACAGACATGGTGTTGTTTGGCTGGATCAGTGAATCCTAGTGGTTGTTTCATGAACATATGTTCTTCTAATGACCATGTAAGAAGGCATTATTCACGTCTAGTTGAATTAAAGGCCAGGAATATGTAATAGCTAAAGTGAGGACCACACGAATTGTTACTGGTTTAACCACTAGGCTGAATGTCTCACAAAAATCAATTCCAGATAGTTGGTTGTATCCCTTTCCAACCAACTGAGCCCTGTGTTTTTGAAGCGAACCATTTGCATTTCTTTTTACTTTAAAAATCCACTTACAACCAATGATATTTTGTTGAGAATCTGGAGGGACAAGAATCCAAGTACCAATTTTAATTAATGCATTGAATTCATTAGACACAGCAGAGCGCCACTCAGGATAAGCCAGATCTTGTTGAACTGTTATTGCTTCTAGTACATCTGGTAAGGGAAGCTTGGTGACATGGTGAACAAATTTATCATTCCCCAAATGTAGGGCCTAGACGTGATCATCGAATGGGGAACCCGAAGGAACCCCAAACAAGCCTCATAGCATATTCTTACACATCCTTTGTCGCGGAAGCAATTAAAAATAATACTAAGAGATAAGCATAAAAAAGGGAATTGGGACTGAGGTCCAACTTCCATATCATAACATCAAAAAACAAGAGAGTCAAAGCTCATAGAATAGATACGTAACATGTCCAACAACACCTCTAAACCTTAGATACTTAGCGGGGGCCAAGACAAGCAACTGGGCTCACCCTTAAAATAATGACAATAGGTAATCTCAACATACAGTACATAGTCTGAACATAAGCTTGAGAGAAGACAGATATTATCCCCGGACTTGAGGACTCACCTTAAGCTTACTTGAACAATCCATCTAGCCACAAGAAGAATCAATAGAAGCTGAGGTTTCTACAAGGTGATATCATATAGGCATAGAGTATGTGCTAGAACATTTAAATCTACTAAGTATGTAAGATGCAATGCAATAAGATATACGCATCTTAGGCAAATTGCATAATCATAAGCAATAAATAGCATACTAACAATATGACATGTATGAATGATTCTTGAAGTAAAATCATGCTTATATAGAACTTAATATGAGAGTAAGGAGTGACAATTATAGTGCAATCTAAGGCCTACCACCCCCTTGGATAGACACATGAAGTACAAACCCCTTCGTGAGGTTGATGGAGTACAAACCTACCAACAAAGTTGATGGAGTGCAAACCCCCCATCAAGGTTGATAGGTACAAACCACCAACAGGGTTGATGTATACAAACCCCCAACAAGGTTACCCTGGCTTACCACCCACGAGCTAGGAGATAGAGGTACCAAACCCTTAACAAGGTTACCCGGGCCTACAAACCCCCGAGCTAGGCTTGGTCATCCCCAACACTATAGACATAGTATCATATATATATATATACACACACACACACACACACACACACCCCTTTAATAATCATATGCAAACATTCCTTTTCATCATCATCCCATCAACATTCCATCATCATTTCATCATCATATGGTCACTCAACTCATAAGATATGCATATGACCTTTAATTCCTCAAGAAACCATAACAGGACATTTCATCAAACAATTAGAGGGTGTATAGTACTAGTGTAAAATCATGCAACTCAAGAGTATTATCATACAAGAAAATTCAATGTAAAACCATCAATAGATACTTGGTAACACGCTCAAGAAAAATATACAAAAACCCTTCATCAAATCTTATAATAGATCTTAGATTCATAGCCCAAAATATAGTAATACAGTCACAATTTCATAAACCCCAACATAGTATGTAGTGAATTTCATAATAAATAAGACCCATAAGTAAATCAACTTTAAATAATGCAAATTTGAGTAAAAGGAAGCTTGGATATCATGGGTGAGAGGAACAGGAAAGAAACCTACATACCTTAGCTTTGAAGATGAATTTGATGAAGATTGGAGATGGAGACTTGAAGCTTGAGTGAAATCCTTAAGACGTGGAGAGGGTTTTGACACTTGAAATTTGAGAGAAATATAAGACTAAGTGTTTGAGTAAGTAGCGGGGAATGTCTTGTATGATATGAAGGCAAAATATGGCTAACTATATGTATTTTCACGTACGGGAAAGCTTGGGCCAAGACCCAAAAGCCTTGGACCGAGATAGAAAACATGGACAAAATTACACTGAAAAAATAACACTGACGCGACACGCCAGTGACGTGCAGGTCCACTGTTTTCGTCAAAGTTTGAAATTTCAAAATTTTCTACGGTTTCTCTAAAATCAGGGGTAGACCTATTTCCCACTCAATTTGACCCTCTGAACAAGAATATGAAGTCAAATTTTTGATATCGCGCATGGATTTTGAGATATTACGAAATTACAATTCTGGGCACTTCTGAAGCACATTTTTGGGCACTTTTTGGGGTCTTTACAGTATCTCTCCCTTGGGAACATTCATCCCCGAATATCAACGAAGCGTATAAGAGAAGAATAATCATACAAAGACCAGCCTCAACAAGAATGCAGCATCACACTTAAAACCCCATTTTTACAATCTCAACATAAGTGTTAAAATCACCATGATCTTTCTTAATATAATCATGAATGCATGCAAAGACATAGAGATGAAACATAAGACTTGGAATTCAGAAAAGGACTTGATTTATTACCATAAACTTGAATAGAATGAAAGAGGTACGAATATTACTCCTCCATGCCGACTCCGACTCTCTCAGAGATACTATAGACTTGACGATTCTCCCAATGGGCCTTGACAAACACTAGGCCCTCAGAAATCAACCTTTACTCATATCTATCCAACTTCTCCACCAGACCTCCTCAATCCTCAAAACATGAAGAACCAGACGAGCCATATCCATATCCATAGGAAACCCTAATTCATATGCAGCCTTACTAATCCTCCTCAACACTCTATAAGCACTCACTCACCTTAAACTCAATTTCCTCTAATGCCAAACAAACCATACCTTTCATGGGTGAAACCTCCAAATATACTCAATCACCATGCTTACATCCAAGGTCCCTAATCCTCACACTATCATAGGGCCTTTGACAAATTTGGGTTGTTTCATCCTTTCCCTAATCAACCTCACCTTCTCCATAGCCTCCATTACCAGATCCGGACCCAACAAAGCAATTTCTCCCACTTCAAATCACCCAACGGGGGATGTACAACATCTACTATATGGAGTCTTTAAAAGAAGCCATGTCAATGCTAGAATGATAGCTACTATTAGTCTCATCAAGAACCCTCTTGCTTAAGTCATCTATACTAGGCACACACAACCTACTTTGGTACCTAAGGACGCCATATCCCCTTCAAGAGAAACCCTCCACCTTGCCAATGCTCACCGAAGCCTTCTATTCTAAAAAGGAGGGATCAAGATCTTGCTTTGCTCTTACCTCACCAACCATTGAAGATTTAGAACGATCAACAATAATAAAACCACCATTGTCTACCTCTTCTAACCTAATCCCTAATCTAGCCAACCGATGCACCTCCCTATCAACCTTTTCATCACCACCATCAACATGTAGTAGGCTACTCATAGACACCCTGCTCGAAGTATCCGCCACAATATTAGCCTTACGGAGATGATAATCCACACTTTCATCATAATCCTTAAGAAGTTCTAACTACCTCCTTTGTCTCAAGCTAATGTACTTTGGGTGAACGTATATTGGAGACTCTAGTGAACAGTAAATACATCAACAAGCACCCTATAAAACCAATGACGTCAAATTCAAAGCAAATACAATGACAACCAATCTCAAAGTCGTAGGTAGGATAACCCTTCTCATGCATCTAAAATTAGCTAAAAGTATAGGCTCCAACCTAACAATCTTGTATCAATACACAAGACAAACCAACCCGAGAGACATCACAACACAACAAATCCCCTAGCCCTTCCGGTATTGACAAAATAGGAGCGGACACAAGCTTATACTTTAATGTTTGGAAGTTCCTCTCACACCCATCGGTCCACAAAAACATGGACTTCTTTTGAGTCAACTTTGTCATAGGAAAAGCAATAGGAGAGAACTTATTCATAAACCTCTGATAGTAACCCGCTAACCTAAGAAGCTCCTAATGTCCAAGGGAGTCAAAGGTCTAGGCCAATTTCTAATCACATTCGTCTTATTAGGATCCATCTTAATACCATCCTTCGACACCTCATAACCTAGGGAGGTAATCTCCTTTAACCACATTCTACACTTCACACACTTAACATACAACACCTCTTACCCTGAGATTTGTGACAGTACCCCTAAATGGTTCCCAAGTTCTAAATAAATCAATACCTTATCACTAGAGACTACCATCAATATAACAAGGTTGGGACTAAAGACCCCATTCATGAAACCCATAGACATAATCGGGCATCAGTTAAACCAAAAAGGCATTATACAATATTTTCAAAGTATCGTGAAGGACTTCACTAACCCCTTAATCACCGGATTCACCTCAATACGAATAGCCTAGGTTCAACACCCCTAACTCTTACAAGAAGATAAATGCAACTCTTAGAGATCAATTGTATCTTAAGACAAGAAGCTGATTTACCCCTAGCTACCACTTTACAAGCCCCCACTCAAAGACAGCTTTAATAGGGAATTGGAATTTTACTCTATGCGCCATATATTCAATGGGGACCCAACACCGACGCAACTAATCCACCCTAAGCATAACATCAAAATACACCGCACCAACCCAACAAGTTGCAGGGCAAGGCGTAGTGCAATATGAACATGGACAACACCTATGAACAATAATAGGCTTGCCAACGAGATAACCACAGAGAGTTCAGGACGCACATGAGCCTACTAGCAACCATAAGAATAATAAAAGAAATAGTGGCATACTGGCCCATCAATGCAAACACATCAAAGCCAAATGAAACTTTGACATACCGGTAGTAACATCGAGCACCTCGTCCCCTTCTTGAGCTACTTGATCAATATGACCACCTTAATCCAAAGGTTGACCACCTTGACACTTCCTTCGAACATATGGACAATTCATTAGCTTGTGACCCACTTTATTATAGCCATAACAAGCATTGGTCTTCCTCAAGCATAGGCTACCATGGCATATTCCACACCTTTGACACTTAGGGTTAGTCACCCCCCCAATAACTACTTCACTCTTATTGCATTTACAAGGGCAATCCTTTACCTTATGACCCAACACTTCCCAACCATAACAAGTATTGGTACCTTTCAAGCATGGGCCATCGTGGCACCTACCACATTTTGGAACCTAGCATAAGGCACCACACTGTCTTCATCTTTGATCCTTTGGAACTTTCTTTTAATACTGGCCCTCTTGACCTCATTGCCTCCCCTCTTACCAATTGAAGTCTTGGGAGCAATCACTTATTGATCGAGGTGAGTTGCCAACTTTGTCACCGCTTTGGCCAATACCCATAAAGCATTGTGAACCTCTGCCTTCATCATATCACCATCCTAAGTAGCTTGAGAAAAATCCTATAATATAATGGTTAGGGATTAGTAATAAAACCTAGGGGACCTAACCATATCGCATGACATAGATCATGAAAAAGTGAAACATTTTCCAGTACGCCTCATAGCCTCCTATTTATAGTTGTGGTGTGCTTCACAACCATGAATAGAACTCTAATTGACACAGTGTGTTGGACGTCGAGGACCTAACAATCTAATGCTCTGATACCATACTGGTCACGTCCCAGGCCTAGGGCCTAGACGTGACCGACGAATGGGGAACCTAAAGGAAACCCAAACAAGCCTCATAGCATATTCTTACACATCCTTTGTTGCGAAAGCAATTAAAAATGACACTGAGAGATAAGCATAAACAAGGGAATAGGGACTAACAGCAAACTTTGATACCATAACATCAAGAAACAAGAGAGCCAAAGCTCATAGCATAGATACATAACATGTCCAATAATACCTCTAAATCATAGATACTTGGTGGGGGAAAAGGCAAGAAACTAGGCTCACCCTCATAATAATTACAATAGGTAATCCAAACATTCAAGACATAGTCTAAACATAAGCTTGAGAGAAGATAAATATTGTCCCTGGACTTGAGGACTCACCATAAGCTAACTTGAACAATCTGTCTAGCCACGAGGAGAATCATTAGGAGCTCCGATTCCTACATGGTGATATTATGTAGGCATAGAGTATGTGTTAGTACATTTGAATGTACTAAATATGTAGGATGTAATGCAAAAAGAGATAGGCATCATAGGCAAAATGCGTAATCATAAGCAATAGATAACATACTAACAATATGACATGTATGACTAATGTTTGAAGCAAAATCATTCTTATATAGGACATAAATCGAGTGAAAGGAGTGACCATTAAAGTGCAATCCAAGGCATACAACCCCTTTAGATAGGCGCATGAGGTACAAACCCCTTCTTGGGGTTGATGGAGTACAAACCCCCCAACAAGGTTGATGGAGTAAAACCCCTATCAAGGTTGATTGGTACAAACCCTCAACAAGGATGATGGGTACAAACCCCTAACAAGGTTACCTGGTGCCTACCACCACCCGAGCTAGGCGATCAAGGTACCAATGCCTCAATAAGGTTACTCGGGCCTACAACCCCCTGAGCTAGGCTTGGACATCCCTAACACTATAGAGATAATATCACACACACACACACACACACACA
>JAABOM020000049.1:6159522-6171257 GCA_011800125.2 Solanum clarkiae
TAATTGGAAATTTGGTTTGGTGTTGTTTGGGTGCCCAATCGACACTTGTCACGGCCTCTGGAGTCGGGTCAATCCGACTTCGTATTCATGATCAAGGGGGGAAAGTGGGTATAACCCCAATTTTAAAGTAATTGTAGCAAAATTTCATTTTCCAAAATTTTGCTTATCAAGTGTCGAATCGCGCCCGAGGTGCGCGCGCCAGGGGCGTGGAGATATGTATTTTTGTTGCCAGTTTCACTATTTTGGCCTAAGGCTTTGGGGTATTGGGTCTATGCCCTTTGACGCATAAAAACACCTATACTTAGTCATTTTTCAACCCTATATCACTCAAGACACTTTCAAAACCCTATATAACAATTAGCCAAATATTTCATCCAAATTCAAGTGTTCCAAACTCATATCCGGATCTCAAGAGTTTCATTCAAGCTTCAAGTTCTCAATCAAATCTTTATCAAGGAAATCCCCGAAGTTTAGGTATGTGGGTTTCAATCATTGGGTCCTTTCACCATGGCGTCCAACCTTCTTCTTTAGGTAAATTGCATGTTTTCAAGTTGAATTATCTATGGGTATATCATATCACGAATTTAATTATAAACTATATATGTTGGGGTATCATGAAATATTGACTATTTAAGTATATTTTCAGCTATGAATCTATGATCTATTATGAGATTTGATGAGGGGTTTCAATGTATGTTGCATGGGGGTGTTACCAAGTGTTGGTGGGTTGATTTACATTGAGTTTTCTCAACTACCACCAAGTGTTTGATAAAATATCCAGTTAAGAATTCTTGAGTTATTGATGATTTATTGCATCATGGCCTATGAGTCAAGTTACTTTATGATGATAAAAGGAATGTATATATGTGATGGATTCATGAAATATATCTATGGTATTTCAAGTTGACCACACCTTGTCGGGGGGTTGTTAAGCCCGTACTATCTTGTTGAGGGTAAATACCTCAATTGCTTTGTCGGGGGGTGGCAAGCCTGTACTACCTTGTGAAGGAGTATGTACCTCAATCACCTTCCAAGGGGGTGGCAAGCCTTGGAGTTCAAGCAAAGCTTGCTTGGGCTATATGGATATGGTCTCTTCCTACACATGTATTATGTTCTATACAAGCATGTTTTACTTCAAGCACTGATCATGCATGCCACGTTGTTAATATACTATCCCTTGCTTATCATTATGCATTTTGACTATGTTTCCTATCTCTTGTTGCATTACATCCTACATACTTAGTACATTCAAATATACTAACGCATACTCTATTCCTATATAATGTTACCATGTAGGAACTAGAGCTCCTCATGATCATCCTCCATGTGGCTAGATTTGACATCTTGAAGATAAGTTTTGGTGAGTCCTCAAGTTCAGGGACACTAGATATGTTACTCTTGCTTATGTCATTTCTTTATGTTGAACTTTAATATGATGAGGGTGAGCCTGGAAAGTGTCTTGGCCCCCACCCAATCTATGCTAGAGGTGTTGTTGGACAACTGATGTAATTAAGCTATGATCTTGACTCTTGAGTGCCCTATGTTTTATGTTATCAAAGACTTCCCTTAGTCCCTTTGTCCTTATTTATACTCTCTTGTTGTTTAATTACTTCCGATCAAGGATGTGTAAATGATATTCTAAGAGGCTTGGTTGGGGTCCCTTCGGCTTCCCATTCGCTGTGCTACATCTAGGCCCTAGGCTTGGGTCATGACAAACTTGGTATCAGAGCACTAGGTTGTTAATGGTCCTCGGAATCCAACACACCGCATCGATTAGAGTCTTGTTCACTATTTTGAAGTGTACCACAACTACGAGCAAGAGGCTATGAGGCGTTTTAGGAAATATTTCTGTTCTTCATGGTCTATGTCATGCTATAGAAGCTAAGGTAAGGCTTTTCCATAAACGAATGTTCTGTGCTATTCTAAATCATGCCTATTCCAAGAGGACGACTAAGGAGAGATCGTTCACCCAAGGAGAAGCCGGTCCTTCCCGCTGCTCAAGCTCCTCAAGATGGGAGAGTGACCCATGAAGAGTTTTGGGATGCTATTACCATGCTAGCACATGTCATGACTAATCAAATCAACTAAGGGGTCCAAGCACCTCATGCTCCTTCTCCGGCCTCTAGGGTTAGGGATTTTACAAGAATAAACCCACCGGAGTTCTATGGGCGTAAAGTGGATGAGGATCCTCAAGAATTTATTGATGAGGTGTACAAGGTGTTATCTATTATGGATGTTAGATCGGAGGAGAAAGTGGAAATGGCGGCCTACCAATCAAGGGGGTGGCCCAAATTCGATTCACCCAATGGGAGTTGGAAAAAGGGAATAACAATGTCATCCTTTGGGAAGAGTTTAAGGCGGCATTTCTCAACCAGTTCTTCCCTCTTAAGCTAAGGGAGGCCAATATGATGGAATTTATTAATCTAAAGCAAGGGTCGATGAGTGTGAGGGAGTATGCCCTCAAGTTCAACCAACTCTCAAAATATGCTCCACAATTGGTGGCCGAGCCAAGGTCTAGGCTGAACAAATTTGTGATGGGTGTGCCCGACTTGGTAAATGAAGAATGTCCTGCCGCCATTTTAATAGGTGATATGAACTTATCCCGCCTTATGACTTATGCCAAACAATTAGAGAGGGAAAAGTTGAGAAAGAGGAGAATGGGTGAGACCAATAGGGCCCGTTTTGAAGGTGGATTCTAAAATCACAAGGGTGGCCGGTTTCCTCAAGGCCACAAGCCTCCAAGTCAAGGGCCTTCCAATGCTTCTAATTGGGGGGTTTGCTAATGACTATCCTAAGTGCCAAAGGTGTGGTAGAGGCTATACTGGTCCATGTTTGAGGAACACTAATGCTTGTTATGGTTGTGGAGAAAGGGGGCACAAGATGATTTATTGTCCTCGTAATCAAAACAAGAGTAGAGATGGTCATCCACAAGGCCAAGGTGCAAGTATGGGTCCTAGGGGAAGAGGAGGCCAACAACAGGTAGAGAAGCCTAATGGGGTGCTCCAAGGAAAAATCAGTTCTATGCTCTTCAAGGGAAAAAAGAGGTAGATAAGGTGCCCAATGTCTCTATCGGTATGTTACAAGTTTTTTATTTTGATGTGTATGCATTGATAGACCCGGGTGCCACTCTTTCTTTTATTACTCCTCTTGTTGCCAAAAAGCTTCATGTTAAACCCGAATTGTCATGTGAGTCATATGAAGTGTCTACTCCCATTGTAAATCCATTGTTTCTAGAAGAGTCTATAGAAATTCCTGTATTCATTTTGCATAAAATATTGCCTTGTGATTTTGTTGAGTTGGATTTGGTGGATTTTGATGTCATTCTTGGGATAGATTGGTTGCATACATATTATGCCTCTATTAATTGTAGAACTCATAGGGTCAAATTTATTCCCTAATGAACCCGTCCTTGAGTGGGAGAGCCATGATGTGGTGGTCAAGGGTAGATGACTTATTTCTTGCATTAAGGCCCAAAGTTGATTTCTAAGGGGTGTCTATCATCTTACATTAAGGCCCAAAGTTGATTTCTAAGGGGTATCTCTATCATCTTGTGAGGGTTAGGGGTGTTGAGTCCAAATTTCTTCCTGTAGAGTTGGTTCCGATGGTTAATGAGTTCCTTGATGTCTTTCATGATAAGCTTCCAGCACAGACCTCCTTCTTGATACTCAATCCATTTCTATTCCCTCTTACCGAATGGCCCCAATGGAGTTAAAGGAGTTGAAAGAGCAATTGAGGGATTTGTTGGAGAAGGGTTTCATTAGGCCTAGCCAATCACCTTGGGGGCACTGGTATTGTTTGTGAAGAATAAAGATGGTACTCTTAGAATGTGTATTGATTACCGACAACTTAATAGGGTCACTATAAAGAATAAGTACCCTCTACCAAGGATTGATGATCTTTTTCACCAACTTCAAGGGGCTAGTTACTTCTCTAAGATTGATGTTTGGTCCGGGTATCACCAAATGAAGGTGAGGAAGTGTGACATTTCCAAGACGGCCTTGTGGACTAGGTATGGGCACTATGCGTTTGTGGTTATATCCTTCAGGTCGACTAATGCAACGTCTATCTTCATGGATCTTATGAATAGGGTCTTTAAACCCTACCTTGATTTATTTGTGATAGCATTTATTGATGATATCTTGATCTATTTTCGTAGTAAGGAGAAGCATGTGGATCACTTGAGGGTGGTGTTGCAAATCTTGAAGGAGGAGAAGTTGTATGCCAAATATGAAAAATGTGAGTTTTGGTTGAAAGAGGTTGACTTTCTAGGTCATGTGGTATCAGGTGATGGTATCAAGGTAGATCCTAAAAAGACGGAGCTACTTAGAAATTAACCTAGACCTTTGAGTCCATCGGACATTAGGAGTTTATTAGGTTTGGCGGGTTATTGCCGGAGGTCTGTCAATGGGTTCTCTTCTATTGCTTCTCCTATGTAGTTGACCTAAAAGAAGGCAAAATTTGTGTGGACTGATGAATGTGAAAAGCGTTTCCAAACTTTGAAAGATAAGCTTGTCTCCGCTCCTATCTTGTCCCTATCGGAAGGGTTAGAAAGGTTTGTTGTGTGTTTTGATGCCTCAAGAATTGGTTTGGGTTGTGTTTTAATGCAAAATTGTAAGGTGATAGCTTATTCCTCTAGACAACTCAAGGTGCATGAAAAGAATTATCTTACCCATGATCTTGAATTGGCTGCCATGGTATTTGCTTTGAAAATTTGGCGTCATTACTTGTATGGGGTACATGTTGATGTGCTTACCGATCATAAGAGTCTCCAATATGTGTTCACCCAAAAAGATCTTAACTTGAGACAAAGAAGGTGGTTAGAGCTTCTTAAAGATTATGATATGAGTGTGCATTATCACCCCGATAACGCTAATATTGTGGCTGATGCTCTAAGTAGGGTGTCTATGGGTAGCCTAGCTCATGTTGATGATGGTGGCAAGGATGTTCCTAGACAGGTTCATTGGTTGGCTAAATTAGGGACTAGGTTGGAAGAGGTTGATAATGGTGGTGTAGTGGTTGTTGATGGATCTAAATCTTCATTGATTGAGGAGGTGAAGGCAAAGCAAGATCTTGACCCCGCCTTGTTAGAGTTGAAGATCTTGGTGAGAGATGGTAAGGTACAGGTTTTCTCCTAAGGGGGAGAAGGTGCTCTTAGGAACCAAGGTAGGTTGTGTGTGCCTAATGTTGATGACTTGAGAAAGAAGATTTTAGATGAGACTCATATTTCTTCCTATTCTATTCACCCCGGTTCTACAAAGATGTATAGAGATTTGAGGTTTTGGTGGGGTATGAAGAGAGATATTGCTAAGTTTGTATCCGGTTGTCATAATTGCCAATAAGTGAAAGCCGAGCATCAAAGGTTGGGTGCCCTAGTCCAAGATATAGAGATTCCTACTTGGATGTGGGAGGAAATTAACATGGATTTTGTGGTTGGGTTGCCTAAGACTAGAAAGCATTTTGATTCTATTTGGGTTGTGGTTGATAGAATGACAAAGTTAGCTCATTTCCTACCGGTTAAAACTACTTATGGTGCCGAAGATAATGCGAAATTGTACATTTATGAGTTGGTTAGATTGCATAAGGTTCCTTTGTCTATCATTTTGGATTGTGGTTCTCAATTCACTTCTTGTTATTGGAGGTCCTTCGGAAGAGGTCTTGGTACCAAGGTAAAGCTTAGTACGGCCTTTCACCCTCAAATGGATGGCCAAGCCGAAAGAACTATCCAAACTCTTGAGGATATGCTTAGGGCTTGTGTTTTGGAGTTTAAAGGTAGGTGGGATGAACATCTTCCACTCATTGAGTTTGCTTACAACAATAGCTATCATTCAAGTATTAGTATGGCTCCTTTTGAGGCTCTCTATGGTAGACATTATAGGTCCCCAGTTGGATGGTTTGAGGTGGGGGAGAAGGATTTGTTAGGCCCGGATTTGGTTATCGAGGCCATGGGGAAAGTAAGGTTGATAAGGGAAAGACTGAAAATAGCCCAAAGTAGACAAAAGTCTTTTGCCGATGTGAGGAGAAGGATCTTGAATTTAAGGTTGGTGATTGGATCTATTTGAAAGTCTCACCCACGAAGGGTGTGATTCGTTTTGGTAAAAAAGGTAAATTGAATCTAAGATTTGTGAATGCTTATAGATTGTTGAGGAGGATAGGTAAGGTGGTCTATAAGTTGGAGTTGCCCAATGATATGAATATGGTTCATCTGTCTTCCATGTGTCTATGTTGAGGAAGTGTGTGGGCGACCTAAGCGTTATTGTGCCTTTAGGTGTCGTGGGTGTTGTTGAAGATAATTTGACTTTTGAAGAGGTCCCGATAGAAATTTTGGATAGACAAGTGAAGAGGTTGAGGAACAAGGATGTAGCTTCTGTTAAGGTCATTTGGAGGAACCAACATGTTAAAAGTGCCACATGGGAAGCCGAGGCGGACATGCAAAAGTGATACCCATATCTCTTCCACTCTACTCAAGCCTAAGGTACTAATTTAAGTTCCCTATGTGATTTCAAGTCTTAAGTTTCAACCCTTATGTCATTTGCATGCATTCATGCTTATGTTGGCAAGTTTATGGTGATTTTGACACTCATGTAGAGATTTTTGAAAATGATGTTTAAACAAATTGTTGCATTCATATGTTGGGCTGAAATCATCTTGATTACTTCTTTTATGTACGTTCCTTTGACATTCAGGGACGAATTGTTCCCAAGGGGGAGATATTGAAACACTCGAAAATGTGCTTCGAAAATGCCCATAATCGTATTTTTTATATATCTAAAAATTCGTGTGTGATATCAAAAATCTGACTTCATATTCGTGATCAAGGGAAAAATTGAGCGGGAAATGCATATAACCCCGATTATAGAGTAACCGTAGCAAAATTTCATTTTCCAAATTTTTTCTTATCCAGTGTCGATATGTGCCCGAGGCGCGACGTGCCAGGAGCATGGAGATATGTATTTTTTTTTGCTAGTTTCACTGTTTTGGCCTAACGCTTTGGGGTCTTGGGCCCATGCCCTCCTATGCGTAAAAACACGTATACTTAGTCATTT
Source organism: Solanum clarkiae (assembly GCA_011800125.2). Taxonomy (NCBI): domain Eukaryota; kingdom Viridiplantae; phylum Streptophyta; class Magnoliopsida; order Solanales; family Solanaceae; genus Solanum; species Solanum clarkiae. The sequence goes on from JAABOM020000049.1 coordinate 6,166,566, forward strand.
TTCAACCCCATATCACTCAAGACACTCTCAAAACTCTCTCTAACACTTAGCCCAATATTTCATCCAAATTCAAGTGTCCCAGACTCATTTTCGGATCTCAAGAATTTCATTCAAGCTTCAAGTTCTCATTCAAATCTTCATTAAGGAAATCCCTAAAGTTGAGGTTTGTAGGTTTCAATCATTGGATCCTTTCACCCATGGTGCCCAACCTTATTCTTTATGTAAATTACATGTTTTCAAGTTGAATTATCTATGGGTATCTCTTATCATGAATTTGATTATAAACTATCTTGGGGTTTCATGAAATGTTGACTGTTTAAGCATATTTTGAGCTATGAATCTATGATCTATTATGAGATTTGATGAGGGGTTTCAATGTATCTTGCATGGGGGTGTTACCAAGTGTTGGTGGGCTGATTTACATTGAGTTTGTTCACATGATTTCACTCTTGAATTGCATGATCTTGAACTAGCATTACACACTAGCCAAGTGTTTGATAAAATATCCGGTTAAAGATTCTTGAGTTATTGATGATCTATTGCATGGCCTACGAGTCAAGTTACTTTATGATAATGAAAGGAATATATGTATTGATGAATTCATGGAAAGTATCTATGGTGTTACAAGTTGACCACACCTTGTTGGGGGAGGGGAGGGTGTTAAGCCCCATCACCTTGTTAGGGGGTGTTAAGCCTAATCACCTTGTTGAGGGGGTGTTAAGCCCGTACTACCTTATTGAGGGGTAAATACCTCAATCGCCTCTTCAGGGGTTGGCAAGCCCGTACTACCTTGTTGAGGGGTATGTACCTCAATCGCCTTGTAGGGGGTAGCAAGCTCGTACTACCTTGTTGAGAGATATGTACCCCAATCACCTTCCAATGGGGTGGAAAGCCTTGGAGTTCAAGAAAAGCTTACTTGGGCTATATGGATATGATCTCTTCCTACACATGTATTATGTTCTATATAAGCATGTTGTACTTCAAGCATTGATCATGCATGTCATGTTGTTAATATGTTATTCCTTGCTTATCATTATGCATTTTGACTATGTTGTCTATCTCTTATTGCATTGCATCCTAAATACTTAGTACATTCAAACGTACTAATGCATACTCTATGCATACAGGATGTTACTATTTAGGAACCGGAGCTCCTCACGATCATCCTCCACATGGCTAGATTTGACATCTTGAAGATAAGCTTTGGTGAGACCTCAAGTTCGAAGATACTAGCTATGTTACTCTTGCTTATGTCATTTCTTTATGTTGAACTTTAGTATGATGAGAGTGAGCCCGAAAAGTGTCTTGGCCCTCACTCAATCTATGTTAGAGGTGTCATTGGATAGGTAATGTAATTAAGCTATGATCTTGACTCTTGAGTATCCTATGTTTTATGCTATCAATGACTTCTCTTAGTCCCTTTATCCTTATTTATACTCTCTTGTTGTTGTTTAATTGCTTCTGTGACCAAGGATATGTAAATGATATGCTAATAGGCTTGTTTGGGGTCCCTTCAAGGTTCCCATTCATCGTATTATGTCTAAGCCCTAGACTTGGATCGTGACATTCTTGGCATGCAAATCGTCCATGACAGAAAGGCCAAGAAGTTGTAGTTATCACAACAGAAGTACATTCAAAAGGTAATTTGAAGGTTCAACACGAAAAAGGCTTGGTTGTCAGTACACTTTCAACTATGCACTTCAAATTGAGCACTAAGTTGTGTCCTTCCAATGACAATGAGAACGAAGAAAAGAAGAAATTTTCTTATGCTTTAGCTGTGGTAGATTGATATATGCCATGGTTTGTACAAGATTGAATATTGCCCATGTTGTTGGTATTGTTAGTCGTTTTCTTTCTAATACAAGAAAAGAATATTGGAATGTTGTGAAGTGGATTATGAGATTTTTATGGCACTTCTAGTTTGAGTTTGTATTTTGGTAGAAGAAAGCCTATTCTTTGTGGTTATACTAATTCAAACATGGTTGGTGACATTGATACTCGCAAATCTACTTTAGGGTATTTGGTTTTTGTCTTGGCAATCTAGGCTACAAAAATATGTTGCTCTATTTACTACATAAGTTGAGCTTATTACTACTACCGAAGCTAGTAAAGAAGTACTTTGGATGAAGAGATTATTGGAGGAATTTGGTTGTGCCCAAGAGAGATATGTGCTTTATTGTGAAATCAAAGGGCTATACATCTTGGTAAGAATTCTACCTTTCATGGTCAATCTAAACATATTGATATGAGATACCATTGGATTTAAGACAGGTTAGATTCTAAGTTGCTTGAACTTGAGAAAATTCATACAAATGATAATGGTTTTGACATGATGACTAAAGCTTTTCCAAGATAGAAATTTGAAGATTATTGCATGGTCGTCGGGATGGCGGTCTCCTCCACATAGTAGGGAGAGGGAGAATTGTTGGGTTATGGATATTTTTCCTTCCTATGGGGGATAAATAATACCTAATTTGGACCAACCCAGTTTTGTCCATATGCTCCATACTATGGGGCATATATATATATACACCCCGTTTGGGGTCATATTTTCCAATCCACAAAAAAGTTTTCAACAACCAAAGTTACACAAAAGTGTGCAGATTTTCGCCTAAAATTTTTGCCACAACAGTCAACTTCAAATTGCAGTTCCCGCTTTATTCCTTGTTCGATTAAGTTGTTTTTTGGAGAGTTTGTTTCTCTCATCTAAGATTTGATTAGGAACACATACAATTGAATTTAGTATCTTGTAGCTCATGTTTTTGAACAACAACTGCATTTTTTTGTGCTTTTACTCCTTTTTCTTCTCTAGTTTTGGCGCTACCTTATTGTGTTGTTGCTCGTTGATTGACACTTGTTTTGCGACTAATTTTGGAGAACAATATTGAACTCTTGGTGATTATAGTAAAGTCTTTGCCCCATGGTTTTTTACTCCACATCGAAGGATTTTCCATGTAAATTTAGTGTCTCATGTTATTGATTTTATTCTTGCTTGCTTTGATTGATTGATTTACTGCATTTTGTGCTTAGGTTTGTTTGTCTTCTCTTAGCTCAAATTGAAAGAGAAAGTTTAGACTTTGGTATTCTTCCACTGCTACCCTATTTCCCACTATGATAGTGTCCTACGCAACAAAAAAATAGTATAAGAGAATATTTTGAAAACGTCAAAAGAGAGATAAATAGAGGAACATTAGATTTCAAGATTTCAAGTGCTAAAATGTCTCTATACAACCATAATGAAGATAAAGAAGACATGAAGTAACAACTTACATCTACGACAAACCAAAAAATTAGAATTTCTCCAGTTGAATTAATGTCCACCGAGTAAGATTCAAGTCCCGACTTGCTTACATCAAACATGGCTGGAATGAGTGGTCAGTTTTGAAGCTTTATAAGAGTCGTTCTATTGAAGATTTAGTGCAGATAACGACATCGATTACATAAATGAAAAATGAAGTATTTGTAAAGCATGAATTGTGAAGCAAAAACGTGAAGAGGAAAATAAGTTTAGAAGAGCCTGTACTTAGCAGAGGGACGAGAATGTGGATTATCCGTGAGGTCTTGCCTGCACTGTAAAAGGACTTGATGAAAATAAATAGTTTTTTCTAATTTGTGGAGGTCCAAAATGTAAGTCGAATATTCAGTTTACAGAAATGACGAAACAAAATTACCAATTGTAATAATTTATGTATGAACAACATGCTCACATTTTAAAAGCTGAATCAAACAGAATTTTAATTAGAAATAAAGTTTGTATCAGTGGAGTAATGTAATTTCAAGACAATAGTTCAGTAAAGTCACAACATTCAAGTTGCTCTAAGAAGGCGCCAAATCAAATGTTGAATGCAACGACAGGTCATGTATCAGTACAACTCTCTAATGATTTCATATCACTATTTACTAGGTTAGCCCTATTGTCCAAAGAATATACAAGGAAAAAGATTCAACCTTTCTGGATGGTAAGTATGTACAACATGAGGCGGATTTTTACATTTTTGTTGATATCAGTGTCACCTTTACTTGTTAATACAACAAAGTAACCTGAATACGGAAGTTCTTAGTCGTCATTTGCTGACTCATAGACCTAGCTGTAGAAATCTGAATGGAACATATATAGAAAAGGTTCAACTGACATTTTTAAATACAACTATAGAAGAGTAAACATGCCGATGATCTTTTACGACAAGTAAATTCAGCATGGAAATTCTTACCTACGAATATTTTTTGAATAATTTTCGCATAGACTAAAACAGAGTTAGATCTACAAAGAGAAATTGTCATCACAGTGCAAGACTCAAGATAATATGTCAAGGCTATGTTTTAAACAGAGGAAAAATAGGAATTTTTTCAAACAGCTACAGTGTGTACAATTTAGGAAAAATAGAAACACCAAGGGTAACAGCCAGAGCATAAGTAACAAAAATACACTCATGAACCATCTACTTATGAAATCTACAAAATGAAGAACAATGAGAAAATAATGGCCGAGTAGAGGCATGAAGAAGAGAAGTTTGAACATTCTAATTTTTTCAAGAACTTGAGTTTCCCATGGGGGAGATACCCACCTAAATATAAGAGATAGCAGCAAGCAGAAGCAAAACGATAAATTGCAGTAAGCAGAACTAGAAACAACTGAGGCGGAGGAAGAGGGAACCTGCGGTTTTCTTGTCACAAAATTGGACAAATGCGTGT
>JAABOM020000049.1:6180085-6191342 GCA_011800125.2 Solanum clarkiae
ACTTGGTCCAAGTCGCGAGCTTTCCTTTCTCTTACTTTAGCAAGCCTATACAATCTCTTGTCCCCGCCTTTATCACTTAGCTCCTCATAAATTATCTAAATTGTAGCAACTAAATCAAGGGAGAGGTATTGAAATTTGTTCACTTACTACAGTAATTTTTAGCATAATAAGTTGTTTAGGTTTAGGATGAGTTTGAAATTAAAATTTCTATTAGGTTGTTTTAGTTGTTGAGATTATTTAGTCTTTTTCTGAATCTTTGTTATGCAAATTATGTTTTCACATTGGATATTTAAAGCCCTTCTATGCTTAACAAAATAATTGAGAGACATTTTCAACCTTTTTCTGTTGTCTCATCTTTTTAAAATAAGAGTTAATATCTCAGATGGTCACTCAACTAATAAATCTTTTCACAGGAAGTTACTCAACTTTATTTTATAACCTCAAAGTCACTCAACTAAAGATTTTTCTCGCAAAAAATCACTCAGATAATAATTTTTTTCATAGAAAGTCACTCACCTTTCTTTTATAACCTCAAAATCACCTCAACTATAAATACGTTACCTACAGAGTCACTCAATTATCAAGGTTTCACTTAAAAAGTCACTTGACCAATTCAATATTTTTTTATTTTGTTAAGATATAAATTTTGTTTTAAATTAACTTTTTTGAAAAATAATAAGATGCTCATTTTAATTATTTCATTAAAACAGTTTTTGTTTTAAACTAATTTCTTAACAAATAATAAGATACTTATTTTAATTATTTTATAAAATTTTGTTGAAATACAAATTTTATTTTAAAATTTTTTCAAAAAAACATTGTGCTACCAGTACTAGCAACCATGGATGCCAATGCAATGCATCATTTCCAATATTTAAAAAACAAAAAAAAGCTACAGCATAAAACACGTTATGTTTGTATTGGATACACAATACTTATTATTTTTCTAAAAGATTAATTGAAAATAAAAATTATATTCAATACAAACAAATAAAATAATTAAAATAAATATTTTATTAGTTTAAAAAATTAATTTAAAACAAGATAATGTTGCAACGGAACTTGATAAAATAATTAAATGATCATCTTATTTTAAAAGAATAGTTTAAAACAAAAATCATATATCAAGAAAACTTAATGAAAACAATATTAAAATTGGTTGGGTAACTTTCTAAATGAAACATCAATAGTTAGTTGACTTTGTAGGTAAACTATTCATAGTTAAGTAACTCTGGGGTCATAAAAGAAAACTGAGTGACTTTCTATAAAAAAATTGTTAGTTGAGGGACTTTTATTGAGAAGAATCCTTAGTTGAGTGACTTTAAATTTATAAAATAAAGTTGAGCGACTATCCGTGAAAAGAACTATTAGTTGAGTGACCACCTGAGATATTAACTCTTTAAAATAACTTAAAACTACATTATTTAGGTTTTTTCTTTAAACAAAATCTAAAAATAGTTTCCAATTTTCAAACCCTTCATTGCCGCTGACAAGTTTAAATTCAAAGTTCCATCACCTCCATAATTGCGTCCTTTCTTGTGATTGGCCTTATTATTTGATTAATAATATTTTTTAATTTTTTATTTAATAAAACAAACTAATAACTAACAAATATAAATCATTTGATAATATTTAGTATATTGACTTTTTGGTGTATCTCCTTTATATTCAACCCCCTCAATGAAAATTCTAGATCCACCACTGAGCACTAGATACTTTTGTTTCAGCAAAGTAGACAATAGCAAGAGTGAGAACAAACTCTGCTCTAGCTATTTGAGTCTTTGAATTTGGCAGGAAGCTACTATCAGTGGGAAGCATAAAGAGTGTAATACATTTTTGTATTTTAGAAGCAAGGGAAAACGAGAAGGGGATAAAATAGCTTAAAACAGTTGAAACCAACGCTACACTAGTCAAATCAAAATCAATTTGATTCAATCAACATAGCGTGCCATTGAAGTAAGCATGGACACTACATTGCACTGAAAGCATGGAACAGAAGATCCAACGGCAAGTATTTTAAAGGATAATTCAGAGTTTTCTCTTAGATAAGAACAGGATTGGTACTTTTTTTCCAGTCAATGAGTACTGAAAGAAGGAACCAGTGGAGACAGGAGCAGATACATCACTCTGAGCAAGAAACCAGGAAAGAAGTTTACAGCAAAATATCAGGGTACAAATGCCATAAAGCAATATATACTTCTTTTACCTGTGCTGAAATAGCTTGATTAACAGCATACTCTGTTTCTGCCATGAATTGTCTCCACACAGATAAACACTGCACTGGTGTGAGCAACGTGTTCTCTGGTGAAACCTAATAAACATTCTACCGCTAGTGAGCAAATCATTTGTGAACGTCCAACAAATACAACTACTAAGGTAAGTTCATTGGACCTCTTCCCATGAGCTCGAGGCAAGGGGGTCACAAGAATCTGCAATATCGCTTTTCCGTGAAGAAAATGAAATCTTCCCTTCCAAGAGTCTAGAGAAAAGTATGTTTTCTATTCTGTCTGATTTTTCATCCAACCATACGGCAGCCAGCATTGACAAAAGCTTCAGAGACTGCTCTAGATAGACAAAGAAATGATAAGAGACTTCTAGTTCTGGACACAGTCAAACAGTTCAAGATGAACAGTAAATGAATCATATCCTTGCAAGTACCTCAGAGCGGGCCTCCAATGTTATCGATTTAATGTCCTCTTTCCCCGTCCAAAGCCTGGGGAGCGAATCGCTATCATGGCTGAATACAGTATTAAACCTAAAGCCACAAGCTGTCAGCAATTTAAAGGTTAAGACAACAGAAAATCAAATATAAAACAAAACAAAATTGTTCACCTATCCTTCATTCGCATCAAAACTTTTCCAGCTTCTTCTCTTGCTCTCCTCTCCACAACATTTCTAGCGTAGTCCTTCAGATTTTGCATCGTTCCGTCAAATGCAACCTGGTCCAATTCAAAGCCGGAAAGAGCTCGGGAGAAGCATGATATGGCCACATCAGTCTCATGTTTTAGAAGCTTTCTTATTGAAGCCCATGTTTCACTCCCACCAACCTCAAAAAGGGATTCTACAGGTTCAACCAGTGCAGCTGTGATTTGTTTCTGTCAAATAAAATCTGGCTAAGACACGTGTCTCTAAATTTATTGATTTGCTGATGAAGAAATAAAAGGAGCCAAGATGAATAAAACAATGATGCCCTTGGACATAATTTTTTCCTGCATTAGGAAAATTACCTCATAAGTGGCCTTCAGTTCTGATAACTTCTCATTACGAACAAAGGAAACATGGGTCTCAATATCACGATGGAGTTTGTCACGAACTTTTGAAGCATCCCAATTAGCATGTCTTATGGCAGCATCTGAAATTGGTAAAGAGAGAATCTCAAATTAATGGAGCAGAATGGTGGGTATGAACTTCCATTCCAATTACTACCAAGGCTTACTGCCTTAACAGTATAGTGGGATTAGTGGTAGTTCTCCACCCAATAGGTATGGTTTCAATTGTCACTATATTATTCCACGCTCCTTCCCTTTCTCCCATGTAATCGAAATATTTTGGCAAAAAAATTCCATTTCAATTTATATTCAAGAATAACAGAGGGGCAAAAAAATGTTGGTTTTTGAAAGATGGTGCTAAGCCACACGATGGTGGTTTTTGAGAGAGAGTGATGGAAATGAGGGTGAGGAGAGGAACTACCACCCAATAGGTATGGTTTCAATTGTCACTATATTATTCCACGCTCCTTCCCTTTCTCCCATGTAATAGAAATATTTTGGCAAAAAACTTCCATTTCAATTTATATTCAAGAATAACAGGGGCAAAAAAATGTTGGTTTTTGAAAGATGGTGCTAAGCCACACGATGGTGGTTTTTGAGAGAGAGTGATGGAAATGAGGGTGAGGAGAGGAGCATCCATTTCTGAGAATCAATTTCGATCATGCCAGTGCATTGACTAATGAAGCCATCCACCTTGTGTGGAGACCGGTGGACAAGTATAGGGGAAGGAAGAGGGACCTTCATATAGTGTTCATTGACCTTGAAAAGACCTATTATAAAGTTCCGAGTTATGTTCTCTGGAAGTGTCTGAAGGCTAAAAGTGTCTCGATGGTGTGTATTAGGGCGATAAAAGACATGTATGATGGAGAAAAGATTTAGTTAGAATGGTGGGAGGAGACTCAAAGCACTTTTCAATTGAGATAGGGATACATTAGGGATCAATTCTCAACTCTTTCCTATTTGCCTTAGTAATGGATGATTTGACACGGTCTATTAAAGAGGTTCCTTGGAGTATGTTAATTCCATAAAGATATAGTATTAATTGATGAGACACAAGACAGAGTTAATGCTAGGTTAAAGGTTTGGTGACAGACTCTAGAGTCGGTAAGGCCCCACAAGTTAGGAAATCGAAAAGTGCAGAAAAATGGAACTTAAAATTTGAAGCCCAAAGTACGAGCCTCATTTATGGCTCGTGGTTCAATTCATGGGTCATAGCCAAGGCTCATGGTTTTGGGACAGTGGGGAGGAAAAACTGGTTAAGTGTAAGGGTGGACTACGAGGAGCATTTACGATCCATAAATGGAAGTACAGACCGTAGATGGGTGTTCGTGGAAGGGATCTAGGTTGGCCAAATATGGGTTTCTGAATTATGATCTACGAATAAACAGGAAAAGTCGTGGTTTAGTTTATGACCCATAAAAACAAAACGTTTCATGGTTAGGGTCCTACGATATGAAATTTTTGTAAGTGTTGGGATGGTTCCACAACTGGACTTTATGACCCGAATGGGCTCGTAGATTGAGTTTTAGAGACATATTTCAGAGGTTCCAAATGCATCCAGGATGAAACCGATGGTTTACGACTTGTGGATCGACTTACAACCCATAGATTAGGACTATATTTGGGTTCCACATTTTTAATGAAAGGCATTCTCGACCTTTCCCTATGTCCTAAGTGAAAGTTATGGTACTGCAGTATTGCAGAAAAATATCAAACTGCAGAAAAAACTGCAGAAAAATAAGAAGTTGCAGAAAAATGCAGAAAACTGCTGAAAGTATATTTCACTCAAAGTTTTTGTACAATATTTATAAGAGAATAAATAAAAACATAATCTAAACTAATCAATCCCTTATTCTTAGGAATCCTTTGCATCAAGGGATTTCATCTACTTTATTTCCTATAATAACATATTCTATTCCATAGTGGCCATATTTACAGCTGCCTGGCAGATTTGATTCTTATTTGTGGGACAGATTATAGTCATATCTGCCAACTCATTTGACACTAAGCCTAATACTACGTTGTTTTGAGTTCCTTCACGTCCCATATCAGCCCTAAATCACCCTAAACACCCTTGTTCTCTCCCACTCCAAATTCTCTAAATTTTTTCCAAGGCAAAAGTTCCTTCCAAGGAAGAAGAAGAAAGCTAGGGTTTCATCAAGTCCTCATCCAAACCTTATGTCTCTTTAGGCTTCTTAATCAAGTATATGGGTATGATTAGTGGATTCCTTTCATCCAAAAAGTCCAACACTGTTCCCTTTTACCTTTTATTTAAGTTATGAGATTTTATGAGCTTCATGGGTTTGCTCTAAGTGATGTTATAATGATGTATTTTCAGTCATTTCGGCAGCACCCTGCCTCTTGCAATGACCATTCCAGAAAGTCACATTCCTTTCCGGTGCTGCAATGCCTCTTTCTGATACTATCTTGGCTAATCTTAAAGCTACTTATCTTGTAAGTTTAATGGTTAATGTTCCAGTTACTCTTCATCACAAATTCTAGCTACACTAATGGTTTCCTATGGATGTGTATCACTGTAACCCCCTTCTTTTATGATTGAGAAGATATTTCCTTTAGTAAAAGCTGCTCATTCTTTCAGTATGTAGTTACTGGCACCCTCCTTTCAGAAAAAGATTCCAGTATCCCGTTACAATGATCATTCATCATTCTGGTGACCGTTCATGTCTTCGCTTAGTACTTGGTGTTGCTTGTGTGAAAATAAGGAAACACGAGGGAGAATGTTGAAATTTAGGACAATCATTAAGATTATAGAGCAGAATGTAATTAATAATTAAGTCAAATATTTAGGTATTATAAGAATTATGATTTTCTTTTTACCTCCTTTAGCTAGATACTCCTACATAAGGAACCTTCTCGCATCTTGTCAACCACCAAATTAAACAAAAGTTTTCTCTCCTTTTTTACTCTTTCCCTTCTGTATTGTGGATTTTAGTCTCATTCGGGATACAGGTACTACTAAGCTATCCCCCTCTCACCTCTTCCTCTGAACACCCTTTGATGAAGTGTAGCTCATAGAGAAGGATAAAAAAGTTCATAGATAAGGGTAGAAAATAGATTTCCATACCACCTTTTCTTGGAGAAGTTACTAAATATAGAAAGAGGCACTCTTTGGACAGAACAAAAAGGAAACTAAGACGCTTAAATTGGGATGGAGGGAGTACTTTTTTCTTTTAAAGGTTGGAATGAATAGAAATAAGTTAATATTGGCTAAATTAGAGACTTCAAAATTTTTTAAGACCTAGCAATTCAAATCTCATGCAGAAGTACCTGAACATCCCTCATCAAATTCAGTGATACAAGATTCGGAGCATGTACGAACAGATGCCGCAAATGCTACTCCTCTATGTAATGATTGTTCCAGTTGCGTCTTAAATGTTTCAAGTGATTTAACACGTAGATGTCCCAACTGCGAAATAAAAGCCGGATGGACCAACTGCAGAAAGCTTTTCATGATGAGCATGTAAAATAGTGGTGAGTTTATTCCTCTTATATATCATTGCTTGAACACAATAAAATGCAAACTCTTACCTCACTACGGTGCACAAACAGAAGAAAAAACTTAAATTAAGATGCGAGTATCATTTTTCAATATAATGAGACACTTATGCATAGAAATAGGTGGATAAAGTGCAGGCAGATAAAACATACATTCTGGTCACAGGACAGATGTAAATGGGTACGCGAGCGCAGGCTGACGTGGACATGCAGGATAATACACTGTTTACACTGTTTGGTTGAAAATATGTGTCTGAAGGAAAGGGCAAAGACAGACTGATATGTGGAAGAATCACACAAGACACAAAGCAAAACACTCTTTACATCAGCCCTTTTACTTCACTTTCTCTGGTAGGAGTGATTTTTTTTTCTTCGTCACCACTGCTTAGCAGTCTTGCACACACTGCAAAACATTAGCCACACACTCTCAAGCGCTAAGTACTTAGACTATTTCATAGGAAATATAGGAACAATAAGAGCACAACAGTTTACATGAACAAGTGCCTACCTTTTTATTAATATCTCAAAATACAAAAAAGATATGTTTATGATTTTTCCAAGGCATAGAATACACTCCCTTTGTCTTAGAATAATTCTGCCAACATATAAAATCTGCACATAGGCACTTACACAGTGGTTACATTTGGTTAGAATTGGCAGCATGTCAGGCACGTGACTTTAATAGAATTTTATCCAAATAAAACTAAGTCCAAAACTAGTTATCCTAACATCTAGATAGCATGCAAAATTCTAACTTCAACCCCATGTGCCACAGAGACAGGCAGTCATTGTCTTAGCCAAATTTCGATGCCTTCTATACTTGGAATAATTTCAACATCCTTCCAACACTTGGAATAATTTCAGCTTCTACCAATGCCATCCCTCATTGTGCAGTCTTTCCTTGCAATCGTCAAGCCAATTCCACTACCCTGCAAATGTCAAGCCGACACAAACTTGCCTATCTGATGCCACCATTGCATGCATGACCATTAGAGGCCATGCACCTCTCCTTTCCCGTCGCGCCCAAGGTTGCCGTGGTAACACTCTAGCACCTGGAACTTTGTTGTCCACCAACTCTTAGTCACCATAACCATGTATATTGTTTCCATACCATTGCACAAACCTTGACATCCCTTGACGATAATTATCTTTGAAACTGAGGGTCTACCAAACCAGCCCCACTAGTTGAACTCAACATCCTCATTGAGGTTGTTTTGAGATAGTTGCCGATTTGCTTGTTAAACTGCCACAAATCCTTGCTTTTATCTCAAATTGCATCTTCCTTAGCTTTGCCTTTTCATTGCACTAAGAATTTTTTTCATATACTTCTTATTGTTCCCAACAACTCAGCGGCCAAGTATTTCTTCAATTTTTGCTTCAAATTGGGTTGGCACTGAAGGAGGAGCCCTCTTTAACCAGTCTTTTGTCTGGATCATCATCTTCAAAATACCAGTTTCAGATAACTTACATGGAATGTGGGATGAATTTTCAAACTTTCTGGCAACTTCAACTTATAAGAAATTTACATGGAACGTGGAATGAATTTTCAATCATTCCAACAACATCAACTTATAAGAAACTTCACCTATCCTTTCAACTACTTCAAATGATATGTCATACCTTAGAAGGTGCAAGTTATTATTGATTGGTAGGCACCAACTGGTGTCAAGGATTTGTGGTCGTTCTTATGGGTGGTCAATTACCATTAGAAATTTATTGTTGGATATACAAGGCAGTGGCCTTAATGGACTTGTTAAAGAAGAATGTTAAGTTGGACATGTCGGAAAGATGTGATGTAGCATTTTCAGAATTTAAAGGAAGCCATTGCTTCAGAGCCAATACTTAAGTTGCCTGATTACGAATACCATTTGAAGTGCACACTGATGCATCCAATAAAGCTGTTGTGGGTGTGTTAGTCCAGAAAGGTCATCCAGTGGCCTTTGAAAGTCGAAAATCGAATGATGCAGAGTATAGATATTCTACTCACAAAAAAGAAATGGTGGAATAAATGCACTGTTTGCAGACTTGGAGGATATATTTGTCGGGTACTCACTTTGTAGTACAGGTCGATAATGTGGCCAATACATTTTTCAAGGTACAAAAGAAGCTCAGTCCAAAGCAGGTGCACTAGCAAGGATTCTTGGAAAAATATGACATCATATGGAAGCATAAATTAGGAAAGCACAACCAAGTTGTGCATCGAGTAGGAAAGAGGTATTCTTGTTGTATATTCCATTTCTACACATGAGACTAATTTCTTTGATAGAATCAGGTTATGTGCTGTGAATGATTTACTCTGTAAAATGGGTACGTCAAATTCAAGATGGAACAATTAGAAGGTACTATATCGAGGATGATTCCAAGAGAAGAACAAATTCTAGCATTACAGTCCGGTGTGTACCTTTGGCCGAAAATGGAAGATGTTCAATCTTACGTGAAGACTTGCCATGTTTGTCAAATGGACCAGACTGAACATAAGGAGGACGTTTGTTGGAAGGCCATGGTTATTTGTCTCAATGAACTTAATTTCTGGATTTCCTAAAGTTGATGGTAATGCATCTATCATTTGTCTCAAAGAACTCAATTTCTAGATTTCCTAAAGTTGGATGGTAATGCATCTATCATGGACTTATCGTAATTGCTGCTCCAGTTGTTTGCTCGTTCGAAGCTGCTGCTACAGTTTATTCTACAAACATGATCTGAAATTCTTTGGTGTGCCAAGTGACTATGAGTGATAGGGATGCACAGTTCACTGTTCGGTTCTGGATGACTTTGATCAACATGATAGGAACGGACCTGAAATTTTCAACGGCTTACCATACTCAAACTGATGGCCAGACAAAAAGGATCAACCACTTGCTAGAAGAAAACTTGAGGCATGTTGTGACAACAAAGTCAGAGGAACTGGGTAGACTTGTTAGATACAACACAGTTTTGCAGTAACCTACATAGTTTATCAGCAACAGAGAAGAGTCCATTCAAACTTGTTCTAGGCATGCAGCCTATGACGCCCTTTGATGTTTCAAGGCATAAGAGTCATAGTATATGTCCAGCTGCTTGCTGGTATGCAAAAAACAAGCATGAGATGCTTGTTGAGGCGCAAGACAATTCGAAGAAAGCCCAGTTTCACATGAAAAACTATGTTGATCTACATAGACATGTAGTTGAATTCAATGTGGGAGACAGTGTTGATTCTTAAGCTCACTCCCCAAATCTGGAAGCAGATTGTGAACAAGAAGAGACATAGAGGGTTGATTCCAAGGCATGACGAACCATTTGAAGTAGTTGAAAAGGTAGGTGAAGTTTCTTATACATTTAAGTTGCCAGAAAGATTGAAAATTCGTCCTACTTTATGTATGTTATCTGAAAGTGTATTCTTAACGCATTTTGAAGCAAAGATTATGGAAATACTTGATCATCGGGCTGTTGGGAACAGTAAAAAGAATGAGAAAACACAATTTTTAGCACAATAGAAGGGCAAAGCTAAGGAAGATGCAGTTTGGAAGAAAACAAGGATCTCGGGCAGTTTGACAAGCAACTTGATAACGACCTCAAAACAATCTCAACGAGGACGTAAAGTTCAACTAGTGGAGGTAGTTTGTTAGACCCTCAGTCTCAAAGATAATTATCATCAAGGCTTGTGCATTGGTCTTGGCATGTGTTGTGACGTGTTGTGGAACCAATGTGCATGATTGTGGCGACTAAGTATTGGTGCACAGCAGAGTCCAAGGTGATAGAGTGTTGGCAAGGCATCTTTGGGCGCAACAGGCAAGGACAGGGACATGGTACCTGATAGACGTGTGCGATAGTAGCATCAACAAGGCACGGCAGTGGCGCGTGGCTTAATGACAACAAGGCAAGACTGCGCAAATGAGGCATGGCATTTGCAGAAGCTAAAATAATTCTAAGTATTGGAAGGCTGCTGAAAATATTCCAAGTGTTGAAGGCAGGCATGGAAATTCAGCTAAGGCAAAGACTGCCCATGTGCGTGGCACATAGGGTTGTTAAGTTCGAATTTTGAATGTTGTCTAGATGTTCGTATAATCAGTTTCATATTTAGTGTTATTTGGATAGATTTAGTTAAAGTCATGTGCCTGGCATGCTGCCAGTTTTAACTAAATGTAATCTATGCGTAACTGCCTGTGCGCAGATTCCATATGTTGGCTGAATTATTCCGGGGGGGCGTTTTTATGCCTTAGAAAAATTTGTGAGCATATCCTTTATGTATTCAGAGAGATTAAAAAGGTCGAGATTGTTCCTGTAAGTTGTTGTGTTCTTATTGCTCCTACGTTGTCTACAAAACAGCCTAAGTACTTAGACATTTGTAAATGTGTGTGGCGGAACGAAGGAAAAAATCACCACTGTTTTATACTTTCTCTTCCATTAGTTGTCGAGCCTAGTTGGTGATGGTTAGTCTAATCGCATTTCTTGGTGGAAGACAAGGTAAACGTATTGTGAAAAAGAGTGGTCCC
>JAABOM020000049.1:6200077-6216047 GCA_011800125.2 Solanum clarkiae
GTAAATATGAAATCACAAATAAATAAAATGTAAAAATTTGACATGATAAATTTATATATTTTAATATTATAAAAATATGAAGCCACAAATAAATAAAATTTGTAAGCTAATATTTAAACAAATTTACTAGTACTAAACTACAAATATAAAACATAAAATTAAGAATATAAAAAAATGTTAAAGAATTTGAGAGATAGTTTTGTCTTTGTATAATTAATCCATGGTATTACTCCAAGGTATTAGTTAATACATGTATGATGTATTAAATAATCCATGGATTAATTATACATGAGCTCTAAAATCCTACCAAACTTAATATTATCTAATACAATATAGATAATCCATAATTATCTTAGTAATATCTCTTGCTAAACACCCCCTTAATGATATCAAACACGTATTAATAAAGGAGTATAAAAATAAGAGTTGATCACTTTTCAAATAGTTTCTCATTTTGAGATACAAGTATTCTTTTTTAAAAAAAAACGGGGAAAAGCGGAAATACCCATCCCTGCCTAAAGGTAACCAAAAAATAAAAGTAGGAAAGGAAGGTACACCCTTTATGTCAGAAAAGTCTACAAGGCATAGCCAATAATAACTCCTCAGTCCTGTAATGGGAAAGGGAAAGCCCAACGATTCCATCACCACAGCTTTCACAAGGACTGACACCAATAATAGCACATAAATGGCCATTTAGCAAATGCCAGTCCTCCAGAGATCATTTGACTGGCGCACCTTTGACCAGTCCTTTTGCTATTCCCTACACACATATATACATGTTCCTCACTAGTTATACTCACTGCTCTTTTTTTTAGTAGCTAAATAACAATAACAACAATATACCCAGTGAAATTCCACAAGTGGGGTTTGGAGAGACTAGATTGTACGCAAATCTTATCACTATCTCTTAGAGATAGAGAGGCTGTTTCCTAAAACCCTCAGCTCAAAACCCATAAGCAGAAATACCTAGCTAATTAGGCATAATTACTTACAAACGAAATTTATTGGTAGGTGTAAATGGTAAAGTTATTGTCATATAATCAGGAGGTTACATGTTCAAGTTTTGAAAACAATCTCCAATAGAAATGTAAGGCAAGACTTAGAAACAGCCTCTAGCAAAAATACAAAGTAAGACTGACCCTTGTAGTCGGGCTCTTCCTCAAATCCTGCACATAGCGAGAGCTTTAGTACACCAGACTTCATTTTTTTTTTTTTTTTGGTAAAATATGGAGTAATTTTATTTTATAATGGTCTTTTGTGCTTATTTTACAAAATAGTATCTACTTATCATTAAGATTTTGACTGTTATAAAAGGAAATTCTTTATCATTTCTATTGAGATTTGAACTTTGTTTTTTCATTGTATGCATTATGCACCCATTTGACCATTGAATACTACAGGTGTAAAAGTTATAAAACCACGTGTGTAGAAAATCAGAAAACATAGTACATCTATCTAGCTTTTTAGGTCATGGAATTTTTAATTTGCTATAATAGAATGTGATCTAATCAATAAAAACCTGAAAATCGTAGTTCAAGAACTTCAAATTCCATTGAAATAGGTATAATGACTCCTCTTTTTGTATAACCAAGCCTTCATGGCAATGCAAACTCGATAAAACTGATGAAATATAACAAGATATAAACTGATGAAACAAACACTCAATAAATATGTGTGCGCTTTATCTATGTGACGTTTTAGGATATTTCAATATCTTATTTAAAAACTATGACTTGTTGGTAAGATTGTATATAAGAATTAAGAACATTATGATAGGTTTTGCTACTTGTGGATTTTTTGTGTTTATAAGAATTAATACATACTTAAAAATTCAAATTCTATGTTGAACAAAACTTCAACTTTAATCATGTCCAAACAAGGTGTTAAAATGGCTTCTAACAATTGCTACCATGCCAGATAAATGTATTAATTCGCCTGACTTTGTTGGAACGACAAATAATGATAAATAACTTTGTTAGATAATTTCGTTAAGTTGAATAAAAACCTGTTGAGTTGACTGGAGAAAAATGCTTGCATTAGGAACCCATGCATTTGGTACAATCAAGGCCATTTTTTGAGACAAGATACATATATGATGAATTAATTAATGATAAATCAGTACTTCATCAGCTATATGTACAATGAATTAGTCTTTCTGGCTATACATACCAATATGCATGTAGTATTAGCACATGAATGAAGAATTAATTCTATTTAGGTGGAGGTGGTTGGTTGTTAGCTGCTGCTAAAGAAAGGATTGAATTGGCAAGTCTATTGATAGAATCAACGAGTCCATTGATGCCTTGTCTATTAATCTGAGCTTTGGATTCCTCAATTTGCAGCCTTCTCTCATGCAACTTCAACATTTCTCTATGTCTTGTCTCTTCTCTCTCTTCACATGCCTGAATCGTCTCTGCTATTTTGAAGATTGCAGACCCAACTTCTTGCAAGTTGTTTATGTTACCACCGCTCCCTTCTCCCTTTCTTCTCCGCTTTGCTGGTGAATCTGAATGCTCACTTCTATCACGATCTGAGCTATCACACATCTCCAATACACATACATGTATATCAACATTAATCCAATAAATAATAACTTTCGCTATATCAACATTAATTGGATATACTTACATAAATATCATGTATGTAAAACACTAATCTTGAGTGCTTACAACAGTCAACTTTTTTCCTTGTGTAAGATTCACATAATTAGCAAGGTCCAACAACAAACTAATTAATTCCAAGCAAGCTGAGATTACTTGTATGAAATTTAACTGTTTATTTTGCTCAACTTTAAGTTCCTAACAAAATTTTTCGAGTTCAAAATTAAACTTCTGCACATTCTTAGTGAAATATATGTTTAAGGTCCAGTTACACAAGGCACTAAAACCCTACAAACTGCATCCCCAAGAGGCCATGATCAGAGATGGATACAAAGAGGGGAGAGAGTTAGAAAAATGAATCAAGAATATTATTACAGGCTGTATAGAACACTATATACACACATTCCAGGATAAGTGATGAATCTTGGAAAATAATAGGCAATGCTGGAGAATAACATACTTTTATTAGCTTAAATATAACCTAAGGAAACAAAGGTTTGGAGAGTACACTTAATATAATGCTCAATAGAATAAAAACAAGTATGATTGTTCAATGTAGTAAGAAGGAAAAGAAAGTCCACACTAATAAGGGAAGAACTATTAGATGTCCTAGAAAGCAAATTGCAATGCATTAGGCAAATGAAGACCTTCATTGAAGATATCAAGTGATCATTATTAATTTACCAATATAGACATTACATCCAACTAGGACTTGAATAATGCTATAAGATGCAAATGAGAATGGACTTCCCGATAGTACCACTAGTTGGTGAATAGGATCTAAACAATTAATGATATATCAAAAAGCTTATACTTCAGTGGCATTGATAAAAAATTTCTACGTGTAATAAATGTGACAGAAATTGAAAATAATAATAATAATAATAATAATAATAATAATAATAATAATAATAATAATAATAACTAAAAAAAAAAGTGAGAGAAAGAGTACCTACTGGCTGAGTGTAAGGAAGATTAGGGAGTGATGGTGGTGGTAATAGTGGTGGTGATGGGAGTGGCAAAGTTGGAATTTGATGTTGTTGCAATGTAGGAGACAAAGAAGTTGTGGCTGGATTGAAAGTAGGACTAGCACCTACAAGCACTTTTTGACCCCTTTTGTCGACAACTTGAAGCAATGCTTCATAAATTTCAGGCAACATATTAGTTGGCAAGTTATTTTCTTTCCTTTGAGTCCTCTCAAGTTTCCAATAAGACTTAATTTGTTGATCATCCCCTTGAGGTAATGAGACTCTTGTTTCATATTCCCTGACTTTCTTGAAATCCCTCATGAGATTATCCCACTTGTCATTACACTGATTCTGACTCCTCAAACACCCATTTCTCCAGCAATAATCTTCCACCCATTTCCATCTTAGTTCTCCTGGTTTCCCTCTTTCACTACTAGTATTACCATCCCTTTTCATTCTCCTTTCATCATCCATCTTCTTTGCTTCTATAAGAACCATTGTTTCTTGGACTGTCCAATTACCTTTCCTATACTCCCTCAACATGCTGATGCCACTTTGATTATCCATGCAAATCAAACCAGTTGCTGCTTCAAGAAAAGGACAACATGTGCCTGGTTTTGAAATTTGCAAATCAGAATGCTGAGAAGCAAGTAGTAAAAAGTGAATTACCAATATCTTTTCTTAAAAATTAGTTGCCTTTATTGAGAGCTTTCACTTCGAAATCTGTAGATGTCCTAAAAATTTTCAAAAGTAAAAGTTCATATCTAAAACTACTGATTTCTACCACTAAAAACAAAGTTGTTCAGAACAAAATGATAGAATAGATAGGGAGAGGGGTTTAAGAAGTAGCTAGGAGATGATTTGGTCTTTTTGGAGAGAGAAAAGCAAAAAACAATATTTGACAAATTAGAGTACTGTAAGAAAAGTCCAAACAAATCCATTCAAACTGACATATTTACAACCCCAAAAAATTTTCTTGCAGAGAGAGGGGTTGTAGGGTGAAGTTGGATACGATCTTAGCGAAAGGGCTTAATAGTCCTTTGCTGAGCATAATCGCTCTTGACACTCATCATAACACCAACATCTCTACACCCACATAGATAGCTTATTGGAAACTTTATTAGGTGATTTTTGTTTGTTATATTTTGATCTGCAAAATGTCTCTCTCTCTCTCTCTTTTTTTAGCAAGAAGGAAAATTAGAATAGTTTTGGGCAAACTTCATTTTTGCACTTTCTTTATTAACTAGCATTCTAGCCATTAAAACATATAGCAATTTATCCAAAAATTGTCATAATAGACTTGCCTTTGGCGTTCACGCTATTTAACACCACACAAAGGTTATTTTTTTTTATTGAATGTCGCACGTGGCATTTGAGGACAGATGAAATTTTAACCATTGGCTAGCTACTTTTTCATTGAGTCAAGCAGAAGTATTTGAATCTAAATTTGTCATACATATCCTGCAAGCATCAAATAATTCTTTCATAATATGAGCTTCCGTAATATCTCAAATGGTAATTCTAAGTATGAGTTTTTTTCCACAGAGTGTTACTTAATTTTGATTATTTGAATTACTTAATTATGGATTTTTGTCATATAAAGTCACATAACTTTGATTTTTAATTAAAAGGTTATTCGTCTATGAGTTTTTCACATAAAATCACATAACTATAAATATTTTACTTACAAAATCATTCAACTTTTTAATTATTTCCTTCAACAAAATTTGTTGACATGAATTTTTTATATAAGATTAAAATTTTAAAAAATAAAAAATTTTCATATGGCCATATTCTGTAAATCACCTTTTAAAGAATAACGAACAAAGATACTAAATATACGTTTGGCCCTAAAAATTTTTGAAAAAAATTTGAAAAGTGGTGTTTGGCCATAAAATTTGACAAATATATTTAAAAAATTTCTAAATTCTCAAATATTAGAAAAAACCAATGTTTGAGAATTTGTAGTAATTGAAAAGTTTTATATATTTAAAGATGTAATGACCTAGCCGATCATTTTTGAGTTTGTTTGCGAAAATTACTGTTTTGCCCTTTCGTAAGTTACTATGGACCTATTTTGAACTACATGTATTGTTGACACTGAGATCTTATATTTAAAAAGTGAAAAATATGAGTTCTGGCATTTTGGAAGCTTAAGTTGTTCATAAAATGAGTTTTTGTACCATTCGGAGTTTCGAGTGTTGGAACAAAAATTCATCGATTTCATTCGCTCAAATGTCGAATTTGGTCTAGGAGAAGCGATGGAACTAAATTTGGAGTTCAAAAGGAGGTTTTGGACCCAAAGTTGCATTTTCAATTGATTCCAGAGTTTAAGTTTGACTTTGGTCAACATTCAGAGTTCTAAAGCTCTAATTGAAATTCCGGCAATTCCAGTAGTTCTGGATGATGATGAAACTAACGCTAAAAATGGTCTCGTTATAATTTTTGGAGTTTCCAAGTGCAGTTTTGGTATTTTGAGTTTTAGCTAGTTTTAATGAGCTTTATTGGGAGCTGGGTCAAGGAGACCTCAGAATCGAATTCTAATAATTTTGTTGAGCCTGAATTGCTGTTTATGGTAGGGATACATGTTTGGATTGTGCGTATCGGCTTTTGAATGGACCACAAGGGTCCGCTCTACAAAGTTTGCAATAACTGGTTTGAAAAATCTAGCGCAACCCCATTCCTTCTCCACATCCCCAGGATTGGCCTCTGCATTCACGGAGGGTCAACTTCATTGACCTCTATGTTTGCAGAGTGTATACTCCCTGTGATCTGCGTTCGCGAATGTGGGGTTGCGTTCACGGAGGAGTCAACATTGTTGACTTCCGCGTTCGCAGATACCTCTCTGTGTTCGTGGATGCCTCTCCGCGTTCGCAGAGTTATCTTCGTGCATGAATAGTTTAATGATGTGAAAACTCCATTTTTAACATTTTCAAGCTTTCTTGGGCGATTTTTGACGAGTTTTTCGTGGGAAATTTTTTGATAAGTGTTTCTAACTTCAAATTAATTAATTTTCATTGCTTTTCTCTTGATTTTATCTTGAATTTCATGATTTTGAATATCTAAAATTGAATTTTTCATGTCTATGATTTAGAACCTTTAAATGTTGATTTCTCCTTCAATTTGGGCTCAATTTCAGTGGGATTTTCATCCATAAAACTTCTTTTTTCGGGTAGAATCATAATTTCTAGTTAAGTTCCAGATTTATGAACCTCGAATCTAGCCTTAATTTTGACTATTTACCCTTAGATCTAATTCGTGCCAATATGAGTATCAAAATTTATCTCTTGACGCGTAGTATCTATTCTTGATAGTGGTTGGTTGATTGAAGCTTGTTTTGAGGCTTAGAGTGTCCGAAAACTTGGTTTGAGCGCGATTTTGACATCGAGGTAAATTCGACTAACCCTATTGGGACTGGATTTGAGTTATTGGATATGTTCATATGATAATTATAAAATTTGAATTATTTCATGAGTAACTAGGTCGGTATTATAGTATTTGGATGAGTATGTGATATCAGTTATATTGGAAATGGAGTAAATTGTGAAACTTTTGGCAATTTGAGATATATCTTTGATATTTGAGATTCATTTAGATATTGTTGCGATAACATGAGACTCGTGGTATCATTTGGGAAACTTTGTGATAATTGATCGTATTTGAGATACTTTTTGGACTTTTGTGCATATTTTAGGACTTGTGAAGTCCAGTGTGATCGATATGTTTGGTTATTGGTGAAAGTATGGTGATTTGAGACATGTTGATGGCTTGTTGTACCACTTGTGACACTTGGCATGCTCTTTCCAATTCTATGACCATTATTCATCGATTATCTTATTATATTGTTGCTATATATATTGACTTATGGTATTGGCATGTATTCATTTCATGTTGTATTTGTACCATCCTATAACTATATGAAGGTGGCAAAGTTGAGATATTATACGACCATTTTCTAAAACCCCTTGACCACGCACAGGTGGCAAGGGTGGGATAGTATCACTTTTTAAGACCTTCTTGACCATGCTAAGGTGGCAAGGTTGAGATATTGAGATATTGTGACACCCCTTGACCACGCGAAGGTGGCAAAGTTGAGAGATTTCATTACATGGTCAATGAGGATCCCATGGGTTCTACCTGGTAGCTCTAGCTCGATAGATGCGTACACTGGCTGCACGACAATCGGAATTTCACCCTATACATTGCATTCATTCATTGCATCATAATTATATGGGCTTTCTCTCTCTCTCTCTCTCTCTCTCTCTCTCTCTCTCTCTCTCTCTCTCTCTTTATATATATATATATATGTATATGTATGTATGTATGTATATGTATATTGTGGTCTAACCCTTTATTGTAGAAGAGAGAGATTCTTATTTATTAAATGCTTATCTGATTTCTCTTACCTAGTCAGTTAAACCTATTGGTACATTTAGGTGTACTCAACCCTACTATGTTTCCTCCCTGTAAATCAAGCACAAAGACTCCCATGTGATAGTTGATCTTCTTTGAGCGGAATTTCTTATTTCTTCCCCCATATTATAGCGGTGAGGCTTAGTGATCAAATCTTCGTTATACTATTGAGATTCCTTTCCTAGTTGTATCATTGTTCCAGGCTATGTATTTTCTTTATGAGACAACTTTGTATCTACTCTTTGTTGTACCATTTAGAAGCTCTTGTTCTCATGACAATAGGTTTTGAGATGTTAAGTAAGTGTTGTGGTTGTTTTGCTTACTCTCTTATCTTGTAGTTGTGATCCAATTTTGGATCATGACAAGTTTGGTATTAGAGTTCTATGTTCGTTGGGCTCATATCTCAAGAGTGGGGTGCCTAGTAGAGTCTCACGAATTAGTATCTGGATCTTTATACCCATTTTCCAGAGGCTACTGGGCACTTGATAGGAAAAGCTTTTTTTCTTTCTTCTATTTGTACATTTCTTCATATCAACTATTTTGAATATGTCTAATCTAAATCCTTCTGCGTTGATGCTAATAACTAGAGCCGGCAGTCGTTAGTGAGTCTGAACCAGCTAATATGGCCTTCACTCATGGTCGAGGCAAGGCTTATGGTAGGGCCAAGGGTCATGGACGTGCTAGAGGGGCAACTCTGCCCAAGGAACAGGCTAGAGAAGCTTTACCAGAGCCTGAGTATGAGTTTGAGGGACCAACAAACCTTTATCTACCATCGTCAGCCCCAGATACCACGATTTTGATTCAGGAGCTACTTCTACGAATATTGTCCAGACATGAGGGAGATTCTCCAACTCCCATTATTCTAGATGCACCGACTATTATAGTGATGGCTGGCCCTTCTAACAACTCCAGTTGATCCACTATAGTGTATGTTGGTTCTTCATCAACTCCAGTATATCCTCCCATGACCTTTGTTATTTTGCATCAGCCTGATCGATCTTGTACTAGGTCACAACTTCTGGGTTTGTCTATTCACCATCTATTGCAGCACCCAGGTTTATGGTACCAATAGCTTCTACTAGCCTTGCTATGCCTACTGTCAAGTAGAAGAGTTTTGAGAGATTTATTTGATTATCTCCTCCTAGGTTTGATGGTATGCTGGTGACAAGATTTATGACTTTCTATCAGAATGCCAGGGTCAGTTGTGTCATTTGGATATTCATGAGACTCACAGGGTTGCTTACACCTCCTATCAGTTCATTGTATTGGCCAAGGAGTGGTGGAGATCAGTTTTTGCCCGTAGACCTATTGGATCACCAGCTATGACATGGAATCAATTTATCGAGTTGTAATTAGAGAGATTTGTGTCTTATAGCCTCTGGAACAACAAGTGAGATGTGTTTGACTGGCTACAGTAGGGATTTATGTCGGTATCTGATTATGAGGCTAGGTTTCATGACCTTTCAAGATATGCCTTGTCTAGCATCCTCACAGAGTTTGAAAGGATTAGACATTTCGCCAAGGGGTTAGCGGGATATCTTCAAGAGGCTACAACTTCACTGGTCCTAGAAGGTGGTACTTTTCAGAGTGTGGTGGATCATGCTCATATGATAGAGTGTATTAGGCATGATTATTAAGGGGGAGGGGAAGAGATTCCGCCAGCATGGTCAGTTCAGTTAGCACCCACCGCAAGATAGAGAGTTTTAGAGGCAAGGTCACCAGGGCAGAGCAGTTCATCCAACTATCCCATTCGTTGACAATATTTATAGATCTAGGCCTATACAAATGGATTGTGATAGCTCTTCCGGTACAGCTAGGCGTGGTGGTTCTATGGACAATCATGTCAAGTAGGAGATCCTAGGGCTTCTAATATTTGTGACGAGGTTGGAAATTTGGACAAACATTGTCCTCATTGTGACCTCTCGCTCAGTCATCGGGGACCCAGCCAACCCATCCAACCCCAGCACCAGCAACAAGTGATACATCTTAGGGCATGAGAGATGGTACTAAAGGATGTAGGGGTAGTGTAAGAGGTGGAGATTGTGGAGGCCCCTAGACTAACGGAGGACTCAAAGTATGCTATGCAGTTTTAGACCGAGCAGAGGCAGAGGCCTCCGATGCTGCTATTACAGGTATGGTTTTGCTGTGCCATCGTTATGCTTTAGTTTTGTTTGATCCAGGCTCTATCTATTCATATGTATCAGCTTATTTTTCCATGGATCTTTGTATTATGTGTGAGCCTCTTACCAAGCCTATATGCATTTTCACCTAGCAGGTGAGTCTTTAGTGGTAAATTAGGCGCATTGGGGTTTTATTGTTACTTTCTTGGAGAGAGATACTATTGCCAACTTGATATTGCTTGATATGGTTGACTCTGATGTGTGATAAATCATGAAAATACGCCTTTTATGATGTCTAAAACATAGGATTATTGTGATTTCTTAAGCATGTTTTGTTAGTTTGATGTACGTTTTATGCTTATTTTTAGGAAAATAATGATTTTATTTACTTTAACAGATAGCAGACTGATTTCCTCACATTATTTTAGCACTAAGATTCAGGGACCTATTCATGAGTAAATTTCAAGAATTCGTGAGAGGACTGCTCATGAGAAAGTTCATCATGCCAAAGGGCCCTTAGAAATAGCAATATCGTGACTCTCGTTCTTAATTTCATCCTTGTAAGTGCTTAATTATGCTAGTCAATATCATGATTCTTGCATCTATAATGAGAACGAGTAGGTAAATCCACAACTAGGATTGGGGGAACCATGAAGAACTAACAAGGTAAAACTAGATAATTCGTAATTCTTGGAAAGTGTGCATGCATGTTTAATTAATTCTCTTTATTTTGATTGCTTTTTAACAACGGCCAACATTAGAACTCGCCTAGTGTTACTAACTGGATCAAGGTAATAATGAATAGGAAAAAAAATTAATTAACAGGATTCGATTGATGTTTCTCGTCTAATCAACCAAACTAGATCAAGGGGGGGTTGTACTGGAATAATAGGTAAGGGTTAGTAATGTCACACTATGGGTATGGATCAAATCATGTAGTGAAATTTACCTTTCGTCTGGATCAAAGTGTTTTATGAACTTAACTTGTCATTCTGCATGCTGCACACTAGAAAAAAAATATGATTATATGGTAATACCAAGTTAGGGAATAATAGGGAACAAAATACCCTAGTTACTCTTCTCACTGGTTTCACACACTTGCCTTAGTTTAAGATTTCTTTCTATAGTTTTACAACCCTCCCCCCGCCCCGAGAGAGATAAGTAGGTTAATCAACTCGAATTTCTCGAAATTACTCTAAGTTTACCATATGCCTTGTAAGTTTGATCCTAACCTTGGTTAGGTTATATATCTTGACAACGACCGCTTTCACCTTCAAAAAATAGGTGTCGCTTGGGTGACATCATGGTGTATTGTGATGCCTCAGGTGTTGGTTTGGGTGGGGTGTTAATGCAAAAGGGGAGAGTGATAGCATATACGTCTCGGTAGTTGAAGGTGCATGAGAGAAACTACCCTACCCATGATTTAGAATTGGCTGCGATGGTCTTTGTATTGAAGTTGTGGTGATGTTATCTCCATGAAGTACATTAAGAGATCTTTATCAATCACCGAAATCTCATATATATCTTTTCACAGCCTAATATGAACATGAGGCAACGTAGGTGGTTGGAGTTGTTGAAAGACTATGACATCTCGATTCTATATCACCCAGGCAAGGTGAATATGGTGGAGGATGCCTTGAGCCAAAAGGCCTCTAGTATGGGGAGTTTGGCATTCTTGAGGGTGGAACAGAGACCTTTAGCTTTAGAGGTTCAGTCACTTACTATATAACTAGTTTGGTTAGATATTTCTCCTCTTCATAGTATTTTACCCTTTGTGGAGGCTAGGTCTTCATTGCTTGATCATCTGTTTCCTCACGAGCTTGATAATGTTAGATTGTGCTTGATTCATAATAAGGTGGTGACAGGTAAAGCAAAAGAAGCTACTATGGACTCAGAGGGTGTTTTGACGATTAATGGTCAGGTTTGGGTGCCTAAGATGACTCATTGTGCTAGATATTCTATCCATCCCGGTGTAGCAAATATGTATCATGATTTAAAACAAAAATTATTGGTGGTGTGGGATGAAGAGAGACATTGCTAAGTTTATGAGAAGTTCTTGAACTATCAACAAGTCAAATATGAGCACCAGAAGCCTAGAGGTTCGATACAGAAGATACCCCTTCACGAGTGGAACTGTGAATGCATCACTATGGATTTTGTTACCGTTCGCCTTTAGCTTTAGGCAAGTTTGATTCGGTTTGGGCGATTGTAGACCGATTGACTAAGTCTGGTCACTTCCTACTGGTGAAGACTTACTATAATGCAGAGCAGTTTGCTAGGTTATATATTCGAGATAATTTTAGATTGTATGGGGTGCTGGTGTCTTTAGTGAATGCAAACATACTAATGCATACTCTATGACTACATGATATTACCATGTAGGAACCAGAGCTCCTTTAGATCATCCTCCTCCACATGGCTAGTTTGGTTCTCCAAGAAAGCTTTTGGTGAGTCCTCAACTTCGAGGAAAATATCTACTTTTATGCTATGTTGAGACTTGCTCCTTATGTTGGATACTTCTTATTATGAGGGTGAGCCGGGGAAGTGTCTTGGCCCCCGGTCCATTCTAAAGTAGAGGTGTTGTTGGATACAAAGTTTGTATATGCTTTTGAGCTTGACTCTTTTTATGATTCTATATTTATGAAAGACTTCCCTTAGTCCCGCTTCCCTTTTTATACTTGACTCTTGTTGAGGTTTATTTTCATTTTCGCAACCAAGGATGTGTACAAGATATGCTAAGAGTCTTGTTTGGGTTGTCTTCGAAGCTCCCATTCGCTGTGTCACATCTAGGCCCTGGACTAGGGTCATGACTGCAGACTCCCAACTGCTTTGCCCACCATAAACTCATTTGTATAAGACTTAGACTATCATGAAAAACTCATCATCATCTATCCATAAGCCCCAATCAACTTGATTGCTCATGAAGACAAATATTACTTACATCACCCTACTCCACATTGGCAACTCAAAAACAATACTGTCTAGATTCCTCTAACAGTCATAACTTAGAGCTTCACACACCTATACAAAATCATGGATACACATCTCAAGCCTCTTCTTATCTATTGAGCTATACTCGTTCACTAGTCTTACCTAAAGGGCACTTGTACCCTGCCCATAGCATCATTTCCTCACAAATCAACATCTTCATCTCAAACATACACTACAGAAAGCCTCTTAGAGAAAATCTCCAACTAATACTACCACTCTCACGATGCTATCTCCTCTTTAACAATACTCCTCAAAATTCAACCTTAGGGTCTAACACTAATATGTGCATCTGTAACAAAACTCTCTAATTCCAACTTATAACAACTAGGTAAAATTTTAGGGAACATAATCCCACTAAAATCTCATAGCGAGTATCCAATCAACATATCTCTTCGTCATAACTCAGAATCAACACATCGCTTCCTCATAACTCAGCACCATTCACATATCCAATCATATCTCCTAATCTGGCTAAGCTCATAACTCGATGAGTCTCATGAACCCTCAATTAAAAATCATAAGCCTAATTTGGATGTATCACATTGAAAGAACTCTTTTCCCCTATTCAACATCTACACTTCACCCTCAATAGTATGAATGCTACAACACATCTCCTTCTAATTTGAGCACGCTCTATCACGTTCTAACAATAACTTTTCCTCTATACCTCCTCATGAAAATCATGGGAAACTTACGCCTCTTTCATCAAACTTATGGCAATCGACGCATTACCCCATTACATACCTAATGGATACATAACTCTAACTACAAGCCTCAATCACCTATTACTCTTTCCATCTCGTACCTTTCTTTCCATCATCATCCTACTAACTATGGGGTTATTCGATTCTACTCAGGGTTTATAAGACCTCACATATCACTCTTAGGCGGTAACATTAAAATCTTAAAAGGTATAAGTTCCTCTCTTACGGGTCTTCGGAAGCAAGTTTTGAAAAAAAGTATTTGGGTACATCTAGTGCTAACTCAAATGTACGATTCATGTTAGTAATAGTGCACTCTTTCTAGTCAGTCAACTTAGCACACTAGTTGGCTTTTCTCAAGCCTGATGCAGTCTCTCTACCACTCTGATTACTATATCGCAGAGGATCTCATATGTAAGAGTTCAAAAATTA
The DNA here is from genome assembly GCA_011800125.2 of Solanum clarkiae. Lineage (NCBI taxonomy): Eukaryota > Viridiplantae > Streptophyta > Magnoliopsida > Solanales > Solanaceae > Solanum > Solanum clarkiae. Next base: position 6,214,303 of record JAABOM020000049.1, read on the forward strand.
TTGTCTCTATCACCTCAAGGATGAGGCATAGTCGAAAGGTTTAGAGCATCGCACTAATCATCATAGATTTCTTAGGAAATAACTCTATTGCATGATTCAAAATATGAAGAAGGGAAACTTTTTCGAATGTCCTATAGCCTCCTTATTATGATGTGGTGCGCTTCACACCAATAATAAGGACTCTATTAGACACAGCTTCATAGACTCTCTAAGACACTTAAACTCTATGCTCTAATACCAAGTTTGTCATGCCCTAAGAGGGTACCCTTGGTATGACTGATGATGTTCAAGCTCCAATAAGAAAGCGAACACTGTCAGCAATTAACCTGACCAGAGGTTAGGGTCGAATCCACAGGGAATACAGGGCTTGACTACAAGACTTCACTACTCATCATTTCAAGCATTCATAACTACAATCTATAAATGGGGGGGGTGTGATTCAAAAACAAAACAAATTAAGATAAACACTAAACTATAACGCGAGAAAACACTTAATTTTAGGGACAACTTGGGAATCGTGTTCCCCGTGGTTCATTGACTCGAGTTCCCCAGATAACATAACTACAATTGGAAATTTGCATGCAGGACGATAACTTAGGTTCTTCTAGCCCTCTTGTGAGGGTAGAGGTCAAATTTCACCATGGCGCTTGGTCAATCACCATAGAGCGCCAACTAACGGTTACCTATTGTTCCAGTCGACCTCCCTTTGGTCAGGCTTGATTGATTAGACGAGAAAATATCAATCGAATCCTATCATCTATTTTTCTTTCCCTATTCGTCACTACCTTGGTCGGGATCGTAATAGTAGGTGGGGTTTGGTGTTGGCCACCAGCAAACAACAATCAATATGAAGGGAATTAGATAATACATGCAAAACCCTACTCATAGAAATGCAATAAACCTAGGTCATACCAAATCAACTACCCATGGTTCCCACAACCCCAAGTTGTGGTGTTTAACTACTCATAACAAAAGCAAAACCAACAAAAATGCAAATACAAGATATAGTAGATAGTTTTACCAAAAGCAATAAAAAATGTAGACACCACCAGTTGCAAACCCAAAAGCTTGATAGATTGACAGTGAGTACAAAGCAAGACTTGTACCCAAAATGGGTTTTCCAAGAGAAAATGATGAACTAAGCTAAAACCCTAAAAGATTCTTGAGAGAATGTTCAAAGACAAATTTTATGTTCTAAAATCTAGAATCCCATAATAAAACCCTAGCTAAAGCTATTTATAATGTTTACAAAATAACCCTAAAAATTACACAGAAAAGATAGCTGGCAGCTGGTATGCCTCGCAGGTACGACTCGTAGGGTGACCTACGAGTCATAGTCGGGGTCTCGTATCAGGTTCTTGGCATTTTGGACTCAACTGGTATAACCCACTAGTACGAGTCGTTGCTTGGGCTACAACTTGTATGCTCCTCTCATAGTCTAGGCCTTTAGTTTTTAGTTCCAACATTTTGGCTCTCTAATTCTTGCTACGAGTCCACCTATACGATTCATAGTAACCTACGACTCGTAGGATGGCCTCGTAGGGTTGACCTCTACTAAGAAGATTTCTAAATTTTTGGTCTCTGTTTCTTGCTACGATACACCCTACGACTCGTAGCTTGGGCTATGACTCATAGGTGAGTTCGTATGTCCTATGCTTCAGCAAAATCGGTAATTTTTCTCCAAAATCATGCCAACCTAACTTTTCTGCAAGAACAACACAAAAACACATAAAAAAACATAAAAA
>JAABOM020000049.1:6219729-6258950 GCA_011800125.2 Solanum clarkiae
TTTTGACCTCTGCCAAGTCAACCATATACCTTTTTACCCTTTATCCATTGATTTCAAAAGCTTTGCCATCCCTACTCTATAACTCGATAGCGCCATGGCTAAAGACGCGCAAAAATCTAAAGGCCCCATCCATTTAGATTTGAGTTTTCCAAGAAACCACCTTATCCTTGAGTTGTAAAGAAATACCATGTCTCTAAGAGCAAACTAGCGATCTTCAATTCTACGATCATGCTGAACCTTCATTCGTTGTTTGTACAAGGTAGAACTCTCATAGGCTCGCAGTCTAAACTCATCAAGTTCATTTACTTGCATTAACCTAGAAGTTGCAGCTTCATGCCAATGTAGATTCTGTTTCTTCAATGCCCATAAGTCTTTGTGTTCAAGTTCAACCAGCAAGTGGTAGGCCTTTCAAAACACCAGTTTGTAAGGAGACATTCCCATGGGAGTTATCAAGGCAGTCAGGTAGTCCCATAAAGCATCATCCATCCTCCTTGACCAATCCGTACGATGCACATTCATCATTTTGGATAAGATTTGCTTGATTTCCATATTTGATACTTCCAATTGCCCACTAGTTTGGGGATGATATGGGGTTTCCAGGCGGTGCTTCACACCATATCTTTCAAGGAGGGCTTTGAACAGTCAGCTGCAGAAATGAGAACTTCTATCACTAGTAATTTCTCGAGGTGTACCGAACCTGGAGAAAGTACTCTTTTGGAGAAATCTTGTAACACTCTTACCCTCATTGTTCGGTAGAGCTATGGCCTCCACCCACTTGGATACATAATCAACTACAACCAGAATAATATTCTTACCATGCGAGCTAATAAATGGTCACGTAAAATCAATGCCCCAAACATCGAACAGTTTGATGACCAAAATAGGATTCAGGGGAAGTTCATGCCTTCACAGAACTCCGCCCTTTCTTTGACATCTATCAGACGAATGGATGGCCAGTAGTAGCCACACTGCAACACCTTGTAAACAGTTTGAGCTCCACTATGATATCCACCCACCAATGAAGAGTGACATGCTTCAAGAATGCTCATCATCTCTACTTCTAGGACACATTTATAGATGATCCCATCAGTACAAATGTGAAATAAATATGGCTCATCCCAGAAGAACTTCTATATGTCATGCATAAACTTGCGACGTTGATGGTTGTTTAAATCAGAGGGCACTATATCACTCACCAAATAGTTAGCATAGTCTATAAATCAAGGTATAAGATCATGTGACACTGCCAAAACTCTTTCATCATAAAATGAGTTCCAGCCCATCATCAAATTTCACCATAGCCTCATCTTCCAATTGAGAAAAGTGATCATCCACCTGATTTTCTGACCCTTTTCTATCAATCACATAAAAATTGAATTCCTACAAAAGAAATACCCACCTAATCAATGTTGGCTTTGCATCCTTCTTTTTCACAAGATATTTGAGCGCCACATGGTCTGTGTGCACAATCACTTTAGCACCCAACAAGTACAAATGGAATTTTTCAAATGCAAACACAAATGCAAGCAATTCTTGCTCGGTGACGGTTTTTTTGAGCCACATGCAGTGCTTTGCTAGCATAATAGATCGGGTGTAAGACTCTCTCTCTTTGTTGCGCAAACACCATGCTGAGTGCCAGTGCACCTGCATCACAGATTAGCTCAAATGATTCTGACCAATCTAGAGCTACAATAATAGGTGCTGTAGTTAGCCTTGTTTTCAATTCTTTGAAGGCGTGCATGCATGCATCATCAAATACAAACTTGGCATCTTTTTCTGGCAACTTACAGAGGGGTTGTGAGATCTTAGAGAAATCCTATATAAAATGATGGTAAAATTTGTCATGGCCTAAGGAGCTTCTGATACCTTTTACCGAGATCGGTGGTGGCAATTTTTCTATCACCTCAATTTTTGCTTTATCAACCTCAATTCCCTTGCCCCAAATTCTATGACCAAGCACGATTCCATCTTTGACCATAAAATGACATTTCTCCTAGTTTAGCACTAAATGACTCTCAACACATCTCTACAACACATCCCACAAATGCAGAAGATACTTTTTAAAAAACTAGCCAATAACACTGAAGTCATCCATGAACATCTCAATAGTTCTTTCAACCATGTCTAAAAAGATAGAAATCATGCATCTATGAAATATGGCTGGAGCGTTGCAAAGTCCAAAGGGCATTCTCGTTAATGCAAAAGTACCATAGGGACATGTGAACGTTGTCTTCTCCTGATCCTCAGGAGTAATACAGTTTTATTATAACCGGAGTACCCATCAAGGAAACAATACCATCCTTTTTCTGCCAGTCTATCGAGCATCTGATCCATAAAGAGCATAGGAAAGTGGTCCTTCTCAGTGGAAGCATTTAATTTTCTATAATCCATGCATACTCTCCATCCAGTGACTGGTCTCATAGGGATAAACTCGTTCTTTGCATTAGGCACCACTGTGATACCTCCCTTCTTTGGAACATACTACACCAGACTCACCCACTAACGGTCAACAATCGGGTAGATTACTCTCGCATCTATCCATTTGATGATCTCTTTCCACATAACCTCTTGCATTAGGGGGGAGTTCAACTGCCTATGATTTTCAATACTTAGCTTGTAATCTTTGATTAGCTGAATCTTATAAGAGCATATCCCAGGGGAATACCAATGATGTCTACAATTGTCCATCCAATGGCTCGTTTATACTACTTGAGAACTGAGGCTAGGGCTTCTGTTTGAGCTTCACTTAAATCTGCTGCAATAATGATGGGTAATGTACTATTCTCTCCCAAGTAGGCATATTTCAGATGCGCTGGTAGTGCCTTTAACTCTAACTCTAGTGGCACTTCTATTAAAAGGCTTTGTAGGTGATGTCTCCCTATTGCAGAAATCCAACTACAACCTTGCTCGCGCCTTTGCCTAAAGGACACTCCAAGATCATTTACCGTTTCCTCATAGTAAGAAATATTGTCACCCTCAAAGTTCATCAACACAAAACAGGAATTCCAGCTTAATCTTCCTCACCTGATGAAATCATTGAGATGACTTGGAACTCCGAACTCTTCTCATCCTGCTGATCCACTTGAAACACCACTGCTTCCTCACCAAGCCGAAAAGTGAGCGGACTCTTCTCCATATCTACTAACGCTCATCCTATGGCTAAGAAGGGTCTTCCCAAAATGATTAGAATTGCAAAATCAACTTCATAGTCAAGTATAACAAAATCCACAGGAAATACAAAATTTTCTACCTTTACCAACATATCATACAAAATCCCCATAGGCTTCTTGACTGTTCTATCTGCCATCAACAACCGCATCTTTGTAGGCACAAGGCTTCCCAAATCAAGATTTCTGAATATGCAGAGAGGAATTAAATTGATGCTAGCTCCCAAAACAAATAGTACTTTAGCAAACTCTAGTTCTCATATAGTGCATGGTATGGTCAATACACTCGAGTCTTCGCGCTTTTACACCACTGATTTTGTAGTAATGGAACTACAACATTAAACATTTATGGAGAGGTCTTGACTACCTTTTAGCTTCTTTTTGACTAGATCCTTCATCCAATCAGCATGTTTTGGCATCCTTTCAATGGCCTAAACTAAAGAAAGGTCTACCGACAATTTTTTTAGCATTGCCAAAAACTTTTCAAACTTACCTTTCTACTTTCTCTTTCCAAGCCTTCGAGGGAAATGAGGAGGCCTAGGAAAGGTTTTATACTTCTTGGATTGCTCTTTTGTGCTAAATGTTTGGGTTCCTTCCTTTATTCTCTTCTTGTGGTTCCCATTCTTTACTTTTTAATAGAAGAATTTATTATGGTCTTGCCACTCCTTGTCATCACTACCATGCAATGCCCTTCATTTTCAGTTTTTTGAACCATGTTGCTTGATAAGGTGCCCTTTTGGCATTGATTAAACCCTGAAGACATTTGTCCAAATTGTTGTTAAAGTTGCTTGATTGCCAAGGAATGAGTCTCTATTTTCTTGTTTATGCTTGAAATATCGGCCTTCATCCCCTTCGAATTTTCATCATAGCAATCCACCTTTTTCAAAAATTTATCAAACATTTCTTCAATCCTTGAACTACTTGATATGGCATCACAGTTATCTGGTGGTAAGTAGAGACCAGTTCTGCAGCCTTCTATTGTCCCCCATTCCGTGTCTGCACTCTCTCTCTCATAATATCCACCCCTACAATCTCAGTACATCCCATTTTGGTTTAAGTTTCGACCTTGATTACCGAAATCTTGCCACCAATAGTCCAAATTGGACCCTTGGGGGTTGTTTCGGAAACCTACCGGTTGGTTGCTTACATAATAGGCATCCTCTTCAAAGAATTGATCATCATATGCAGGAGTAATTGGGGGTTGGTGAGTTATTGCCTTCACAGTAGATTGATTTTTCCTCAAAACCAAATCCATGCTCGTACGGAGTAGAGCAAGTTACTCCATAATCTCTTCATTCACTTTTGCATGCTCACTATTTGTGGTAACCGCACAAAAACTCTTTGTATTACAAAACTCACTCTAACCCCATGCTTTGTTGGTCATCACTACTTGATCCATTCTTTCTGCCACTAACTCAAATAGTCGATCAAGAAAAACACTTCCCATGATCGTGTTGGCACATGCTTTGCTATTATTATCAAGTGCTCTGTAAAAGATCTCGACTAAAGCATCATCAACAATCTTATGATCAGGGACCATTCTCCAGAATTTGGTAAATCTCTCCTATGTAGTGCTAAGAGATTCTCTAGGAAATTGCTCTAAGTTATTAATTTGGTATTTGAGCTTTAGCTTCTTCGACCTTAGGAAATATGTATCTACTAACACCCTTTGCAGCTAGCCCAACATGTGATGGTACCTGGAGGGAGTTCAGACAACCATATTGGTGCATTGCCAGTCAGTGAAAATGGGAACACTCTTAATAAAACAGCATCAACAGAAATATTTTGTATCCCCATGACACTTTTGCACACGAAGATGACATTTTGGAGGATGATGGTGGGGATCCTCTGACGGTAGCCCGATGAATAGGCCACGATATTTGAGCATCTGGAGCAATCAATTTGATACCGTGAACTTAGCATCTGCAAGTAGAGGGGGCAATACTATATAACTGGTAACATCCATCACCATAGGGTTTAGTCGGTATTGATTCCATCCATAAAATTTTGCATTGAAGTATTTGAACTGTGGCTGGTTAACCCTTTGTGGTGGATTCTTCTCTCTTCTCAAGTCTTCCTCATTAATATGCATATCCTCCTCAATCTCAATGTCCTTATTCACTCATGTCATCCTTCTTGGTAGTTGATGGATCTCCAAATTTAGGGAAGCTAAGGGATATCCTTGGCTCCTTGTGTTGGGAATACAACCTAGTATACCCTGCAAAAGAAATCAAACAACAAAAACAAAGAAAAATTAAAGTACAAGAGACTTTAGAAATTAACACTATATTTAACCAATAGTGAAATCAAAGCAAACCTAGTCGTTTTCCCTGGCAACGGCGCCATAATTTTTAGGGTGGTCATGCTCCAATAAGACAGCGGTCGCTATCAATAATTAACCTAATCGAGGTTAGGGTTGAATCTACAGGAAATACAGGGATTGACTATAGGATTTCACTACTAATCATTCCTAGTATCTATAACTACAATTTCTAGATGGGGTTTTTTTTGTAATTCAAAGAACAACTTAAAATAAATGCTAACTAGATTACGGGAAAATTCTCAATTTTGGGAACAACTTGGAAAGTCTGTTCTGCATGGTTCGATAATATAACTACGAATAGTGAATTGCATACAGGATGGTAACTTAGGTTCTTCAAGCCCTATTGTGAAGGTGAAGGTCGAATTTCACCATGGCGCTTGGTCAGCTACCATGGCGTGCCAACTAACTGTTACCTATTGTCCTAGTCAACCTCTCCTTGGTCAGGTTTTGTCAATTAGTTGGGAAAGCATCAACTGAATCCTATCATCTACTTCCTTTTTCCTATTCGTCACTACCTTAGTCGAAATCATGATAGTAGGCAAGGTTTGGTGTTGCCCACCACCAAACATTAATCATGAAGGGAAATAGATAAATATGCAGAATTCCAATTATAAATATGCACAAAACCTAGGTCATATCAAGTCAACTAGCTATGGTTCCCACAACCTCAAGTTGTGGGTGCTTAGCTACTCATGGCCAAGATAAAACACACAAAAAAGCAAACAATAGACATAGTTGAGAGTTTCACCAATAAAAATGAAGGAGATAGGCACCATAAGTTGCAAACCCACAAGCTTGATTGATCAACAATGAGTACAAGGCAAGATTTGCAATTCCCAAAATGAGTTGTCCCAAAGAAAATACTAATCTACTCTAAAACCTAAAAAAAGCTTCAAAAATATCATGGAGAATTGTCTCTAGTCGAACTCTCCTCAAAATAACATAACTTAAAATATTTATAGCGTGTACAAAACAACCCTAAAAATTATGCAGAAAAGATAGATGACATCTGATAAATTTTGTAGTTATGACTCGTAGGATGGCCTACGAGTCATAGTCGGGGTCTCGCATTAGGATTTTGGCATCTTGGACTGAACTGGTATGACCTATAGGTATGAGTCATTTTTAGGCTACAACTCATATATTGATCTCATAGTCTTGGTCTTCAATTTTTAATCCAACATTTTTGCTCCTTGATTCTTGCTACGAGTCCACCTGTACGGGTTGTAGTGTGTCTTACGACTAGTAGGATAGGCTCGTAGTAGTGACCTTCACTTGGCAGATTTTGAAATTTTTGGTCTCTGATTCCTATTATTACACCACCCTACGACTCGTAGTGTGAGCTACGACTTGTAGGTAGGCTCGTATGGCCCATGATTCAGCAAAATCTGCAACCTTTCTTCAAAATCATGCCAACCTAACTTTTTTGCAAGATTAACACAAAGACATATCAAAACACTAAAAAGTCGCTTTGAGAACTCATAACATCCCTTATTTTAGGCACCAAATGTGCTGTAATTTAACAACACATCAGATAGAATAACAAAGTTAGCTCACTCTCTATAGGTCAAAACCTCTTATGGTGCCGAGGATTATGCCAAGTGTATATCGATGAGTTGGTTAGATTTCATGGGGTACCCTTGTCTATCATTTTGAATCGTAGTGCTCAATTTACTTCTCATTTTTGGAGGTCCTTTCAAAGAGGTCTTGGTACCAAGGTCAAGTTTAGCATGACTTTTCATCCTTGAATGGATGGTCAAGCCAAAATGACTATCCAAACTCTTGAGGATATGCTTAGGGCTTGTTTTTTGGAGTTTAAGGGTAGTTGGGATGAACATGTTCCACTTATTAAATTTTCCTATAACAATAGCTACCACTCAAATATTGGCATGGATCATTATGAAGATTTATATGGTAGGCATTGTAGATCCCTTGTTGGGTAGTTTGATGTGGGAGAGATGGATTTGTTAGGCCCATATTTTGTTATGGAAGCCTTGGGGAAGGTGAGGTTGATAAAGGAGAGATTGGAAATATCTCAAAGTAGACAAAAGTCCTACTCTGATGTGAGGGAAAGAGATCTTTAGTTTAAGGTTGGTGACTGGGTTTACTTGAAAGTCTCACCCACGAAGGGTGTGATCCATTTTGGCAAGATGGGAAAATTGAGACCAAGGTTTTTAGGTGCTTATAGAGTTTTGAGGAGGGTTGGTAAGATTGCATATGAATTGGAGTTGCCTGTGGAGATGAATATGGTTCATCTAATCTTCTATATGTCCATGTTGAGGAAATGTGTGAGTGACCCAAGTGCTATAGTGCCCTTGAAGGTTATGGGTGTTGTGGAAGATAAATTGACCTATGAGGAGCTCCTAGTGGAGATATTCGATAGACAAGTGAAGAGGTTGAGGAACAAAGATGTAACATCCCTTAAGGTCCTTTGGAGGAATCAACAAGTTGAGAGTGCCATATAGGAAGCTAAGGCACACATGAAAAAGCAATACACATATGTATTCCACTCTACTCAAGCTGAAAGTAATAATTTACGTCCCATCTATGATTTCAAGTCTTAAGTTTTATCCCTCATGTCATTTTGCATGCATTCATGTTTATGGTAACAAGTTTATGGTGATTTTTGACATTCATGTTGAGAATTTTGAAAATGATGTTTAAGTGCATTTGTTGCATTCATGTCAAGCTAAAAATCTTCATAATTACCTCTTTTACGCATGTTACTTTGACATTTGGGAACAAATGTTCCCAAGGGAGAGATATTGAAATACCCTTCATGTGCGTCAGAATGCCGTATAATTGAAATTTGGAAAATCTATGCGTGATTTCAAAAATTCGACTTCATATTGTTGACCAGGAAGCATAATTGAGTGGGAAATCGGTATAACACAGATTTGACTGCATAGTTACCACGACATGTAGCCATCATAGAGTAGTACATTTCACTGCCACTTATTTTTCTTTTGGTCCAAGTCCTTGGGGTCATGGGCCTAAGACTTTCTATGCGTAAAAACACCTATACTTAGTCATTTTTCAACTCCATATCATACAAGACATTCCGCAAAACCCTCCCAAACACTTAGACAAATATTTCATCCAATTCAAATGTCCTAATCTCATTCTAGATCACAAAGATTTCATGCAAGCTTCAAGTTCTCATTCAAATCTTCATCAACGAAATCTCCAAAGTCGAGGTATGTGGGTTCCAACCATTGGATCCTTTCTCCCATGGTGCCGAACCTTCCTTTTCCTGTAAAATGTATATTTTCAAGTTGATTTACTTATGGGTATTACTTATTGTGGATTATGACTATAAACTACATTGGGGTTTTATGAAATGTTGTTTAACTATACATGTTTTGAGTTATAAATCTAAGATCTATTGTGAGATTTGATGAGGGGTTTTAATGTATGTTGTTAGAGGATGTTACCAAGTATTGGTGGGTGGATTTACATTGGTTTTTCTTACATGTTTTCACTCTTGAATTACATGATTTTGTACTAGTATTACACACCCGCCAAGTGTTTGATAAAATGTCTGGTTAATGATTCTTGAGTTGTTGAAGGTCTAATGCATGGCATATAAGTTAAGTAACTTTATGATAATGAAAGGAATGCATATTGAATTATTTTCATGAAAAGTATCTATAGTGTTGTAAGTTGGCCATGCCTAGCTAAGGGGGTGTTATGCCTCAACCACTATGATGGGGGGTGGTATGCCCATCTACCAATTGGGGGGTCTATTCCTCAATCACTTTAATAGGTGGTGGTCATGCTTATCTACCAATTTGGGGGGGGGGGTATATTCCCTAATTACTTTGATGGGGATACGACATGCTCATCTACCAATTATAGGGTATATTCTCTCAATCACTTTGATAGGGGGTAGTCACGCTCATTTACCGATTGAGGGGTAAATTTCTCAATCACTTCCCAAGGTGGTGGTTATACCTTGGAGTCCAATTATTGATTTGCTTGGTCTATAAAGATGGTCTCTTCCTACATATGTAATATGTTCTATATAAGTATGTTTTACTTCAAGCATCATTCATACATGTCATATTGTTATTATGCTACCCATTGCTTATAGTTACGCATTTTGATTATGTTGCCTATCGCTTGTTGCATTCAATCCTACATACTTAGTACATTTAAATATACTAACACATACTCTATGCCTACATGATATTAGCATGTCAGAACTGGAGCTCCACTTGATCATCTTCCTTCTCCACGTGGCTAGTACTATCTTTGAAGCAAGTTTGGTGAGTCCTCAACTCCGAGGGTGATAGCTATTGATCTAATGTTATGTAAAGACTCTCTTTCTGTAGTTCAATGCTTTTGACTGTGAGGGTGAGCCCAGAAAGTATCTTGGGACCTACTCAATTCTAAGTTTATTTAGGTGTTGTTAGACAAGTAATGTAATTATTCCTTGAGCTATGACTTCTCTTGACTTTCGAATATTTTATGCTATGAAAGACTTTCCCCTTAGTCTGTTATCCCTATATAATGCTCTCTTCTTGTTCTTTAGTTACTTCCGCGACCAAGGATGTGTAATGATATGCTAATATGCTTGTATGGAGTCCCTTCGGGTTCCCCATATGCCGTGTCACGTCTAGGACCTAGGTTGGGTCGTGAAACAACATGGGAGAAGGAGTTGGACGTGATGAAATGATATCCCCATATTTTCCAATCTACTCAAGCCAAAGGTATTAGGTTCTTTCCATTCCAAGTGGTCCTAATGCTTTCACTCTTGAATTTCATGGAGTGACATGCATATGTGTGCACGAAAATTATTTTTATGATGTTTGAATGATTCAAATACATTTTGGTATGCGTTTTACAGACTTTATGATTTTCTAATGATGAAATATGATTGTACCTTATTTTTGGAGGTTTCATGTTCTTAGTCAAGCTATTCTAGCCTTGTTCTAGCACATTTGATGACTAATGTTTCCAAGGGGGAGATAATGTAAGGACCTGGACATTGTACGACTTTAATGGAGCTTAGAAATTTGGTTCTAGAAAGTTTTAGATCAAGATGACACTTCATGGAATCCTTCATGGTCCGTGTGGTGCTTTATGGACCATATGGAACCTCCTTAAAGTGGTCCTTGGCCCTGTGTGGGGCATAAGGGCCTTAATGTGGAGTTTGTGACGAAGGCATATAACACCTGGACCCCACAAGGTCCATGTGAGTCCATATGAACCTAGTGGTAGCCTTGGGCTTGAGACTCCAAGTTTTGAGCCTAAGGCAAATGGTACGGCCCCTCTCACAAACCATATAATCCTTCATGGTCCGTGAGGTCCCCCGCATAAGTGTTGTAGTAAAAATTTTCTAAGTACTAGATCACCATCTTTGAACTTCGGCGGGAAGAATTTTCTAAGTGAATTGGTAAGGAGGAGTACATGGACCATATGGCTTAGTATGACCCATATAACCAATCGTATGGATGCCTACATCAAATTTTTCTAAGTATAGAATCTTCAAGATCAAGCTAAATTGACATTCAAGCCCTCAACTCAAGCTTGTTTATGTGGTTTAGGGTCATCATGGACCTCCTTTATCTAGTCAAGCTCAAAGGAATTCCATTGGCTGAGCTTTTCACAATAATCGATAGAAGGATCAACTTTGAGTAGTCATATCTCTTAGACAAAAAGAACTGGTTGGTCCACAACCTGTCAAATTAAAGCTCTTTGAATTAGTGTTCCAACAAATGTAGTTTCACCACATTCCGAGTTTGGATCAAGAAGTTATGTCAATTTTTGTAAAGCCCGTCTATGCAGTATTTTTTGTATTTTGGCTAAGTATGGTCTCACGGGGAGGTTGTATGGGCTGTGAGAACTTGTATGGACCATGAGACCTTCTCAGGGGATCCTTGGCAAGAAATGTTATTTCTATTCATTAATTGTCTTTTTGGTAATTGTGGCTTCTCCTAAGGGACTTTTATGACTTCCTATGCTATCCTAAGACCTCCAAATGACCTAAACTCTATTCCTCTCATTCAAATTCATTCCTCACACTTAAAATTCTCTCAAGTCACTCTTAAGAACTCTCTCAAAAGACTCTTGTGAATCTAAGTTTGGGAATCAAGGAAAGGCTCATTCTTCTTCAAATTTCTACAGGAATTTTCTTTATTAGCTAAGGTATGCAGCATTGATCCTTTGTGCCTTTCAACCAAGAAGACCCAAGCGCTTTTACACTCAACTTCATGGAATTTTAGCTACTTTAAATTTGGGTTTTCAATATTATCATTTATTAAGTTCAATTGAAGTGTGAGCTATGTTTTATTGATGATTTGAAGTTGATCTAGGCCCTAATATGATGAATTGCATTGAAGTTATGAATGTGCATGTCCCTTTTAAACCTTGATTTGTGCATGGGTAGTCTATATTATGATTTAAATATGAATTTTACTTATGTCTTTACTTGAATTTCATAATGCATTATTGATTTAAGTTTGAATCTCTATTATCCACACTATTCTCATATCATTTATAGCATTCATTCTTTTCATTTTTTTTCATTCTTTTTTTTATCATTCTTTTCATTTTTTACATACTTTTTGACATATCTAGTTTCTTCTCTGCTTTTGGGTTTGAGATGAGGGTTTATGGGAAACAACCTCTCTACTTCTACGAGGTAGCGGTTAGGTCTTCGTACATCGCACCCTCCCCAGACCCCACTTGTGGGATTCGACTGGGTATGTTGTTGTTGTTATAGCATATGCATTCATGAGCATTGGATATATAAAGTTATTAGTGGGTTAAGATAACATATATTCTTATGAAAATGATTTTGGTGAGTTAAGATCACATATTTGTTATGGCAAGAATGTGATTACATAAATGTGTATCATTATTAGCTCTTCGAGCGTTTGGGTGCTTGCACCATATTGTTAAGTGAATGAACCATGCCTATGCATGAAAATATGGATTGAATTATGATTTGGATTTTTATCCCAAGTGTGAATGATTGTGAAGAATGTTTGGCTTTTAAGCCTAAATGTTCATTGATATGATTTGAAATGACTATTTCCTCTTTTGAAAGCATGTATATGTACAAGTACTCTCATGGGATATTTGACTTAGCACCGATAGATTGGGGGCGCCAGGGCTATCCCCAAGGGTCCTCTCCCTTTCCTTGAACTATATGCCAACATAGGAAGGGTAGCCATCACTAAAATGACTGGATCATAAGGGATGGTTATTCATTTATTGATATGATATGATATTGGAAATCCTTTCAAAATGACTGATTCGCAAGGAAGGTGGTCATCACACCGAAATGACCAGATTGTAAGGTGTCATTCAGATTACCTTTGGCAAGTAATCTTCTATCACTCGATAAGAGATCAACATTAGGAAAATTCATGTAATAGCTCGCATGATTTTGACATGTCAATTATGGTTACATCCCCACTATATATGAGCGTTATTGCATTTCATGCATCATGAATTTCATCATATTGTTATACTATCTTTGGATATACACTTTTTTGCTATATTATGTACCCTTATCATCTAACATTTGAATGCAGGTTTGATAAGTTATATGCATTGCATGACCACATACTTAGTACTTTTAAATGTACGAACGTATACTTTTTTCCTACATGATTTAATGATGTATGGACCAGAGACTACCTTTATCCACTATTTGACAGCTACTTAAGATTTGAGATATTTGTTGTGGTGAATCCAATCTTCCAAGGACAAGCCAACATTCCTCTACCTATGAAGTCTTGTTTATGTAACTTATTTGAGAGTGAGTTCGCAATATGTCTTGGCCCCTGTTCTATCTTATGACGAGAGGCATTGTTGGACATCTCGTAGACTCTTATCGAATTTATATGTTATGTGTCATATTTGGAGCCTATGATTATGGTTATTTATTGGATATGGCTATTATAGATTGATCATGAGAATTATGATAAGTGGCCCCAGTACTTGGGCTTTTCACTTTGCACTTTCAATAAACAGACTTCAACTTTATGATACCTTCTTAAGAGCCGTCTTCTAACATATAGCCCGTAGAGGATTTTGTCTGCAAACTTATCTGAAACTCATCAAAATCTTGATCCTCTAGGCACGACCTTATCTACGATTCGTGAATAAATATATGGCTCATATGATAGTTTATGGATGGAACATTTGAAACATGGCCCTTCATAGGGTTTGACTCACAAAACCAACCAATGACTTATGGAGTGAACCATGGTCCATAGAGTTATTCGTAAATCCCCAAAAACTTTAATTCTATAGAAGTTTCCCTAAAATCACACCGAATCCTATAATCCTGCAAAATCAACATAAAAATTTATCAAATCCACTAACATTGATTTGAGACCATAGAAAATCATAAGTTTTAAGCATCAAAAGTATTGTATTTTAGTGGCACATCAGATTATGAGGCTTCATACATTATCTAGATATGTCTTGTCCAGTATTCCTGCCGAGTTCGAGAGGATTTGACAATTTACCAATAGATTGGCAGGGTATATTTAAGAGGCTACAACTTCCTTAGTTCTCGCATGAGGTATATTTCAGAGTGTTGTGAATCACGTTTGTATGAAATAGCGCATCATAGATGATAGACAAGGCGGCAAGAAGAGGTTGTATCAACATGATAAGCTTGGTGGACCCCTGCCATATGATCGAGAGTTCCAGAGGAAGGGCCATCAGGGACGAATAGTCAATGTATCCATCTCCTTAGTTAATACTGTAGATAGATCCAAGCCTACTGAGGATAGGCGAGAGGTCAGGGCTTGCTATAGATGTAATGACGTTGGCATTTGGCCAGGATTGCCTTTATTATACATCTTCCATTTAGGCTTTAGGATCTCAGCTAACTCATCTAGCCCATCACCGATACCTATGGAAATACCCTAGGCTATGAAGGATAGTAGAAGAGTGGTATAATGAGAGGTAGAGCCTGTGTAAGCCTATGGGCTAGTAGTAGCTATAGAGTCAGCTATGTCATCCGAAGTAGAGTCTAGGCAGAGGCCTTTAATGCAATTATCACAAGTGTGGTTCTAGTGTGTCATCCTTCAATTTCAATTTTATTTGACTCGGTATCTATTTATTCCTATGTGTTTGTCTATTTTTCTTCTGTATATTATGTGCGAGCTGCTTGTTGAGCCTATTTGTGTTTCCACCCTAGTAGATGAGTGGTGAATCAGGTATATTGGGGTTATAATTCGACTTTTATGGGGAGAGATATTTTTACTAACTTGATCTTGTTAAATATGGTTGATTTTGATGTGATATTGGGATTGGATTAGTTGTCACCTTATCATTCTATTCTTAACTGCCATGCAAACACAGTGAACTTATCTTTCCCCAACTTACCTCAGTTGATATGGACTGGAGCACCTAACTCCTATCATAAGGGTGTTATTTCTTATATGCATATATGTTGGTTGATGGAGAAGGTATACATGGAATATTTATCTCGTGTCCTCAGTTGTTCTTAAGAGCCACTATCATTAGAGCCCACCAAGGTTGCAAGAAAGTTTACGGATGTGTTTTGGACTGATTTACGTACTACTCCTCCAGATCGTGATACTAACTTGTTATTGAAGTGGACAGGAGCACTAAGCCATATTTATTGCTCCCTGTTGGATGACTCTAGCTAAATTGAAGGAGTTGAAGAAGCAATTGGAAGATTTGTTGAGAAGGGATTTATTTGCCTAAGTATATCTCCTTGGGGTGCTCCCATATTATTTGTGAAAAAGAAGGATGGAGCTATGCATACGCGTATTGACTACTGCCAGCTAAATAAATTACCATCGAGAATAAGTATCCTTTGTCTCGCATCGATGATCTTTTTGACCAATTGCAGGGTACCTCGGTATTCTCCAAGATTGATTTGAGGTCTGACTATCATTATTTGAGAATTCAACTGTTAATATCACAAAGATAACTTTCATGACCCATTATGGGCTCTATGAGTTCATGGTTATGTCATTCAGATTGACCAATGGCTCGGTTACTTTTATGGAGTTAATAAACTGAGTGTTCAAACCCAACTTAGATATATTTGTGATCATGTTTATAGATGATATCTTTGTTTATTACAAGAGTGGGGTAGATCATGTTAAACACTTGAGGACTATACTTCAGAGACTGATCGAAGAGAAGTTGTATGCAAAGTTTTCAAATTGTGAGTTTTGGCTCAAATCTATGGTTTTTCTTGGGCATGTCGTGACAAATGAAGGTATTATGGTAGATTCCACCAAAGGTAGCAATTATTCGTGAGTAGTCTAAATCTACTTCTACGACTAAGATTCAGAGTTTCCTTGGTTTAGCAGGGTATTATCAATGTTTTGTTCAGGGGTTTTCATCTATAGCAACCATGTTAACTAGGATAACATAGAAGGATGTAGCATATCAGTGATCTAAGAAGTATGAGGTGAGCTTTCAAAAGCTCAAGGATTCATTGACTGCAACACCTATTCTTTCCTTACCCGAGGAAGGAGCACCATTTGTAGTGTACTGTGATGCTTCTAGTGTGCGTTTATGTGGTGTATTGATGCAATGGAAGAAGATGATAGCATATGCCTCAAGATAGTTGAAGGTACATGAGAGAAACTACCCTACCCATGATTTAGAGTTGGTCGCGAGTATGTTTGTGTTGAAGTTGTCACAACATTATCTCTATGGAGTTCATTATGATATCTTTATCGATCACCAGGTTCTCAAATACATCTTTTCTTAGCCTAATCTGAACATGAGATAGCGTCGGTGGTTGGAGTTGCTTAGGACAATGATATCTCTATTCTACATCACCCCGGGAAGGCGAATGTCATGGCAGGTGCCTTGAGCCTGAAGGATGCTAGTATGGGAAGTTTAGAATTCTTGAGAGGTGAGGAGAGGCCCTTAGCCTTGGAGGTTTGGTCATTTGCTAAATAGTTGGTTCGGTTGGATATTTCTCCTTCTCAGAATATTTTGGCCTATGTTGAGGCCAAATCTTCATTGCTTGATCAGATTTGTGCTTATCCATTTAAGGATGATACATTATGCGTGATTTGTGATAAAATGTTGAGAGGTGAAGCTAAGGTGGCTACTATTAATTCTGAGGGCATGTTGAGGGTAAATGGTAGAGTTTGTGTGCCTAAGGTAGGAGATTGGGCGAGGTTGATATTAGAGGAGGCCAATTATGCTACATATTTTATCCATCCGATTGTGGCTAAGATGTACCATGATCTAAAACAACATTATTGTGGTTCGGTTTGAGGGGAGTTGGTGAGGTAGCCTATGAGATAGCCTTACCGCCAAGATTACTAGCGGTTCAACCTATTTTTCATGTTTCCATGCTCTGGTGGTGTACTTCTTAGTAGTACCATGTGATCTCTTATGATTCAGTTGAGTTGTCTCACGACCCAAGCGTAGGTCATAGACATGACCGGTGAATGGAGAATCCGAAGGAACCCCAAACAAGCCTCATAGCATATAATTACACATCCTTGGTCACGGAAGCAATTACAACGACAATAAGAGATAAGCATAAACAAGGGGGAATTGGGACTAAGGGTGAATTTCCACATCATAAATACCAAGAAATGAGAGAGTCCAGGCTCATAGCATAGATAAATAACATGTCCAACAATACCTCTAAACCTTAGATAATTAGCGGGGGCCAAGACAAGAAACCGGGCTCACCCTCATAATAATGATAATAGGTAATCCAAACATACAAAACAAGTCTAAACATAAGCTTGAGAGAAGATAGATATTGTCCCCGGACTTGAGGACTCACCATAACTTAACTTGAGCAATCCATCTAGCCACGAGGAGAATCTATAGGAGCCCTGGTTCCTACATGGTGATATCATCTAGGTATATAGTATTCATCAGTACGTTTTAATGTACTAAGTATGTTGGATGCAATGCAACAAGAGATAGGCATCATAGGCAAAATGCACAATCATAAGCAATAGTAGCATACTAATAATATGACATGTATGAATGATGCTTGAAGTAAAATCATGCTTATGTAGAACACAATACGAGTGTAAGGAGTGACCATTATTAGTGCAATCCAAGGCCTACCATGCCTATCCAACATAATACGAGTGTAAGGAGTGACATTCTTAGTGCAATTAAAGGACTACCAACCCCTTGGATACGCGCATGTGGTACAAACCCCCCAACAAGGTTGATGGAGTACAAACCCCCTAACAAAGTTGATGGGTACAAACACCCAACAAGGTTGATGGGTACAAACCTCCAACAAGGTTGCCCGGTCCTACCGCCGCCCGAACTAGGTGATCAAGGTACCAACCCTCAACAAGGTTACCCAGCCTTATAACGCCTCGAGCTAGGCTTGGTCATCCCCATATCATATAAATATATACACCACTTTAATCATCATATACATACACCCCTTTTCATCATCACTCCATCATCAATACATCATTTTATATTCATTCAACTCATAATACATGCATAGGACCTTCAATTCCTCGAGATACCATAAACAAACATTTTATCAAACACTTGGGGTGTGTGTGTAATAATAGTATAAAGCCATGAAATTCAAGAGTAAAATCATGTAAGAAAACTTGAAGTAAAACAGCCCACCAATACTTGGTAATACCATATTGCAAAATACATTGAAACCCCTCGTCAAATCCGAAGAGAGATCATAGTTCTAAAGCTTAAAACATGCATAATCATAATAGGTAAATCATCTCATAGTATAGACTTAAAAATGAGTAATCATGCATTTTCAACCAAATTTTCATAAAATCCAATATAGTATATGGTCATAATCTCTAAGAATAATACTCATAAGCAACACAACTTGGGAACATGTAATTTTTATAGAAATGAAAGATTGGGCTTCATGGGTTAAAGGTACCTATGAATGAAACCCACATAGCTTATACCTTGAATTTCTTGAAATTGATTTGTGAAAGACTTGAATATTAGAAGTGGGTCTTGGGATCCAAAGCTTGCTCTTGAGTTTCCTTGAATTTGTATTGGGGTTTTGATGGAGGCTCTTGAGAGAATTTTGAGAGTGTATTCCAATTGAGAGGAGTGAATTTGATCTTTAGGAAAGGGGTTTGGTTTTTAGGAAGTGTTAAGATAGCACAGGAATTTCCCAAAATACCAATAGAAAGGGCTTAATTCAGGAAATTCCTTTAATGAGGCTGAATTTGGCAAACATCCGTATATACCCCTACACATACAAGTTCTATGAAAATGGGCATAACTTCTTCATCCGAACTCTAAATAAGGTGAAACAAAGTGCGTTGGAAAGCTAATTCAAAGAGATTTGATTTGGTAGGTCATCAGCCACCCATTTTTTAGTGTGCTAAGAGATATGCCCCTTTAAATTTGACCCTCCTACCAGTACTTGTGAATAACTTGGCGAACGAAAATTCCTTTGAACATGCCTTGATATAGGGGACCCACAAAGGTCTTAGATGACATAAATAAGCTTGACTTATATTTGAATGAGAGCTTGAAGCTTGAATGAATTTTTTGAGATCCGGAAGTGAGTTTGGGGTACTTGAATTGAGTGAAATATTTGTCTAAGTGTTTGAATAAGTATTGGGGAATGTCATATGTGATATGAGGGTGAAATATGGCTAAGTATAGGTATTTTCACTTATGAGAACACTTAGGACCATGAACCAAAAGTCTTGGAATGAACAAGAAAAATAGCACACAAAATGAACTGAGGCGTGCCCTTGGTGCGTCGCGCCTTGGGCGCGAAAACCACACTGGAAAAGGAATTTTCGGAAAATGAAATTGTGATTCGTTTGCTCTGAAATTGGGGTTAGACCGATTCCCCACTCATTTGACACCCTGAACAAGAATATGAAGTAAAATTTTCAATATCACGCGCAGAAATTGAGATACGTGTAAATTACAGTTTCGGGCACTTTCGAGGCACATTTTCGGGCACTTTTTGATGTCGCTACAATATCTCCCCCTTGTGAACATTCATCCCCAAATGTCAAAGAAACGTACAAGAGAAGAGTAATCATAAAGAGATCAGCCCAAACAAGAATGCAACAACGCTCTTAAAATACCATTTTAAAAATCTCAATATAAGTGTTAAAATCACCTTGATTTTTCTCAATATAGTCATGAATGCATGCAATGACATAGGGGCTGAAACATAAGATTTGGAATTCATGAAAGGACTTGATGTGATATCATAAGCTTGAGTAGCATGAAAGAGGTATGAATATTGATCCTACATGCCCACTTTGGCTCCTTGAGAGATACTATCGACTCGACGATTCTCCAAATAGGCCTTGACAAACACTACGCACTCACAAATCAACCTTTACTCATATCCACTCAACTTCTTCACTAGCCATCCTCATAAGTCAGCTCATCCTCCACAACGTCCACGACCTCAAGAGTCCTATAACACATGATTCACCCAACACACCTCCTTAATCCTAGAAACATGAAGAGCCGGACGAACCATAGCTGTATCCAAAGGCACTTCTTATTCGTATGCAACCTCACTAACCTCAACAACTATGAAAGACTCAAAAACCATGAATTCAATTCCCTCTTTACCGGGGAAAACCACACCTTTCATGAGCTAAACCTTTCAATTTGGCCCAATCACTAACTTTGAATCCAAGCTCTCTTCTTCTCACTTCGACATAGGAAATTTGGTGACTTTCGTCTGTCTCTAACCTTTCCTTAATCAACCTTACCTTCTCCATAGCATCCACAACCAGATCTAGAACCAACAAGGCCATCTCTCCCACTTCAAACCACCCAACCGGTGATCTACAATGCCTACCATAGAAAGCTTGAAAAGGAGCATTACTGATGCTAAAATGATAGCTATTATTATAGGCAAACTCAATCAATAGAAGATGATCACTCCAAAATACAAGCCCTAAGCATATCCTCAAGTGTTGGATAGTTCTTTTGGCTTGTCCATCTACTAGAGGGCTAAAGGTGGTACTAAGTTTTAACTCTTGCACCAAGGCCCCTTTGAAAAGACCTACAAAAGTGAAGTGAATTGAGCACTGCGATCCGATATAATGGGCAAGGGCACTCCATGCAATCTTACAAATTCATGAATGTATAATTTAGCATACTATTCGACGCCATAAGTAATCTTAACTGATAAAAAGTGAGCCAATTTGTCATCCTATCAATTGCAACACAAATGGAATCAAAATCGTTTCTAGTGTTGGGAAACTAAACCACAAAATCTATATTAATTACCTTCCACCTCCAACCAGGAATCTTCATGTCTTAGGTTAGGCCACCCACACTTCGATGTTTGGCTTTAACTTTTTGACAACAATGACAACCAGAACCAAATTTGATAGTGTCCCTCTTTATCTCCCCCCCACACACACCAATACACATCTCTCAACTCTTTATACATTGGGTAGAACCGGGGTGAATAGAATAAGAAGGACTATAAGCCTTATCTGATTGTTTATGTCGACCCTACGCTACGGTTCTTTGATTTTCTCCCTTAAACCATTAACACAAGGCACACATAAACTACCTTGGTACCTAAGGGTACCATCTCCCTCTTAGGAGAAAATCTCCACCTTACTATCCTTTACTAATGTCTTCAATCCCAACAAAGCGGGATCAAGATCTTGCTTAAATTTTACCTCATCAACCAATGATGATTTAGAGCCATCAACACAATAACACCACCACTGTCAACCTCTTCCAACCTAACCCCCAATCTAGCTAATCGATGCACCTCCCTAGGCACCCCTTCATCAACACCATCGACATGTGCTAGGCTACCCATAGGCACCCAACTCAAATCATCTGCCATAACACCAGCCTTACCGGGAAGATAATGCACACCCACATCATAATCCTTAAGAAATTCTAGCTACTTTCTCGTCTCAAGCTAAGTTCCTTTGGGTGAATGCATATTGGAGACTCTAGTGAAGGGTAAACACATCAACATGCACCCCACATAACCAATGACACCAAATTTTGAAGCAAAACCACGGCAACCAACTCAAGGTTATAGGTAGGATAATCCTTCTCGTGCATCTCAAATTATTTAAAAGCGTAGGCTCCCACCTAACCATCTTGCATCAATGCACAACCCCAACCCATCCGATAAAGACATGATAGAAATGGAGATAAGCTTATTCTCCAAGGCTTGGAAACTCTTTTCACACTCAACAGTCCACACAAGCTTAGCCTTCCTTTGGGTCAATTTAATCATGGGAGAAGCAATCGAAGAGAACTCACTCACGAACCTCCGACAGTAACCCACTAAGCCCTAAGAAGCTCCTAATGTCCGAAGGAGTCAATGGCCTAGGCCATCTTCTAATCACATACGCCCCCTTAGGATCAATCTTAAAACCATCCCCCGACACCACGTGACCTAGGGAGATAACCTCCTCTAATCGAAATTCACACTTCACATACTTAGCATCTAACTCCTCTTACCCCAAGATTTGCAACACCACCCCTAATGGTTCACAAGCTCTAAATAAATCAATACCTCATCACTAGCAACTACCACAATCATAACAAGTTAGGGACTGAAGACCCCATTCATAAAACTCTTAGACACAACCAAGGATAAGTCAAACCAAAAGGCACTACCCTAAATTCAATGTATTGGGAAGGACTTCACTAACCCCTTGATCACCGAATTCACCTTAATAGGAATGAAATAGGTTCAGCACCCCTAACTCTTACTAGATGACAAATGCAACCCTTAGAGATCAATTGTACCTTAAGATGAGAAATGAACTTACCCCTTACAATCACCTTACAAGCCACCACTCAAAGACAGATTTAATAGGGAATCAGAATTTAACTCTATGGGCCCTACATTCAATGGGGACACAACACCAACGCAACTAATCCATTCTAATAATAGCACAAAAATCCACCACACCAAAACCAATAAGTCACAAGGCAAGACATAGTGCAATATGAACATGGAACAACACCTATAAACTTTCAAACAACAATAAGTTTGCCGACACGATAGATACCAAAGATATTTCAAGACACACATGAAAGCTACTAGCAGCCAAAAGAATAATGAAAGAAATAGTGGAACACCGACTGATCAATGCAAACACATCAATACCGAAAAGAAATTTCAATAGATTGATAGCAACATTGGGCACCTTATCCCCTTCTTGAGACACTTGATCAACATGACCACTTTGATCCGAAGGTCGACCACCTTTACACTTCCTTTGAACATATGGACAATTCATTAGCTTGTGACCTACTTTACTACACCCATAACAAGCATCGGTCTTCCTCAAGCATGGGCAACCATGGTACTTTCCACACCATTGACACTTGGGATTACTCATCCCACCAATACCTCCTTCACTCTTGTTACTTTGCGAGGGCAATCCTTTACCTTATGATCAAACTCTCCACAACCATAACAAGCATTGTTACCTCTCAAGCATGGGTCATCATGGCACCTACCATATTTTGGGCACTTTGCATAAGGCACCACACCACCTTTATCTTTGAGACTTTGGAAATTTCCTTCAAATGGGCTCTCTTGGTCTCATCGCCACTCCTTTTACCAATTAAAGTCTTGGGAGCACTAACTTGTAGATCGAGGTGAGTTGCCAACTTTGCCGCCACTTTGGCCAATACCCAAATAGCGTTGCAAACCTCCGTATTCATCATATCACTATCATATGTAGCTTGACACATATCCTGTAATGTAACAGTTAGGGATTAACAATAAGCCCTAGGGGATGTAACTCTATCGCACGACATAGATCATGAAGAAGTGAAACATTTCATAGAACGCCTCATAGCATCCCATTCATAATTGTGGCATGCTTCACAACCATTAATAGGACTCTAATCAACGCGGTATGTTAGATGCCAAGGACCTACCAAGCTAGTGCTCTGATACCATCTTTTTCACGATCCAATCCTAAGGCCTAGACGTGACTGGCGAATAGGAAACCCGAAGGAACCCCAAACAAGCCTCATAATATATCATTACATGTCCTTGGTCATGGAAGCAATTAAAATGACAAAAAGAGATAAGCATAAACAAGGGGAATTGCGACTAATGGCAACTTTCCATATCATAAACACTAAGAAACGAGAAATTCCAGGCTCATAGCATAAATATATAACATATCCAATAATACCTCTAAAACTTAGATACTTAGTGGGGGCCAAAACAAGCAACCATGCTCACCCTCATAATAATGACAATGGGTAATCCAAACATACAAAACATAGTCTAAAAATAAGCTTGAGATAAGATAGATATTGTCCCCGAACTTGAGGACTCACCATAAGCTAACTAGGCAATCTATCTAACCATGAGGAGAATCTATAGGAGCTCTGGTTCCTACGTGGTGATATCATTTATACATAAATTATGCATTAGTACATTTGAATGTACTAAGTATGTAGGATGCAATGCAACAAAATATAAGCATCATAGGCAAAATGCATAATCATAAGCACTTTATAGAATACTAACAATATGACATGTATGAATGATGCTTGAAGTAAAATCATTCTTATATAGAACATAATACGAGTGTAAGGAGTGACCTTTCTTAGTGCAATCCAAGACCTACCACCCCTTTAGATAGGGGTATGAGGTACAAACCCCATCATGAAGTTGATGGAGTACAAACCCCCAAGAAGGATGATGGAGTACAAACCCCCCAACAAGGTTGATAGGTACAAACCCCAAACAAAGTTGATGGGTACAAACCTTAAACAAGGTTTCTTGGGCCTACCACTATCCGAACTAAGCGATCAAGGTACCAATCCCTCAACAAGGTTACCTGGGCTTACAACCCCCTGAGCTAGGCTTGGTCTTCCCCAATATTATAGAAATAATATCATATAAATATATACACTACTTTCATCATCATATACATACATCCCTTTTCATCATCATTCTATCATCATTCTATTATAATTTCATCATCATTCCATCATCAAATAGGCATTCAACTCATAAGACATGCATAGGACCTTCAATTCCTTAAGATACCATAAACGGAAATTTTATGAAACACTTGGTTTGTTTGTAATGCTAGTGTAAAACTATGCAATTCATGAGTGAAATCATGAGAAAAAACTTGAAGTAAAACCGCCCACTAATACTTGGTAATACCATCTTACAAAATTCATTGAAACCCTCATCAAAATCCCAAGAGAGATCACAGTTCTAAATCTTAAAACATGTATAATCAGAATAGGTAAATCATCTCATGATATAGACTTAAAAATGAGTAATAATGCATTTTCAACAAAACTTTCATAGCTTCCTAGTATAGTTTATGGTCATAATCTCTAACGAATAATACCCATCAACAACAAAACTTGGAAATATGTAATTTTCATAGAAATGGAAGATTATGCTTCATGGGTGAAAGGTACCCATGAATGAAACCCACATACCTTAGACCTTAAATTTATTGAAATCTAGTTGTGAAATACATGATGTTTGGAAGTGGGACTTGGAATCAAAAGATTGCTCTTGAGTGTCCTTGAATATGTATTAGAGTTTTGATGGAGGCTCTTGAGAGAATTTTAAGAGTGTATTCCAGTTGGGAGGAGTGAATTTGATCTTTAGGAATTGGTTTAGGTTTTTAGAAAGTGTTAAGATAGCATAGGAGTTACCAAAATACCAATAAAACGGCTAAATTTACGGAATGCCATTAATGAGACGAAATTTGGCAAAAACCTGTGTATACGCCCGCACGTACAAGTTCTACAAAAACGGGCATAACTTCTTCATCCGAACTCTACATAAGGTGAAAACAAGTGTGTCGGAAAGCTACTTCAAAGAAATTTGATTTGGTAGGTTTTTAACCACTCATTTCTTTGTGTGCTAAGAGATATTCCCTTTTTAAGTTGACATTCGTATCGGTACTTGTGCAAAACAAGGCCAATGAAAATTCCTTTGAATTTGGCTTGATGTAGGGGACCCACGATGGTATTTAATGACATAAATAATGTTGAATTAGACTTGAAGAAGAGCTTGAATCTTGAATGAGTTTCTTGAGATCCGAAAGTTAGTTTGGGGCACTTGAATTGGGTGAAATATTTGTCTAAGTGTTTGAATGAGGATTGGAGAATGTATTGTGTGATATAAGGGTAAAATATGGCTAATTATAGGTATTTTCATGCAAGGGAACACTTAAGCCCAAGACCCAAAAGTCTTGGACGAAAAAATAAAAACAACACACAAAATGAACTGAGGCGCGCCCTTGGCGCGAAAGCCTAACTGGAAAGTGAATTTGGTAAAATGAAATCATGATTCCTTTACTCTAAAATTTGGTTTATAGCCATTCCCCACTCCATTTGACCCTCTTAATAAGAATATGAAGTTGGATTTTTGATATCACGCGTGAATTTTGAGATATGTGGAAATTACGATTTCGGGCACTTTTGAGGCACATTTTCGTGCACTTTTTGGGATCGTTACAAGTTGGGTCTAGAATTTTCATTTGAGGAGGAGACAGTATCTATTTTTGATAGAAAGGTTTAGAGGTTGCGGTCCAAGGATATACCTTCGGTAAAGGTTCAATAGAAACACCACCCTATTGCCGAGACTACTTGGGAGTTAGAGCCAAATACGCGGGTCAACTATCCTCACCTTTTTTAGGCTTCAAGTACATCTATTTCCTTTATGTTCAAGGATGAACATTATTCTTAGTGGTGAATGATGTAATGACCTGGTTGGTCATTTTTGAACTTATCTGTGAAAATTATTATTTTGCTCTTTAATAAGTTGCTTTAGACAAATTTTGAATTATTTATATTGTTGGTAATGAAATCCTATGTTTTAAGAGTTGAAGATATGAGTTTTGACATTTTTGGAAGTTGAAGTTGTTGAAAAAGTGAGTTTTTGTACCATTATGAGTTTCGAGTGTCAGATCGGAAATCCATCGATGCCCTCGCTTTGGAATGTCGAATCTGGTCTAGATAAAGTACAAAACTGAATTCAGAGTTAAAATGAGGTTTTTAGGCCCAAAGTTTCACCTTTAGTTATTTTGTATCCAAAGTTTGACTTTGGTTAACATTCGAAGTTTGGAAGCTCGAATCGAAATTCTGAGAGTTCTTGTAGTTCTGAATGCCGGAACTAATGATAAAATTGGTCTTGTCATAATTATTGGAGTTGCTGAGGGAAGTTTTGGTATTTTGAGTTTTAAACTAGTTTATTTGACTTAAAATGGTGAATGTGTCATGGAGACCTCAGAATCAAATTGTAAAAAACCCCAGTTTAGGAGCTTTGACTGCATAAAAGTTGAAAAGAAAATGACACAAATTCAAGCTAATGAGGGTGAGTTATGTCCCGTAGGTGGAGATTGGCCTGTAGGTTCGACCCTTAAACATGAACTTTAAGAAAGGGAAAAAGATTCCAAGTGTGGGTAACCCATGGATCCATCGACGGCCCGTAGAAAGGACAACGATCCATAGATAGGGCCATGAGTGAGACTATAAAACATGAAGGATGGAGTTTACTGGAAGTGATCTACGTGTAATCTACATGGCCCATAGAATAATGCACAACCCATATAATCGGTTCGTGGATGGAGTCCAGAAAAGTGGGAAAATGACTAAGTGTGGAAGGACTCTACGAGTCCAACCACGACCTGTAAGTCATATATAGTCCGTAAGAAGGTTTCGTGGTTTTGAATTCAATAAAATGGTTTCAGGGATTCTGGAAAAGTTAATAGAACATACAGGAATCACTGTCCGTGGTTCATTCCATGGCCCATAAACGAGCTTTCGTGGGAAGAAATCCGACAGTTTTAATAAGGGGCAATTTTCTTATTTTTGTCATTTATACTCCAAAACCCTATCATTTTTTGGAACAAAAGGACCCTAAAATAATCCCTTAAAGACCTAGGTCCCTAATATATTCCCTCATTCTTCCACTCTCAAATTTCCTAAGGCAAAAAGGGCACTCCTCTTAAAAAACAAGCTAAGGAGAGTCGGATTTCCAAAGAGTCTTCTCTTCCAACAACAAATTCGTTCTTCCCAAGTATTATACGGTATGTTAGCTTGATTTATGAGTATCCTTCCATGCATAAAGTCCTCTTTAAAGTATTTTATTTTTTTTTAAGTTCTTTTAAGATATTATACATGCTTATGTTGATTTCATGGTGTCATATGTTATTAAATGATATTTATGGTATCCTATGATAGTTTTACTAAGTATATGCATGTATTTAAGCTATTGATAATGAACCCAATGATGAGTTTGTTGTTGATACGATGTGGGTTGTTTTACATGTCTTTGAAAAAGTTTATTTCCATGCTTTATGTGATTAATGATTATTCTATTTAAAGGCCTACCCCACCTAGTTGTAAAGTAAAGTCTTGCATGATTCACGCTGATGACTAGGACCATTAAAGTTATGTTTTAAAGTAATAATTTTTCAAAGATATAAGCATGTTGACAATCGCCCAAAATATGTTTAAGTAAGGTCCCCAAGATGAAAGGACAACACTCACTTGGTGGTTCCTTAGTTCGAGCTACTCCTACGATTGTTATTTATGATTCTAAGTTTATTTTAAAGATTCTGTGGGATGAGTTAGCACTGAGTGGACTTGAGATTAGGATTCATTTCTTTAGTTGGGGCATGACCCATTATAGATAAATCTCAAAGTCCCTAACTAAGTGTCACCATAGGAGCCCTTGTAGGCTAGGCTAGTGAATCCACTTAGGTCATTTATGTTATTAAGTTGCATGTGAGTTGATGGAGTTCCACCCAAAAAGTGGTCTCCTTATCCAAACTTAGGGGATATGTTGGATTCCATGTAGTAGTTCACGTGGTCTTATATGTCAGTTAAGGTCTTCTCCCAAATGTGTAAGATTCTATGATATATTTCCTTTACCTTGATTTCTCATGCATTGACTAATTTCCATATTAAGCTATATTCTCATTTCATACTAATGTGTTATATTTTTGAATGATTGCATTATGATGTCATACATGCAAAACACCACACATCTTAGTACATTCCAATGTACTAATACATATTTTGCCTGCGTGATTTAACCATACAGGGATAGACACTCCTCCACTAGCTCTTGGCATGTATGCAACGTTCAAAACTAGCACTTTTATTTGTGGTGAGCCCTTAGTTTGGGACTCTACCATTTTCCTTTCTACCTAGTATTTCATTTTTAGATGATGCATTTTTGGCCCTTTAGAGGCATTTTGCTTTTTATGTTATTAAATATTATATTCTTTTCTTTTTGATGGAAATCGACAATTACCGATTTCTTCAGTTGATGTGTTAAGTTGGTATGTTTGATGGACAAAAATATGTTAGTATTTCATGTTTTTCCATGTTGCTTCATTATTTTAAAAATTCCCACAGACCTTTCCCCATTTTACTTCTTCAATATTCATATATTGATGCCTATGAATGCTTGACATGCTTAACATGACTTAGATGAGGTGCCTTTGAATATCTAATACGCTGTCTGATAACTCGGCCCCTAGGTCGGGTCGTTACAAACATAGTATCAGAGCATGAGGTATTAAAATGTTCCTCGGATGTCTATGTATACCCCAATGAGTAGAGTCTCATTCAAGGTTTTGAAGCATGCCATATCTTGAATAAGAGTCTATGAGACGGTTTAGGAAAATCTTTCCTTCTTTCTTGTTCATATCGTGCCTTTAAAGTTTTCTAAGGTATTCCTATAACTAACGACAATCTTCTTCTTATTTCTAGATCATGCTACCAAGTAGAGCTCCACATCAAAGAGGCACTCTCAAACAATAAGTTGCTCCACACCAAAAAAATGATAGAGTGTCTCATGCGGAGTTACGAGCTGCCTTCACTTTGTTGGCCCAAGCATTGGCCAACAATGCCAACCAAGAGATAGTAGTTCCTCCCAAAGTGCCTACTCCGGGAACTAGATTGTGTGACTTCATGTAGATGAACCCTTCCAAGTTTCATGGTTATAAAATGGAGGATGACTTGATTGATTTTATTGAAGAAGCTTACCGATAGTTGCGGTGATGGGTATCTCGTTACATGAGAAAGCAAATTTGGTGTCCTACCAACTTAAAAGGGTGGCTAAGATTTGGTATGAGCAATGGGTGGGCGAGAGGGGCCAAGAAGCAGGTCCTATTGGATGGGAAGAGTTCAAGTGTGCTTTCTTGGACCAATTCTTCCTAACTGATCTTAGGAAGGCAAATGCCCAAGAGTTTATCAACCTTAATCAAGGGACCATTAGCGTGAGGAGTATGCCCTCAAATTCACACAACTTTCCAAGCGTGCTCCCTTCATAATTGAGGATCCGAGGGCTGGTATGGCCAAATTCATTTTCGAGGTCTCCGATTTAGTCTACAAGAAATGCCAGACAACCATGCTAGTTAAGGAGATGGGCATTACCCCCTTGATGACTTATACACCCAAATAAAGAAGGAGAAGCTTCGAGAGAGGGCAAGGGAGTCCAAGAGGGATCGAATCGATGGTGAGAGCTAGTCTCACCAAAGGAGTGGTGGTGACAAGTTTCAAGGTGGCCAAAATCAAGGTGGGAAAGAATCTACAACCAATCTTCCTCCTAGGCCCACTAATAACAACGGGGTTGCTCCTAAGCCCCAAAGTCCAAGTGGCCCCAAGTGTGGGAAGACTCCATAAGGGAGAATGCCTAGCCAGGTTGAATTCTTACTTCAAATGTGGAAATCTCACCACCATGCCAAAGATTGTAAAATCGGCGGTGCAAGGTCCCAATGCCAACGTGGGGAAGTCCAAGGCGCCCAAAGGACCAACTAGTACTATGCTCTCTGTCACGCCTAAGCCTAGGGCCTAGACATGACATGGCCAATTAGGAACTCGAAGGGCCCCAAACAAGCCTCTTTGCATATCATTAGACATTCTTGGTTGTGAAAGCAATTAAACAACAACAAGAGATCATAAAATAGGGATAAGGGACTAAGTGGAAAGTATTTCCAGGCTCACCCTCATAGTCAAAAGCTTTCAACCAAAGAAAGAGAGTCTTTAGATAACATAAGATCAATAGCTATCATCCTCAGAATTGAGGACTCACCAAACTTGCTTCAAAGATAGTACTATCCATATAGAGGAGGAAGATGATCAAGTGGAGCTCCGATTTCTACATGGTAACATCATATAGGCATAGAGTATGCATTGGTACATTTGAATATACTAAGTATGTAGGATGCGATACAACAAGAGATAGGAAACATAATCAAAATATATAACTATAAGCAATGGGTAGCATAATAACAATATGACGTGTATGAATGATGCTTGAAGTAAAACATGCTTATATAGAACATATTACTTACGTAGGAAGAGGGTATCTTTATAGACCAAGCAAACCAGTAGTTGGAATCCAAGGTGTGACCTCCCCCTTTGGAAGTGATTAAGAAATTTACTCCTCAATTAGTTGAAGAGCTTGACCACCCCCCATCAATGTGATTGAGTTAATATACCCCCCAATTGGTAGATGAGCATGACCACCACCACCACCACCTATCAAAGTGATTGAGTTAATATACCCCCCAATAGGTAGATGAGCATAACCACCCTCCATTAGAGTGGTGAGGAATATACTGTCATGACCCAAGCCTAGGGCCTACATGTGACACAGCTTTTAGGGAACCCGAAGGAACCCTAAGGAAGCCTCTTAACTGGTCATTACACATCATCGGTCACAAAAGCATATAAGAGACATAAAAGAGTTAGAATAGGTGATAAATGTCTAAGGGAAGAGCTTGCATAAATTCATAATCAAGAGACAAGAGTTAAAGCTCATATTATAGCTACAAAACATGTCCAATAAAAACGTCTAATTATAGATGAGAGGGGGCCAAGACAAGGCAACTAGGCTCACCATCATAGTAAAAATAGAACATAAAAAGAATGTATCGATACATAACAAGAGCACATAGACTAAGGTCCTCGAACTGGAGGACTCACCAACTCTCTTGAGTATCACCGAACTAGCCGCTCGGAGGATGATCAACTTAGGCTCCGGTTCCTATGTGGTAATATCATGTAGGCAAGAGTATGCATTAGTATGTTTGGATGTACTAAGTATGTAGGATGCAATGCAATAAGAGATAGGCATCATGATAAAAATGCATAGTAATACACAATGGACAACATATAACAATACGGTATGTATGCTCAATGCTAAAGAGAAACACGCTTAAATAACTTATGCCCATATAAGATATCATATGTGTAGAATATACCAAGCTAGATTTCCAAAGTACAAATCCCTTGGTAGGTTAGTGATGATGCCGCCCCATAACCTAGGCAGAGAAGTACAAATCCTTTACTCGGTTGATTAGTACAAACTCTCATCTTGATTGGTGATGATACTGCCCCATCACTAGGTAGAGAAGTATAAACCCTTCACTCGGTTGATAAGTACAAACCCCCATCTCGGTTATCCAAGTTTCTAGACCCCCCAGATTGGGCATGGTCTAATGAAACACTTTATTTAGGATATATTATATAAATAAGCTCATTTCACCATCATATAGTCAATCATATCATATTATATTATTTGGACCTTTAACTCCTCAAGAAACCACATCCAGACATTTTATCAAACGCTTAGAGGGTGTGTAATACTAGTATAAAGCCATGAAATATAGAGATGATATCATGCAAGAAGATCCATTGTAAAACTATCAATCAACACCTTGCAACACCCTCACGCAACATACATGAAAACCCCTCCTCAAATCTTACAATAGATCCAAGTTTTAAAGCTCAAAGCATAGCAAAACAGTAGCAATTTCTCATAACTTTAACATAGTGTGCAGTGAATTTCATAATAAGCAATACTTATTGGTAAATTAACTTTAAATTGTGCAATATGAGTAAAAAGAGGCTTGGGTATCATGAAAGAAAGTAACCCACGAAAGAAATACCGTAGCTTGGAGATGAAGTTGGTGAAGATTGGAGATGGAGACTTCAAGTTTGAAGAAGAACGTTGAAGGAAAACCTAAGCTTGAGATGAGGGTTTGAGACTTGAATTTAGGAGTAAAAATATGGTTAAGTGTTGGAGTGGGTACTGCGAAATGTTTAGGATGATATGAGAGTGAAATTTACCTAAGTATAGATAAAAGCACGTTTCAAAACACTTGGGCTGAACACTTAGAAAATTTTGGATGAAGTAAAAACACAGTCACCAAAATATACTCCGTGGTGCGCACAACTCTCTAGAATTGGCATTTTTGAAATTCATAATTGCTAATCTTTCGCACTTACATCGGGGTTTGACCTTTTTTGACCTAATTTTTACCCCCTGAACAAAAATATGAAGTTAAATTTTTGATATCAGACACAGATTTTGTGATATATGGAATTTAAAATTCTGAGCATTTCAAAGCATATTTTTGGGCATTTTTTTGGGGTCATTTCAATATCTCCCCCTTGGGAACATTCGTTCCCAAATGTAAAAGAGATGTGCAAGAAAAGAGTGATAATAAAAAAATCATCCCCACCAAGAGTGCAACATTATATTTAAAACACTATTTCAATATTCAACATAAGTGTAAAATCATCATCATCAGTTTGCCAACTTAAATATGAATGTACATGAATGAAACAAGGAATGAAATATAAGACTTGAAGTCACATAGGGGACTCAGAATTAGTACCTTAGGCTTGAGTGGATTGGAATAGATAAGGATATCGCTTAAGCATGTCCGCTTCGGACTCCCGTATAGCACTTTCGACTTGTTGGTCCCTCCAAAGGACCTTAACGGATGCCACCTCCTTGTTGCTCAATCTCTTCATTTGCCTATCCACAATCTGAACCAGAACCTCCACATAGGTCAAGTTATCCTCAACAACACCCACAATATCAAGAGGCACAATAGCATTAGGATCACCAACACATTTTCTCAACATAGAGACATGGAACACCGGGTGAACCAAATTCATTTCACTAGGCAACCTCAACTCATAAGCTACCTTGCTAACTCTTTTTATCAACTCATAAGGACCAACATGCCTTTCACTCAACTTTCTTTTTCTACCAAAACATACCACACCTTTCATTGGAGAAACCTTCAAATAGACCCAATCACTAACTTGCAATTTTAGTCTCTTCTTCTTACATCGGCATAGGGTATTTGATGACTTTAGGTTGTGCTCAACCTTTCTCTAATCATCCTAAGTTTCTCAAGAGCCTCCACAACCATGATCGACCCTAATAAAGCCACCTCTCCAACCTCAAACCAACCCATCAATGATGTACAATGTCTCCCATAAAGAGCCTCAAAAGGAGTCATACCGATGCTAGAGTGATAGCTATTGTTATAGGCAAACTCAATCAATGGAAGATGATCATACCAACTACCTTTAAGCTCCAAGACACAAGCCCTAAGCATTATCCTCAAGTGTTTGAATTGTTCTTTCGGCTTTACCATCCGTTTGAGAGGAAGGGTCGTACTAAGGTGAACTTTTGTACCAAGACCCCTCTAAAAAGACCTCCAAAAGTGTGAAGTGAATTGTGCACCACGATCCAAGATGACAGATAAAGGAACCCCATGTAACCTCACTAATTCATGGATGTATAACCTTGCATACTTCTCAGTCTTATATGTAGTCTTAAATGGTAGAAAATAAGCCGATTTCGTCATCCTATCAACCACCACCCATATGGAATCAAACCCCTCTCAAGTCTTGGGAAACCCAACCACAAAAACCATATTAATCACTTCCCACTTCAATGCAGGAATCTCTATGTCTTGGGTTAGGCTACTCGGCCTTTAATGTTCGACTTTGACTTATAGAAAACTATGGCAACCGAAAAAAAATTTGGCAATGTCTCTCTTCATGCCTCCCCACCAATACACATCCCTCAAGTCACTATACGTTTTGGTGGAACCGGGGTGGAGAGAGTAAGAAGAATTATGGGCCTCATCAAGGATTTTCTCTCTCAAACCATCAACACATGGTACACATAACCTACATTGGTATCTAGGGGTACCATCTCCCCCTTATGGGAAAACCTCCACTTTGCCCTCTTTCACTAAGGCATTCAATTCAAGTAATAAGGAGTCTAGATCTTGTTTTGCTATCACCTAATCAACCAATGAACATTTTGAACCACCAATAACAACACACCATTGCCCACTTCTTCCAACTTAACCCCCAGTATAGCAAATTGATGCACCTCCCTGCCATCTCCCTATCACCACCAACAATATGAGCTAGGCTGCCCATAGACACCCGACACAAAGCATCTGCCACAACATTTGCCTTACCGAGATGGCAATGCACACTCATGTCGTAGTCCTTAAGAAGATCTAGCCACCTTCTTTGTCTCAAGTTGAGATCCTTTTGAGTGAAGACATATTGGAGGCTCTTATGATCGGTGAAAACATTAATATGCACTCCATAAAAATAATGATGCCAAATCTTTAATGTAAACACGATGGCCGCCAATTCAAGTTCATGGATAGGGTAGTTCTTTTCATGCAGTATGAGTTGCCTATAAGCATAGGCTATCACCTTACCATTTTGCATTAGCACACAATCCAAACCAACTCTAGATGCATCACAATACACAACAAGACCCTCAAGCCCATCCGATAGTGACAATATAGGAGCGGACACAAGCCTATCCTTCAATGTTTGGAAGCTTCTCTCACATTCATCGGTCCGCGCAAACTTAATCTTCTTTTGAGTCAATTTTGTCATAGGGGAAGCAATGGAGAAGAACCTATTCACAAACCTTCTATAGTAGCCCGCAAGGCCCAAGAAACTCCTAATATCCGGCAGGGTCAATGGTCAAGGCCAATTTCTAATCACATTGATCTTCTTAGGGTCCACCTTAATACATCCCCTGATGCCACATTACAATCTCTCCTCCCTTAATCTTTGCAACACTATCCTCAGATGACCCATATGCTCCTCCCTACTATGTGAATAGATCAAAGTATCTTCAGTGAAGACCACAATAAAGGAATCAATGTAGGGCTTGAAGACCCTATTCATTAGGTCCATGAAGATGGCTGGTGCATTAGTCAACCTAAAGGATATCACCATAAATTCATACTGACCATATCCAGTTTGGAAAGCCATCTAGGAAATATCACACTCCCTCACCTTCACTTGATGGTACTTTCACCGAAGATCAATCTTAGAGAAAAAGCTAGCCCCTTGCAATTGGTCAAACAAGTCATCAATTCTTGGAAGAAGATATATATTCTTTATAGTGACCCTACTAAGTTGCTATGTCATGACCCAAGCCTAGGGCCTAGACGTGACACAATGCAAGGGGAACCCAAAGGGACCCCAAGCAAGCCTCTTAGAAAATCATTATACATCCTTGGTCACGGAAGTAATAGAAGCAACATAAAGAGTAAGAATAGGGGAAACAGAACTAAGGGAAAAATATGGACAACATCATAATCAAGAGACAAGAGTCAAAGCTCATATCATAGACATCAAGAATAATAGAGTCAAGGCTCTTAACATAGATACAAAACATGTCCAACAAACACCTCTAATACATTGATAAGAGCAGGAGCCAAGACAAAGCAACCGGCCTCACCCTCATAGTCAAAATGGAAAATAAAGAAAATTGTCTCAATACATAATAAGAGAAATATAGACTAAGGTCCCCAAAATTGAGGACTCACCACAAGCTTGAGTAGTATCGAACTAACCATGTAGAGGAGGACAATCAACTTGGGAAATGGATCCTACATGGTGTTATCATGTAGGCATAAAGTATGTGTTAGTACATTTGAATGTACTACGTGTGTAGGACACAATGCAACAAGAATTAGACATCATAATCAAAATGCATGACAATAGGCAATAGGCATAATATAACAATATGGAATGTATGATAATGCACAAGCAAAACATGCTTAAGTAGCTCATGCTCATATAGGAAATCATATGTATAGAAGAGACCAAGCTGGATTTCCAAAGTACAAACCCCTTGGTAAGTTGGTGATAATGCCCCCCATCACTTAGATGGTGAGGTTCTAACCTATCGCTAGGTTGGTGATGATGTCGCCCCATCACCTAAATGGTAAGATACAAACGCTTCACTAGGTTGGTGATGATACCGTCCCATCACCTAGGTGGTGAGGTACAAACCCCTCACTAGGTTGATGAGTACAAACCCCGTCTATGTTAGTGATGATGCCGCCCTATTAATATGTGGAGAAGTACAAACCCTTCACTAGGTTAATGAGTAAAAACCCCCATCTAGGTTATTCAGGTTCTTAGTCTCCCCGAATTAGGCATGGTCTAATACAACACTTTATATGGAATTTATCAAATACATAAGCTCATTTCATCATCATATAGCCAATCATGTCATATCTCATGCTTTGGACGTTCAATTCCTTAAGAAACCACATCTGGACATTTTGTCAAACACTTAGAAGGTGTGTAATACTAGTATTAAACCATGAATTTAAAGGTGAAATCATGGAAGAAAATCCATTGTAAAACCATTAATCAACAACTTGCAACACCCTCAAGTAACATACATCAAAACTCCTCCTCAAATCATACAATAGATCAAAGATTTATAGCTCAAAACATAGAAAAACAGTCATAATTTCTCATAGCTTTAACATATTGTGCAGTGAATTTCATAATAAGCAAGATCCCCTTGTGAATCAACTTTAAATCATGAAATTTGTGTAAAAATGGCTTGGGTATCATGGGTAAAAGGAACCCATGAATGAAACCCACATATGTTAAGTGTTTTAGTGAGTACTGGGAAATGTTTGGGATGATATAAGGGTGAAATGAGGCTAAGTATAGGTAAAAATACGTTTTGGAACATTTGGGCCTAAGATCCAAAAGCCTTGGACCGAAATAGAAATCACTGGTAACAAAATACACAGTTCCGTATCTGGTCTGCGACTCGAGACTGCCGTGGAGGTCATATTAACACATGTCTGTAACAGTTGTGCATCGCGGTGCTGTCGTGGATCAATTCTGGATAAGGAAATTATGAAAATTGAACTATGCTAATCGTTCACTCTTAAATCTGGGTTAGACCCTTTTGCCCATAATTTTGACCTCCTTGAACAAGAATATGATGTCAAATTTTTGATATCGCATATGGATTTTGAGGTATATGGAATTTAAATTTCCAAGCATTACGAGACACATTTCGGGCACTTTTTTGTGTCATTTTAATATCTCCCCCTTGGGAACATTCGTCCCCGAATGTAAAAGAGATGTACAAAATGAGAGTATTCAAGAATAAATCAGCCCCAACAAGAACGCAACGTTACATTTTAACACCATTTTTCGAAACCTTAACATAAGTGTAAAATCATCATAAATTTTTCAACTTAAACATGAATGCATATGAATGACATAGGGGCTGAAACATAAGAATTGAATTCACATAGAGGACTTAGAATTAGTACCTTAGGCTTGAGTGGAGTGGAAGAGATAAGGATACCACTTTTGCATATCCGCTTCAGCCTGCCAAGTAGCACTTTCGATTTGCTGATTCCTCCAAAGGACCTTAACAAATGACACTTCCTTATTCCTCAATCTCTTCACTTGCCTATCCATAATATGAACCGAAACCTCCTCATAGATCAATCTATTCTTAACACACCAACAACTCCAAGAGGCACAATAGTATTAGGATCACCAACACATTTTCTCAACATAGAGACATGGAACACCGGATGAACTAAATTCATTTCAGTAGGCAACTTCAATTCATAAGCTACCTTGCCAGCCCTCTTCAAGACATAATAAGGACCAACATACCTTGGACTCAACTTCCGCTTTTCACCAAAATGGATCAAACCTTTCATTTAGGAAACCTACAAATAAACCCAATCACCCATTCTGAATTCAAGTATTTTCTTCTCATATCAGCATAGGATTTTTGACGACTTTGGGTCGTCTTAAAACTTCCCCTAATCATCCTAACCTTCTCAAGAGCCTCTTTAATCAGATCTAGTCCCAATAAATCTATGTCTACAACCTTAAATGAACCAATCAGTAATCTACAATGTCTCCCATAAAGAGCCTCAAAAGGATCCATACTAATGCTAGAGTGATAGCTATTATTGTAGGCAAACTCAAATCAAACGAAGATGGTCATCCCAACTACCCCTAAACTCCAATACACAATCCCTTAGCATATCCTTAAGAGTTTGAATAGTTCTTTCGGCTTGGCCATCCGTTTTGGGGTAAAAGGTCGTACTAAGATTAACTTTTGTACCAAGACCCCTTTGAAAAGATCTTTAAAAGTATGAAGTGAATTGTGAACCACGACCCGATATAATGGATAAAGGAACCCATCCAACCTCACCAACTCATGGACATACAACCTTGCATACTATTCTGCACCATATGTGGTCTTAACCGGTATAATGTGAGCCGATTTCGTCATCCTATCAACCACCACCCAAATGGAATCAAAACCTTTTCTAGTCTTGGGCAACACAACCAAAAAGTCCA
Source organism: Solanum clarkiae (assembly GCA_011800125.2). Taxonomy (NCBI): domain Eukaryota; kingdom Viridiplantae; phylum Streptophyta; class Magnoliopsida; order Solanales; family Solanaceae; genus Solanum; species Solanum clarkiae. The sequence goes on from JAABOM020000049.1 coordinate 6,258,646, forward strand.
TATTAATCACCTCCCACTTCCAACTAGGAATCGCTATGTCTTGGGTTAGGCCACCCGGCCTTTGATGTTCGGATTTGAATTGTTGACAACTATCGCAATCGGAAACGAATTTGGCAATGTCCCTCTTCATGCCTCACCACATATACAAATCTCTCAAGTCTCTATACATTTTGGTAGAACCGGGGTAAATAGAATAAGAAGAATTGTGGGCCTCATAAAGAATCTTCTCCCTCAAACCATCAACACAAGGCACGCACAACCTACCTTGGTACCTAAGGGCACCATCTCCCCCTTGGGAGAAAACC